>JAJJWW010001715.1:0-137750 GCA_023531295.1 Papaver armeniacum
ACTTTTCCCCCTTTTTCGTCGACTTTACGTCCTCTTTTCATTTCGTGATTGAGAGGGAGCGATCCGGTGACCCTAGGTGCACGCTTGCTCGGCAGCGCCTTCGCAGCTTAGGACTCGCTCAATTGCCTTTGTGGATTACTTACACCTACACCATTAATCAGTACCAATCACTACTCATCATTAATTTAGAAGAAAAAAACTAATCATTAGAAATTCAAGTCTCATTAATCATTGACAATCATTGCTAATCATTAATTTATATATAAAAAAAAAACTAATCATCAAGGAAGTAGGAAAAATAGGGAAAGAGCCGATAACTTGTGCCGGGAGACTTAATGTGAATACCCCAGGATCGGGGAAAAGGACGAAATAGAAGTCACCTTGGACGATACAGCAAAGACAGTGGGTAAAATGGTCGAGTATGCTCCAGAAGCATTTGGAGAGTGCGCCAGCTTGCAGTGCGTCGATCAAATGAACAATAGAGAGTGTGCCAGAAGCAACGAAAGAATGCGCCCGAAGATGGAGAATATACTCGAAGGGGAGGAACATACATACACCATGCTTGGACGATGCGCCCGGGGACGAGTATAAACCAAGAGGGAGGCACGTTGGGAAACACCACGACCGATGGGGAAGACTTCTTCCAAAAAACTTTCTTCAAAAAACAAATTTCAAATACCTTCCTAAAAAACCGGATGGGGAAGACTTCTTCCAAATCGACTAGTAATGACTTATAAATAAAAGTCTCATTAAAAAACAAATTTACGTCATACAAAAAACTTTCTTCAAAAAACAAATTTCAAATACCTTCCTAAAAAATCAGTTCTCAAGCAAATTTCAAATACAAATTTCAAATACCTTCCTAAAAAAATCACTTTTTAGATCATACTGTATTGAGTATGTTCTAAGCTCTATCAACTGATTTTCCAAGGCTACCTCCTCACAGGTGACGTCTTTCCCGGTAAGAAAATTAAATTACGGCAACCCCTGTTTATCTGATTATCTTGCTGTTTTCTTTTCAGGTAACACTAAAGGCACCCTCACTCTCGCTAGCTTTTCCACACATTTTTTCCCTCCTTATCTCCCCATTTAATGCGGTATTTTTTGAAGAGTGATTTTCCCCCTGCTATTCGGCGTTACTTTCTGTCTGTCAGTTAGTGTTTCCCTGCTGTGTTTCTCTCATCAAATCCTTTGTATCTCCAGTCAATATTCTTATCCTCCCTGTGTGCCTCGACCGGTCGCTCTCAAAGCATCTCTCTTCCATATGCTTATCATGTTTAACAGTTTCCAAATACCAAAACATGAAAATATCCCACCCATGGTAGGCTTGTAAAAGTGTTTCGCCTACGTGTAAACTCGTAAGTGCACGAGTGTCTATTGGAGGCAAGGCAAGCACGGGTCGATCCACGGGAAATGGAGTGTGTAAATGTCGACGAGGCTTCACTAAACCGATTTCTAAGGTATTGTAACACAAATATGGGTTGGTGTCGATACGACAATGAGTTGTTGTAGCTATTCTAAGGCAACAAATAATCAAAAGGTGTTGTAACAGATGGTTGAGTGGCACTAGGGTGATTGAATTCACTCTCTAATCCTATGCTAAGGTAATGTGAATTATCACTTTGTTCTTATGCCTTCCCTTGAAGGCTTTAGATGGATAATTATATAACTAAATCCCCTTACTTACTCTTAGTATCAATGGTCTTCTTACAGTACCATTGATCACAAGCAAATTTAGTTCTCTAGCTAACTATTTTCCTAAGCATTACACACAATAAGAACAAGCTGAGAATTTGATTACTTTCACATTAAATAAGAGAGTTTCATCTACACCATAGCAGAGTGAATTAGAACATCATGCAAAGCTAAACAAACTTGAAAATTAAATTGCAAAATAAAACCCTAAAACTGTGACTGAGTTCTCTCTCACATGAAGAACATCAATTTTATATCTCACAAATCACTCCAACTAACCATTAAACAAAGACCCAAACCTCTTTCCTCTGCTAACTCGTCTCTGACTCCATTGATTTGATGTTGGAGAAAACCCTAGCTCCATCTATCTCTAATTTAGCTTCTAGGGTTATGGGAGAAGCTAAGAAAGAGATAGCTAGACCTAGAGAGGTGGTGAAGGTGGTTGCTGGTGCTGTTGTCAGGGTAAGGAGATGATGGAGGTGGTGAGGTGGTGGCTCTGCCATGGTATGGTCGGGGGAAGGGGAAGAGAATGGGTTTTCTCTGATTTTTGTCGGGGAGAAGAAAGAGAAGATGAAGATGAGAAATGGGAGGTTTGGTCGATGGGTGTAGGTGTAGGTGGATGTGGTGTGAAGCGGGTGCAGCAAAGTTTTGATGTGTAGGGTGGAGCGACCATTGGATGCAGCGGAGATCGATGCGTAGGCCGATGCGACCGTAGGATGAAAATGGCTCGAATCTAACGGCTCCGAAGGGACGGGCTTGGATCCGGGTCGTGGGTCGGGCCTTGGACTGCTCAAGCCCATGTCTTGTAAATGGGTTGCTCCTTGTTGGGTTGCAACTGATGCGCGCGCGGGCTTTGGCTTTCTGCTCCATAGACGCTTGCCTCCAATTTTCTGCTCTTTTGGCTCCTCAATTTCTCCGAGCTTTATTTACTACCTAAAAACACAAAATTAATTAGTACAAATACTTATTCTTGAAAACAAAGAAAATACGAAATCGGGATAATATCGATTTCGAGCACAAAAGATGAGTTAAATGCCAATAAAAAGGTGTAGAAATATGCAATATTTGGCACTCATCAAATACCCCCAAACCTGAATTTTACTTGTCCTCAAGTGAAACAGAAATTAAGAAATCCTAACTATACCACCTGTCGCTGATCTCTCGAATGCATTTAGCGTATGCACTAAGCCTTTAAACCGCTAGGTGTCCCTAGTGGACGAGTTGTAGTCTCGTGAGGGTTTACCGGAGGTGTACCCACAAAACCTTCTCCAACTTCAAAGTGTAAAAGTGTCTCAAGCATCCAAGGAGCTATGAGGACATAGAGTTTCGCATGCTAGTAACACGAAGTTAGAACTACCAAAGAACGCATTCTCATCCTTAAGAGTTGAGCGAGAAATAACCATACCATATGAAAGAATTCGGATTCGATAGTGATCACAAGCCTCTATTTCTGCCTCACCAATAAGGTTTTATGATAATTGCACTCAAAAAGACCGCTTTTTAGTCTCTCATGTGTGCGAGCGGGAATAAAGAGAGAAATCCCGCACACGTTGAAGATGAGAAGGATAACCTTCCGAAATAATTTCGGAGACTCCACAGAGTTGTGGACAAAAAGAATCTTTTCTCGATGATCTCTAAGAAAAGAAATCAACCATTAGCAAGGATGGGAGTACTCACTTACCTTCTCACCCGATCGAGCAATTAATATCACTCTCTCAAGCATTCATAGAAATGTCCATGAGTACCAAATAGTGCATATTTATACACCTTTTATTGGCTTTTTACTCATCTTTTGCGCTTAGAAATCGAGATATTATCCCAGTATTCGTGTTTTCTTTGTTTTCAAGAATAAATATTTGTATTAATTAATTTTGTGTTTTTAGGTAATAAATAAAGCTCGGAGAAATTGAGGAGCCAAAGAGCGAAGACTCGAGAGGCAAGTGTCTATGGAGCAGAAGTCGAAGCTGCACGCGCAATGGTTGCAACCTAACAAGTAGCAACTCATCTACAAGACATGGGCTAGAGTTACCAATGACCCGGATCCGAACCCGCTCATCCCGAGCCGTTAAGATCTTCACTCGCCACATCCTACGCTCGCTCAGCCTTGCACATCAACGTTTGATGCTCTCGCTCAACAGCAGAATCACCCGCTTACATCCTGAGCCGTTCAGATCTCTCTCACGCATCCGACGCTCGCTGCACACCTCACATCATCCTTTGCTATGCCCGCCTCACACCAAAACCACCAACACCCTATACCCCCACGACCAAACCCTATTCTCTTCTTCACCTTCTCTTTCTTCTCCTAGGAAGAGCGAGCTCGCTCTTCTTCTCTACCACCTCCATACCCCGTGAGCCACCTTCGCCACCACCCTATCCCACTGTCAACACCACCTCAATCATCACCTTCCGACATCAAACAACAACTCCAGCAGCCACCTACGCCTCATCTCTAACCCTAGATATCTCTTTCTTAGTTTCTACCAACCCTAGAAACTAAATCAGAGATAACTAGAGCTAGGGTTCACAACAAGCGATGCATGGATGATTTGACAAGAGAATAGCTCAATTCGAAGGCAATCGAGTATGGGTTTGATTTATTTGTCAATTAATTTCTATTTTAAAAATAAATTAGGGTTTGAAGTTTTGGGTATTTGGGCATGTATAAATAGAATGGAACTTTGGATATTAGAGGCATGCCAGGCTAGCTGAGCACCAATTTAGTGTAACTTGCTTGTTAATTATGTTCTAATTCAATTAACTAGGGTGTTGTTGAAACCCCTGATCTCATGTCAAGTAGTTAATCTTTGGTTTGATTCTTGTGTGTTCTAAAATGATTAGGATTAATAGTTAACTCGTGAGCTTTTGAACTTTGTGATAGAGTGTACTCGTAAGAAGACACTCTATACTAGGGGGAGATAGTGAACTAGTTAGTGAATATCCACTCGAGACCTTCAGTGAAGGCTCAAGAGTATAACCATAGGTAAATTGCTTTAGCACAAGATTAGAGGGTGAATGCAATCACCCTAGTGCTCTTCAACTAGTCATAACCCATTTGTTGCCTTAGTTTAGTGTCACATTCTCATCTCAGTCGCATCGACAACAACTTATAATTGTGTTCCACTTGCTAAAATTCAGTAGAAGAAAGCCTTAGATCAAATCGAGCACCACAAGTCTACGTAGGTTCGACCTGCACTTGCCACGTCTCCGATGAGACGCCGTGCACTTGCGGTTTATAACACATAGGCATAAAAACATACACATTTCTGAGGCCTACCAAGTTTTTGGCGCCTACGCGGGACTTCAGCGTGTGCCTGTGATCTTTAACTTGCTTTCCGATTTTCGATTAGTCTTGTATATATGTGCTGAGTTACTGTGTTAGCTTAGTGTTAAATGTAGTTTAATCCTTTCTATCACCTGCATTATCATAGATTTTGCATAGTTAAGATTGTATTTGCATCCAGCTGTAACATATCTTCACATCTGTATTTTAGCCTTGTAGTTAGCTATAATTTTACAAGTATCATTTTCCCTTAGTTATATCTTAGTTAGTTCATTTGTACATATTCACTTTGAATCATTGCTCTTTGCCCTGCCTTAGAGTAACTTAGTTGTGTACCTTTTAAATTAGCTTAACTGTTTGCATTTCAGCATCTTATATTGTATCCTGTTCACTGTATTCTCGTTAGTTTGCATCTCATAACACTCAACATTTGTAGCTTCAGTTTGTACACTACGTTCAGTCGTGCACCTTATTGCCTTAACTTCGTGGTTCTCGTTAATGCTACTTTCTTTGTCTACTTTGTGCTTGTGAGCAGCTGAGCCAACCCAAGGAAACCAAAGAAAGCCCAGAACTTGAGGTAAGCAAACATAGCATATTGCCCTGTGCTTTGTAAACCCTGAGCATGCCCTTCTAGTCATGATGCTCATGTGAATACTTCCTTGATCTTTGACCTCACACATGCTAGCTGAAAATATTATGACACTGCACTGAACTGTATTGCATGAACCTATCATCACAATGAGCTGTGTATCAAAGCCGATCTGTGCATTGATGACTTATGCTTGACCTATTAACTGAGTCACTTTTATTGCATGAAGTTGCTTACTCTGCCATGTATCATGTATGCTCTATAAACTCACCTGTTGAATTAGATACCTTGCCAGGCATTACCTTGACTGCATGATAGCCCTGCTCCCTTGCTAGCCCCCTGAAGCTGCAAGTTTGAGCTTAACCTGTGAAAACCAAAGTGTTCAACTGACCCTGTTGTCATCCATTGCATGCTCCATTCTGTGACCTGTCTTGTATTGCCCTGTGCTGAGCTGAACTCACAGCTGTGCTGTGACCACCTAACCAGTGCTGTGTCTAAGCTGTGTTGTGCAAACTAGCCAAGTTGTACTTGAGTTGCTCGAAACTGCTCCTATCTCGTGTCTGTGCATACAACCTATGCATCGACTGCAGCTGCATTTGCTTTGATTTGTCCAAGCTGAGTTTGCCTCGTTCTCGTGTTTGCCTGCCATAAAAACCTTTCTTAATCGAAACCCACCCAAAGTTGGGTCGATTGAATCAAAACCGAGCTGTTCTGCCAACTTTCATTCACGAAGCCACAAACCAGGTCTGTACACAACAACTGAGCCCACACCCAACTAGGCTTTGCAAAACAACCTGGGCTTTACATTTTCACCCAACCTTGGCCTGCAAACCAAAACTGAAGCCCATTTAACAGCACCTGGGCTCTGCTCCTTTGCAATCAAGCTGGGCTGCAACCAACTAAGCCCACATAAGCTTGTGTAACTGGGCTGTGCATTTACACACAACCTGGGCTTTGCACATAACCAAGCCTACAGCCCACAAAACCAAATCCCAACCAAACCAAAGCCCTCTTAAACCAAATCAGCCCATTTAAACCAAATGAAACCCAATAAACCAAACTGAGTCCACTACAACTGGGCTTTGAGTTCAATTTGAGTTGTTAAATCATGTCAGGATTTTGGTCTGCATCTGGGGATGGAAACAAATCCATTAGAGAGCTTGCTTACGGGCATGCTTCACCATATGAAACCCCCACAGACCATAATGATTTTAGGAGTATTATGAGCCTTCTCGGGCCCCGACCTTGAGTACTCATACCCTAACCATCATGAGCACATGTATCGAGTCACCACGAGTGGGAGATGAACAATTTTATACTCCCCAACTCCTTGTTTACAATCACTAATGGAAACGCTCATGGAGCAAAATGCTAGGCTTGAATTGAATGCAATACATGACCATCCATATAGCAACATGCATGATCATCCCTTCTCTAGTGAACCATGTGCACAACCATGTAATGATGATTCATATGAAACATGCATACCCACTATTGAAGACTCTCCCTCCATTGAACAATGTCACATGTTCTTAAAGATGAACCTTATTCATTTAGAAAAGGAAGAATGGAAGGCAGTTCATGATAGAATGATTATTGTCCCTAATAAAAAAATCTTGAAAATAGTGTTTCTCTTCCTACTCATGCAACTGAACACTGAATATGAACCTAATCTAGAGGTAAATGAGTATACTAGAAATGCTAATAGGGAAATACATTTTTGTTATGATGATGAGGATGATTATGATATGTTAGAAGAGCATATGCATGCAGAAAATATGATGGCATCTTTTGGTTCAGAGACGTTAGGCGTCTCTTCTGTGAACCCTATGAATGATACTTCTTCTAACATTCATATATGTGATATTGATTCTGAGCTTGGGTTTGTAAAATTTTTCAGTGAATGTGAGCATGCTGCACATCTTGTTTGTGACTTAGGAAAGGATGAATCTTCTGTAGACACTAATATTCTTATGGACCATGATATTATTGTTGTGTCTGATTCCCTGCCCATATCACAATATGTTGCCTGCTCTGATGATCATGACATGGTGATTGATGAATTTGTCTATGCTGGTGAGCATGATTTACCCTCTTCTGACCTTAGGAAAGTATGTGATGGTGCAAATGATTCTATACATGAAAACAACTTAGATGCACCTAATCTCTCTCCTAAGTCACAAATTGAAACTCCTCCACCAAACCTAGGTGTAGTTTGTCACAAAATTGCAAAACCAACTTTTCTAAAAATGCCTAACTTAGGCTTAGAGCTTTGTGCTTCCCAAGTCCTCTTGGACTATTTCGCATCAAAGTATAACACTTTTAAGGAACCACGGTTGGAATGTGTATGTACTGCACTGTTCTTAGCAAAACTCATTTTGAGTTAGACCTTTTGCATGATGTACCTTTAAAATTGCAAGATTTTGTTCTCACAAACACACCTGTCTGTCATGTTTAGGTTTGGGAACCTGATTCACACACACGCCTCATTTTGCACTCTCATGTTATATTTGTAAGAATGTTAATGTTTACGTACACATTTTTTGGGTCAATTCTCAACTCTTTAGGATTGTTAGTGTATGATAAATTTTTGTATATAATCCAAAAGAGGGACTTGTTAAATTTTCTTTTTCTTGAATCGTTGAGTCTTCTTGCGCGTATTTTGTGCTAATCCGATATGATCTCCACTTGAGAATGTTGGTTTCTAGCCTTGATTAATGAAGATCTAAACCTTGCTCGCCTCGACATCCAGTAATCTCTTCCCTTTTTCTCTTTTCAAAGATAATTCTCATGGGATGTGGTTTAAATTTTTCCTATCCTTGGACACATTGAGGACAATGTTTGATTTAGGTTTGGGGTGCATTTGCATTTGCATATAGAGTTTTTAGTCTTTTAATCTTTTATTCTTTTAATCTTTTATTTTGCATATGTAGTTTTTAATCTTTTTATTTTCAAAAAAAAAAAAAAAAAAAAAAAATTTGTAAATAAGAACCTCCAACTTTAGAGATTTAGAGTCACTAGCATGCTTCAGCTAATTTATATAGAGATTCTCGGGACCAAATAAAGAACTTAGAAGTCTTAGGAGAACACAATTCCGGGTTCTTAAGTTGATTAGAGCGTTAAGTTGGATTTAACCACACCGAGAGCTTAATTAGGTCATTAGGATATTGATGAGTGTAATTATGATCACCATAGTGGAGACTACCCATTTTACATCAAGTGAGGCACTGACCTTCAATTTTTGCAACTCTAGAAAAGGCCGTTAGAGTGTGTTTTCACCGTCGTCAATCTCGAAATAGGAATAGTAAGCTACCCAACTTCGCACCACTTTCGCACTACTTTGATCTCTTGAGTGCTAGTTTTTGTCAATCATGAGGGTGACGTTTAAAGATGAAAACTCCTTCTAAATATCGATTTGCGGTTAGCATCACTCTCTCTCTCAATCAACAAACCCAGAAACACATCATCGTCAACAAGCGGAGCATCATCGAATATTGAAGAAAAATTGATATAGTCCAAGGTTTACGTACAACAAAGAAAAAGAAAATAGGATGAAATTAATAAATTTGTAAAATCAAGACAATATAAGTTGTGGAAAAATTGAGTGACAGGTCCTTTTGTCCATGGGTTAGTTGTTTCATTATTTTATTTATTTTCACTTAATTGTATTAAAAAAAAAAAAATATTGTAGTTTATTTTTGCTACCACCATGGTAAAGAGAGTTCAAGAAGAAAAATCCAAACAACAAGAAATTTGAGTAGAAAAGTTAAAAATTGTCAAGTTTTGTGAAGTTTAGAAGTTCGTCCATCAACATTTGAACACCGAAGACCGAAAGATTGAAGACGTTTCTATGGTTCCTATGAGAGAGTGATATTAATTGCCGATCGGGTGAGAAGGTAAGTGAGTACTCCCACCCCTTGCTAATGGTTGATTTCCTTCCTTAGAGATCATTAGAAAAAGATTCTTTTTGTCCACACTTTTGTGGAGTCTCAGTTTTTATTTCTGGTTAGCCTTTTACCTACAACGTGTGCGTGGATTTCTCTCTTTATTCCCTTTTTCGCACACACGCGAGACTTAAAAAGCGATCTTTTGAGTGCAATTATCATAAAACCTATTAGTGAGGCGAAGTCGAGGCTTATGATCACAATCGAATCCAAATTCTTTCATATGGTATAGTTACTTCTCGCTCAACACTTACAAGGATGAGAATGCGTTCTTTGGTAGTTCTAACTGCTACTGGCATGCGAAACTCTATGTCCTCACTAGCTTCTTGGAGGCTTGAGACTCTTTTACACTCTGAAGTTGGAGAAGGTTTTGTGGGTACACCTCTTGTAAACCCTCACGAGACTATAACTCATTCACTTCAGGGACACCTAGGGGTTTAAAGGCAGTGCATCACGCTAAATGCATTCGAGAGACTGCGGCAGGGTATAGTTAGATTTCTTAATTTTCTTGTTTCACTTGAGGACAAGTAAAAGTCGAGGTTTGGGTATTTGATGAGTACCAAATAGTGCATATTTATACACCTTTTATTGGCTTTTTACTCATCTTTGCGCTTGGGAATCGAATGTATCAGTTATGTTTTCTTTGTTTTCAAGAATAAATATTTGTATTAATTAATTTTGTGTTTTAGGTAATAAATAAAGCTCGAGAAATTGAGGAGCCAAAAGAGCGAAGACTCGTAGGCAAGTGTCTATGGAGCGGCCGGGGCCGCGCAAAAGCAACAGATTGCAACCTAACAAGTAGCAACTCATCTACAAGACATGGGCTAGAGTTACCAATGACCCGGATCGAACCCGCTCATCCCAAGCCGTTAAGATCTTCACTCGCCACATCTACGCTCGCTCAGCCTTGCACATCAACGTTTGATGCTCTCGCTCACCGCGAGATCACCCGCTTACATCTCGAGCCGTTCGAGATCTCCCACGCATCCGACGCTCGCTGCACACCTCACATCATCCTTTGCTATGCCCGCCTCACACAAAACCACCAACACCCTATACCCCCCCACGACCAAACCCTATTCTCCTTCTTCACCTTCTCTTTCTTCTCAGCGGAAAGCGAGAGCTCTGCTCTTCTTCTCTACCACCTCCATACCACGACAGCCACCTTTCGCCACCACCCTATCCCCCTGTCAACACCACCTCCATCATCACCTTCCACGACATCAAACAACAACTCCAGCAGCCACCTACGCCTCATCTCTAACCCTAGATATCTCTTTCTTAGTTTCTACCAACCCAGAAACTAAATCGAGATAACTAGAGCTAGTGGTTCACAACAAGCGATGCATGGATGATTTGACAAAGAATGAAAGAAGCTCAATTGAGAGGCAATCGTGAGTATGGGTTTGATTTATTTTCAATTAATTTCTATTTTAAAAATAAATTAGGGTTTGAAGTTTTGGGTATTTGGGCATGTATAAATAGAATGGAACTTTGGATGTTGAGGCATGCCTGGGCTGGCCAATTTATCATTTTAGTTAGTTTGTAGTATCTTAATTGTGTTTAATTCTATCAAGTAACTGGTGTTTGATGAAACCCTGTTCCTGCATGCTGAGTAACTTCATATCAAAATTTGTGTTCTTGTATGCTTGAATTGAATTGAGTGATTGTATCTTTGTATGAATCTAACAAACTTGTGAACACATAAACAAGACAAGCTATGCTAGAGTAGTGAAATCGAGTTGAATTACCTCTAAGTAATTAGTTATCTAACAAACCAAATGAGCTTGTGATAATTTAGGACTTTGTGAAAAGACAAGTTATACTAGGAGTGAATTAGGATAGTTGCTGAAAATTCCTCCACACCGAGGCCTTCAGGGAGGTATAAGACATGAATGGAGTATGTTAGCCTTAGCATAGAGTGTGAGGCTTAAGTCTAACAACCCTGGTAACCCTTCCTAGTTATAACTTATTTTTATTTTCGCTTAGTTTAGAGTCACAAAAACGGCTCGGTCGCATCGACAACATACCAATATTGTGTTACATTTCATAGCAACCTCAGTTTAGCATAGCCCTTGATCAACCTTAGAGCACCACAAGTCCTTGTGGATCAATCGTGTTGCCACGTCTCCGATGACGCCGCGCACTTGCGGTTATCACAAGTAGGCTTAAATCAAACACCTTTCCGAACCTACCACTTATTCGCGGATAAAAAAGAAGAGTATACTACAAATGAAGCATCCTTGAAAAAATACAAAAACTTGTGAAGAATTATCACAAGATACAAAAATAAAGTGGAGACACATATCAAGAAAAATGATAGACTACATGACTTTTGCTTTTTATATCAAATATGATAATGAGAACCATCTCGTTTTAGATGCATAAAAATACACTTCGTCATCATCAATCAACAAAGAGGAAGAGGAAGAAGCGAAGTAATGCTCATAGCAGATGAAATACAAATACCACATTGCGAGGATTGGAGGAATAGAACTTCATGCTTATCTAATGAAAGGAGAAACACCAGTTAAATAGATTAAATGCATAAATTAAAAAGCCGTGGCAACAAATTATGAATTAAGAGACGGGTATTGTTATGCAGAAGATCCTTTAATGGACCCTCACTTAGATGTTTAACAACGAAAGAAGGAGAAGCAATGTTAAAAATCTGGCGATGGGGATCTTTGGAAATCATAGTGGCGGAAGATCTTTAGCACATATGCGAAAATGCAAGGCTATTATTGGCCATATATGCATGAAGATGAAGAACAAATATCAAGAGCGTTGCGAAGATTGTCAAGACATGGAAAGAAAATCATTGCACCCGGGTGCGTTAGTGCTCTTCAACAAGTGTATGGCCTTTTGGAAATTAGAGATTAGACATTGTAGGACCATTTTACAGTGCAGGGCAAAGGAGATATACGATTGCTAACTCTGATTATTTCACAAAGTGAGCGGAAGTAAGCGGTACAACACATTCGCGATAAAGATATTTTTACTTTCATATTCGAAAACATAATATCTGCAGATTTGGAATTCAGTACGGTTGGTATCCGACAATGGGAAACAATTTGAGGATAAAATATGAATTACGGCTTAATGCATTTCAAATAAAATGCCTGGGAAATCCCAACTCCTTTATACTGTGACCAATGGGCGATGACTTAACAAATAAAATAATCACCGATATATTGAAGAAAAAAATTAGAAGGGCATAATAAGGCATGGTGTGAGCAAGTGCATAATGCGTATGGGCTTATAATACAACAAGGCAAGAAGCTACGGGGATGTCACCCATTTTTGTCTAACCTATGTTGTCAAGCCGTACTCTACGTGAAGTTATTATTCCAACAACAAAGAGAGAAGCTTGGGAGAAAATCTTAGTGCGGGTAACATTTGGTTAAATTAGATGAATTAGAAGAAAAGAGAGAAAGAGCACTACAACATATGGATTTAATTATCATGAAGATTGTCCGAGGGCTATAACAAACGTGTCAAAACACGCGGAAGTTTCAACCAAGGTGATAGGAAAATGTTTAACGCAATATATCAGCGAGAGTGGTATGAAGTTAGCGAAAAAAGAAAATGGGGATGGACCTTATATCATCAACGAGATAATTGGAACAGGGCATATAGATTAATGGATCCCGAGGGCAAAGATGTGGGCCGTAGATTGGGTAGACCATGGGAATGGATTATATCTCAAGAAATATTACCCATAGAAGATGGAAGGAAAGAATAAGTTCCGAAATGTTAAATGAATGAAATGAAATGAATTCATATGAAATGTTCTGCATGTGAGTTATTGAAATTACAAAGAATGTGCGAATATCTCGCAAATGAAATAACAAGAGATAACCAAAAATGAATGATTGAACGTAATTAACGTAAATGAATGAAGTAGGAAAGAATAGGACGAACCTTATGGCGTGCACACCCTAGATCGCGAATGATATTTCGTAAGAGGCAAATGTAAGACCTAAAGTGCATCATATAAGGGGGTATCTCTTGACATGGCTCAGGGAAAAGATTACACCGCCCCGGAACCCGAGTCATGAAGATTTACAGGGCCCATGGCTATCCTCGGGAGATACCTTGGATTTCAACTATATAAGGTTATACCCCTGGTTGACGACCGAGGTCTCTTCCAAGAGTCAGTGTACGAACAAGGCGCCGAGGTACACGGTTGAGCCAAGAGTGCCAGGGGCATTTAAGTGTCTCGGCCATTCTTGGCAAGAGTCTTGGCACATGCTGCACTCGACCGAAGAAAACTCCACTTAGGGTGCAGTCTCGTAACCATAAACCCTATATGTATAAGTGGATAAGAGGCTGCTAAAACAACTAAGTTGTTATTAAGACCGGATGGGAGGAGCTAGTCTTGTATGACGATGTACGCCTCCTTGAAGGGGCAACCGGGGAGATGATAAGTGGCGCACCCTCCATTAGGGAGATGATAAGTGTCAAAGACGTAAATGTCATGAGGATCTATTTTCGTAAGAAAATTTAGGCTTGTCATATTTGTGCGATGATCTGAAGAGGCAATACTAACACGAGGGTAAGGCAGAGATCACCGGGTCTTTACATGAAAGTGTAAAGACGATCTGCGATTTCGTCATGAGCCGGCAATGTCACGGGACTTCAAGTTCGCGAGAATTTTTAGACACAATAAGTATTGTCATAACAAAAATATCTAGCAGAGGCAAAAATACTAAGAAAATGATAAGACAAGATCAATGGGTCGTTACATGAAAGTGTAATGATGTCCTCGATTTTGTTGCACGACCCACAATGTCATGGGGCTTAAGTTCGCAAGAATTTTAGGCACATCTATATTTTCGCAAAATGAGGGGTGGCAAAATAAGACCTTTAACTAGGAAGGCAAAATAAGACCACACAAAAACAATGATAAGGCAAGATCAATGGTCATTACATGAAAGTGTAAATATGTCCTCGCGATCTTGTCGCAATAGTGAATTTCAACATAAATGAAGATAATAGAATATCAATTATTAAATACCAAAAATTATATTCATTGAAAGAAAGAAGAGTAATAAGCAGATGAGTACATACATCAAAAAGATGATTGAAGTACATAAAGAAGCAATAGTACAAGAAGAAAGATTACAAGAGAAAGTCATTTCTCAAATATTAGCTTTTTCATTCTAAGGAGATGCTGTAAGGTTTTTCTTCAAGAACTTTATCTATATTTTCGCTAACTAATATATTTCATGATCCTTACTTTATATCTTCATTCGCGAAATCATCATTGATAGTTTTATCGGGAGAGATAGTTTCTTCATTTTCGAGTTCTTCGCCACTATTATAATCATAATCGCTATCGGGAGGATTAGGAACTTTATCATCACTTACTTCCGTAGGTTCGGCAGGATATATGATCAAGAGATTTAGATAGTAAACATCATTCACAGAACCGGCTTTAAGATGAAATTCGACGACGTTGCTTTCTGATTTTTACTCTCTATATCTTTACAATCACGCATATCAATCGAATCTTCTTTCTTCCCCTATGCGAGAACGCACAAAGGAAGAAGTAGTATTCCATTCTGCGTAATTTTTGGTATTCGGATTTCAAAGCGGTAATGGAGGGTGAAGATTTTTCTCGATATATGAAACAAGAATAAAAGGAATTATACAAACAAAAATATGAAGGCTTGATAAAGGAAGAATAGATGAGGAAGTCAACTTCTATGACTACCTTTCTTCTGCGTAGGTAAGATGTTGTTGGATTAAAGCCGAACAACTATTCTCCAAATGATCCATGGCGATGTCAAAATTATCTCCGATTAAACCTTTCGTACGTGATCAGCAACTTTTCGGAAACAAGTAAGGCATTTTCTTTTGCTGTGGAAAGAGTTGGACTTTTCTAATTTGGAACATTGATCCTTGAATTGTTTTGCCTTTACACTTAAGATTATTCTAACCTCGAATAAGTTTCTTATCCTTCTCAGCGATAATTCTTCAAGTTGATTTAACAAGAGCAAAGAGATTGTTCTTGCTCTTTACATAATTTTTGACAAAATCGATTGTTGCGAAAAAATCGCCACCTTGTTTACTTGATTGATTTTTCTTGAGAAAGAATTCCCATTCTCATCGATAAATTTTTCCAACTCCAAATTAGCTTTAGTCAAAGAGTAAGAGAGCGTAGATAATTCATTACTTAATGAGTCTTGTTTTTGAGCAAATCGATTTTCTTTAGAAAGATTATCTATTTGATCAATATGTATGAAGATTATCTAATTGGTTATATTGCTCCATCCAAGCATCTCTATCAACTCAACTTCTTCAATAGTATTCCAAGTGATATATCTCCATTTTTCGTTTTCGGTTTAAAGCTCAAGGGCTTAACAAGGGCTTGAGGTTCAATAAAAAAAAAAATGGACAATACGAGAGGCAAGAGTATACCTTTTAATTCTTCATTCTTCTTCAAGATTATCACGATCCAAAGAAAATTTTGAAGTTTTTGATTCCAAGTTGGAGAATATTACATTTTGCAGTCATAGCTTGGAGATCATTCTTCAAAATGTTAATTTCTTGCTCAAGGATGTTTGCGAAATTCTCCGGGGTAATAGTGTTTGCAACCTACTATGGCGTACACCCTAGTTCGCGAAATCAAAATTTCGCAAGAGGCAAATGTAAGACCTAAAGTGCGTCATAGAAGGGGTTACCTGTTGCATGGCTCAATGAAAAGGTTACACCGCCCCCCGAAACCGAGTCATGGAGATTTGGGGTCAATAAAGCCCATCCAGGAGAGGTACTGATTTTCAACCTAAGCTTATGACTTAGGTTGGATTAATCGATGGACACATTTTTTTGTGTCCGAATTGTCCTCGATGTTGGTATTGTTGGAACTCGATTTTTGTACTAATATTGTGTTTTTATGTATTTTTAGGTATTTTTGGAAATAAATATTTTTTGGAAAATTCGCTCAAAAAGTTGCGCTTTTAACACCCGGAGGACATTTGATATTCGGACTCCCACTTTGGATAAGGGGTAACCCAATTACTAAGGGGTAACCCATTGCTATTCGCACCCCAAGCGGGCTGGTTAAGGGCTGCCTTCTTCTTCACCGTTCAAAAACGGAAATGGCGGAAAAGTTTTAACATGAGTAGATGCAGATTTTTAGTTCGTGATTTGGAGGGGTTAGAGTGTGACTCCAATGGCCGGGTTTTTGCAGGGGAAGACTTGACGGACATTAACGGGCATGGTATGGTCGATATTCTCGTTGAATTGGCTGCATCGTGAGATTGAAGTTCACAGCAACACGTACTCGTACACACGTGACCTTGCATGAGTTTTGGTGTTTTTCAACGCTGTTTCTATGCATGATTGTTGACTCGAGCAACAACCGGGAGCGTGTGAGAGATAAAAAAGGATAGCTTTCTTACGGCGGGCGCGTGCGGGAGAAGAAAACGGAAAGAATATCTTCCCGTATCTGGCAGAGTAATGGGGGATTATTCCGGAGAGATTAATGTGATTTTGTGGCCCTGTCGACTATTTATAGAGTGCTGGGGACTCATAGTTCGGGGATGGAGAGTTTGGGTAGAGTTTAGAGCGTCAACAGGGTGAGAATCGAGAGTTGCAGAGCTTGTCTCTGCTGCTGCCATTAAAGGGAAGAACGAAGAACATTAGACTGTAGGTGACAAATATTACTAAGATGGACAACGACTCTCAAGTGAGGGTCGTAGTTAAGGAGCGATCGTTTTTGAATAGTTCAGTGACACATCATATATATCGATTCTCTCAAAATAGATTTGGTTTGTAACAAATATAATTGTTACAAACACAGTTTTCAATATTCATTCCATTTTCACCTATTGTAAACACTTTTTGAGCAATGAAAAATTATTCTGAGTGTGTTTCCAATATGCGGAGCTAGAACCCATCACTGGGACGACGGAGGAAGCAACTTTTCATGATTGTGGTAAATGAATTAATTCTTTATTTGACTTTTTGCATAGATTTAATTGTTTTATGATTTCTATTAATTATCCATTATTTTGTCTCGATGTCGCATGCTTAGTTTAAATTACTTTTGATGCGTCATGCTTACGATTTACATATAATGTTTTATGAAATCTATTTTTGGCAAGGAATTAGAGTCACAACTTCTTTTGTTTGAGCTATATTGTCTCGAGTTAATGACTGAACCACAAGAATATGAAAAGTAGTGAAATCCTGCGTCCTAGTAACTCTTCATCCTGTGACAATATTTGTATATATTTTTCTTTTATTTTCTTTTATTAATTCTTAAAATCAATCTTGTCAAGTCCGAGTGAACGACAACCCTTCTTACTACAACATTATTGAGTCATATCAATTTTTGGCGCCGCCGACGCGGACTTGTGTATAGATTTGTTTTTAGGTTTTATTATTAATTTTATTATTTTGTTCCTTTTTACGCGTTTTGGTTTTTCTATTTGCTTTTTCAGACTTGGTGCGGAGCTTATATAAAAGAGAAAGTGTTGAGAAGTAAAGCGAAGCCAAAGAAAGAAAGAAAGAGAAAAATCCAAAGGAGTAAAGAAGAATATTTTTGTGTATAGTTAATTTATTTTTATTAGATATTTTTTTATTATTTTTTTAGAAACTGTAAATAGGCCTTTATTTTTGTAATCTTTTATATTTTTGGATATTTTTATTTTTGGACATTGAACATTGGACATTTTTTTTAAAACCCTAAGGAGGGTTATTTAAATATAAACTGCACAGGGAAGGACGACGATTACGATATCGTCTCGGCCCCTCGGGTTCGTACATGACATAGGAGTCGTGGCCGAGTCGACTTCAACGGTTCATCCACCAGTCGGAACAGGGGAGGTAAGAATTCTAAACACCCGCGAATCCCCGTCGGTGGGTTTCTTGGATGATTTTGTATGCATATATGTTGAGGTATTGAAAACGCCTGCTTTAAATTCCTAGTAAAGGGCAAGGACTGGCCATACAAGATAAGGGTTCGGATTTCATCACCGTTCTCTTCTTGCCCGCCTTAGGAAACGAAACCAAACACGAACCTAAGCCTAAAATTTTGACTAGAACGAGACCGATAGGGTAACGAGCTTAATAGGAAAGTCATTCGAAAAATATTGGTTACTCTTTAAGCATACTTCGAAGTTCATGATGGTTTCGTGAGTTGAATGCGTGAGCTCGCGCCGTCTTGTAATGCGGTGAGGCCTTGGGTATCAAAGCTCCACGCAGCTTCCCTCGCCTCTATTCAACTTACTTAAACTCGGATTGATTCCAGAGGGGTTTGCTCAGATTGTAACGAATTCCCTTTCGAAGGATTAGAAGCTGGTCTATAGACAATCTAAGTGGAGCCATCATGCTTTTTGTTTGCTAGAAATCAGTAGGTTTGTTGTGGTCGAGTCAGCCTTGTTTGTGCTTGTGAAGAATTCCCTTGCAGTTAGGATGTCAAACTGGTATTATAATAGCCATTACAATGATTATGATTATCCAAATGAACATTATGGACATCACTCTTTTTATGACCAGAGTGTGAATAGTGGTTGGGAACGCCAACCTTTTGAAGATTATGGCTCATACCATGGTGAGCCCAATTACTATTCACATGAATACCGGTCATACGAGCAAAATTCCTATAATTCCTCCTCTCTAGATAAGGCGCGTAAGATACTTGAGTCAACGCATAAGTTAACAGAGTCAACACGCGAGTTTGCTGAGTCAACACGTAGGTTAGAGTTAGAGACGGAAGAAAGAATTGCTCGAATTACTTTGAATTGCCAATACATTGCTTCAAAAATCACCCTTGAAAATGAGGAAAATTTCTATTTACATAATCAAGATGACGAGGTTAGAATTGAAAGCAATACTTTAGATGAGGTTCAACCATTTTCATGTTATGATTATGATGAGGATAGTGTTGATGAAGAATATGAAATATGTAGGCATAGTGATCAGAATTTGTTACTCCGATTGAACTTTATAATGATAGTACTATTTCTCGGTTCAAATCCCAATAATTTTAATGATTATTCACCTATTCGAAAGGATGAGGATTTGACTAGAGATGCCACCGTTTTTTTAGACGATGTAGTTCATGATCCTTTAGCCTACAATATGTTGGATAATCCATTATTTGATGTGCCTATAAAGCGAATCGGAGGAAGTAACTATGATTAAAACCTTAGTTAACGAGCCTTTAATAGAAACTTTCAGTGATAATCCTTTATATGATTGTGATGATGGTTTAGAGGAAAGAGTTTACCCTGAGAATACTGTTTTAGAGTCTAGTGATTTAGAAACACTAGTCTTAGAAGATGATAAACTCGTAGAGATGAGTAAGGATGCATTACCTGATAATAACTTAGAAGAATCAATTGACCATTTTCGGGATTCGATGTTCTAGAAATTAGGAAATTGTGACTAGTCTATCTAGAGACACCGAAAACTCTAAGTTTGGGGGAGATTATCACTCTCCTAGTTCCTTACCTTTAACTCTCGAGAAAATCCCTCACTTAGGATCGGACATCCGTGCCTCAACCATTTTACAAGATTATCTTCATACACTTTTTCCTGAACCTAGTTGTGTCCATAAAGAAGTTAGGTTGTTAGAAACCCATCCTCCGGTTGATGTGGTTAACCCGGCCGTGATACCACGATTGACTTTGTTTTCCCACCAAAAACCTTCCTTCCAATTGTGGGAACATATAAGTTTCGAGATGTGTCAATTATTAAGTTTTGAGACTAAACCTAATTACTTTAGGATATTAGGTCGACACATTTTCTTAAGGAAGACCACCAATCTTATTGTGGTCACCGTGTAAGTCAAAACCGATTGACTTCGAGGATCCGCAATTATTTAGGTTATTATTATGTGCTTCTAAGCTTTTATTTGAGTTTTTCCAGACTCTAGAACCTAAACATTCGGATTCTACTTTTGAGGAAATGCAACCCATGAAAATATGTTATCTAGATCCAGTTATAGAACTCGAACTCGAACCACAACTAGATGTAGTTATCTTAAACAGGAAACTTGACAAGGGTGTGTTTTATTTGCTAATTTTCTTGGGATGTTGCAGATTCCTTTTACTTGTGATAGCCCTATTTGGTTTTGGGTATCCGCAATTATTCCGGCTATTACTTTATGATTCTATGTGGTGACTAATTCCTTTCCAATGTCTGGCTGAAGACTTTAAACTTAGCACTTCTTGGGAGGTAACCCATGCTCTTGCAACACGGTAATATCTTTCCTTACTCTTCAAGTGGTGACAGTTTCTCATTGTTCATGCTTTTAATTTCATCTTTAGAACATTGAGGACAATGTTAGATTTAAGTTTGGGGTATGGGAACTGGAGAAACTTTTTGTTAGTTATGATAAATAAACTTGAGACTAGAAATTTATGCTTATTAAGGATGGCACTAACCAATCTAAGTGGATGGAAGCATTTTGGTTGTAGGAGTTGAGGAACCAATCTGATTAGATGGCAACATCTAAAGAGTCTATTCATAAAAGCACAGAGCTCAGGTGTTAGAAATAACATGATAGTTTCACCATATCTCGTTGAGTCCTTTTCACTTCTGTTTTTATTTTGTTTTGTTCTTTGTAAACTATGTTTCTCTAAGTGATTAGGTGGGGCCCACTTGAATCAAGTTGTTACCAATGCTAGGGTGAATTAGAGTGATTGAGATACAAAAAAAAAAAAAAAAAGTGAAAAAAAGTGAAAAAAAAAAATTTGAGACAGAGACCATCGAGACCAACCGGAATAAATTTAATAAAGTCGACCTTTGGAACCCTTGTATATGCCAGTTGTGTTGACCTAGAGTTAGAATTATCGACCACTTTGGTTCCCTTGTATATGCCAAAGTGTGTTGATATTAGTCGACTAATATCTCAGTCCATTAGGATAGGTTCATTTTGGCGGAGGCCTTGAGACAGAATATGGGAAACACCGTTCACTTAGTAAACATCAAAACCATCTATGTTTTTCTCTATATCCATCTTCTTGATCTATCCATGTGATTAGTTTTGACTCCGGTATTGATGTCCATAGTGCGACTATATCGAGTAGAGCTACGTGACTTATATATGAATTTTAGTATGCTTGAGTGCAAACTCGTGTACAACAATTGGAATTTCGCATCAGGGTACTTCCTCCTGTAGTCAATAAGTATGCCAACCAAGGAGATTCTTTAGTGCCTTCCAAGGTTTTGCGTAGATAGCTAGGGTCTGGAGTAAAGGTTTTGTGGGTACACCTCTGGTAAACCCTCCGGAAACAACACTCCGCCACTAGGGCCGCCTATGGGTTCAAATGATTTTTATTTTCTAGAATAAATTTGCTCGAGGACTAGCAAATATTAAGTTTGGGGTATTTGATGGACACATTTTTTGTGTCTGAATTGTCCTCAGTGTTGGTATTGCTGGAACTCGATTTTTGTACTAATATTGTGTTTTTATGTATTTTTAGGTATTTTTGGAAATAAATATTTTTTGGAAAATTCGGCTCAAAAAGTTGCCCGGAACACCCCGGAGGACATTTGATATTCGTACTCCCACTTTGGATAAGGGGTAACCCAATTACTAAGGGGTAACCCATTGCTATTCGCACCCAAAGCAAGCAACAGTTAAGGGTCGCCTTCTTCTTCACCGTTCAAAACGAAAATTGGCGGGAAAAGTTTTAACAGAGATGCCGGATTTTAGTTCGTGATTTGGAGGGGTTAGAGTGTGACTTAATGGTCGGGTTTGCGGGGAAGACTTGACGGACATTAACAGCATGGTATGGTCGATATTCTCGGTAGAATTGGCCGCATCGTGAGATTGAAGTTCACGAGCAACACGTACTCGTACACGGCCTTGCATGAGTTTTGGTGTTTTTCAACGCGTTTCTATGCATGATTGTTGACTCGAGCAACAACCAGGAGCGTGTGAGAGATAAAAAGGATAGCTTTCTTCCTGGCGGGCGCGTGCGGAGAAGAAAACGGAAAGAATATCTTCCGTATCCGCGCAGTAATGGGGGATTATTCCGGAGAGATTAATGTGATTTTGTGGCCCTGTCGACTATTTATAGAGTGCTGGGGACTCATAGTTCGGGGATGGAGAGTTTGGGTAGAGTTTAGAGCGTCAACAAGGTGAGAATCGAGAGTTGCAGAGCTTGTCTCTGCTGCTGCCATTAAAAGGGAAGAAAGAAGAACATTAGACTGTAGGTGACAGTCGTATTGCTACAGTGACAACGACTCTCAAGTGAGGGTCGTAGTTAAGGAGCGATCGTTTTTGAATAGTTCCAAATGACACATCATATATATCGTTCAGAATGATTTGGTTTGTAACAAATATAATTGTTACAAACCCGGTTTTCAATATTCATTCCATTTTCACCTATTGTAAACACTTTTTGAGCAATGAAAAATTATTCGAGTGTGTTTCCAATATGCGGAGCTAGAACCCATCACTGGGACGACCGAGGAAGCAACTTTTCATGATTGTGGTAAATGAATTAATTCTTTATTTGACTTTTTGCATAGATTTAATTGTTTTATGATTTCTATTAATTATCATTATTTTGTCCGATGTCGCATGCTTAGTTTAAATTACTTTTGATGCGTCATGCTTACGATTTCTGAGATAATGTTTTATGAAAACTATTTTTGGCAAGGAATTAGAGTCACAACTTCTTTTGTTTGAGCTATATTGTCTCGAGTTAATGACCGAACCACAAGAATATGAAAAGTAGTGAAATCCTGCGTCCTAGTAACTCTTCATCCTGTGACAATATTTGTATATATTTTTCTTTTATTTTCTTTTATTAATTCTTAAAATCAATCTTGTCAAGTCCGAGTGAACGACAACCCTTCTTACTACAACATTATTGAGTCATATCAACGACCGAGGGTCTCTTCTAAGGAGTGCGGCATCTGATCAAGGCGCCGAGGTACACGGTTGAGCCAAGAGTGCCTGGGGAATTTGAAGCGTCTCGGCCATTTTTGGCAAGTCTTGACGTATGCTGCACTCGGACCGAAGAAAACCCCACTTAGGGTGCAGTCTTGTAACCATAAGCCATATAGGCAAAAGGGATAAGAGGCTGCGAAAAAAAAACTGGTTGTTGTTAAGACCGGATGGGAGGAGCCAACCTTGTATGGTAGAGGTACGCCTCCTTGAAGGGTCAACCAGGGGAAAGATAAGGGCGGCACCCTCCATTAGGAAGCTGATAAGTGTCTTAAGACACAAATGTCACGAGGCTTTATTTTCGCAAGAATATTTAGGCTTGTCATATTTGTGCGACAATCCTGAAGAGGCAATAATACAAAAGAGAGAGATAAGGCGAGATCAATGGGTCAATACATGAAAGTGTAAAGACGTCCTGCGATTTGCCGCACGACGGCAATGTCATCGGGCTTTAATTTCGCAAGAATATTTAGGCCTGTCATATTGTCGCAACAAAAATAATAAAAGAAAAAAGTTAAGGAAAGATCAATGGGTTTTTGCATGCAAGTGCAAAGACGTCCTGCGATTTTGTCGCAATGACAAGGGTGGCGAAATAAGACCTTTAACTAGGAAGGCAAAATAAGACCACATGATGCAACAAAAATTTTATAAGAATTAACTATTACTTATGCAGATCATTCATCGCAAGAAAGATAATGAGAGGCAGTATGGGAATTATTAAACAACAAGCATTATCTTTCTTGCTAGTAAGCATAATAATAAAAGAGTAAATACACTTCAAAGTTGACTGAAGTACACCATTTGCAAGAAGTTATAAAGATGAAACAACCCAAAGAAGTAAAATTACATAAGAAATTCAAGCTTCAATGTTAGTTTTGCCAGGAGAAGATGAAATATTTTCATCAATTTTTTCGCCAGAAGGAGATAATGGATGTTCTTCGCCAGTTTTCTCACTCTCGCCAGCTTTTTCACTTTCGCCAGTCCTTCCTTCATTCTGGTTTACTCTAGTCTCTTCTTCATTCGGGTTATCATCAACAGTTGCATCATTAGGAGGAATTTCTTCTTCATTTGCGAGATCTTCGCCACTTTCATAATAATAATCACTATCAGGAGAACAAGGAACTTCATCGTCATATACTTCCATAGGTTCGACAGATGTAGGAGGAAGAGATTTGGACAATAAGATATCATTCACAAGAACTTCAGCCCGGAGATGAACTTGGAGAAGGAGTGCTTTCTGATGATTCCTACTTTGTATATCCTTGAAATAAGCAAGATAATCAAATCTTCTTTCTGCCCGATCGCGAGAACAAGCAAGGGTAGAGGCAAGTAATGCATTGTCTTTGCGAATTTTGGAGAATTTAGATTCCAAAACAGAAATGGAGGAATGAAGATTCATCTCAGATTCTGCGAAAACAAAGAATACAGAAAGTTATTCAGACGAAGCATTCGCAAGGAAGATATCATAAAAAGACTTAACAAAGAAAAAAATGGTTGAGGCAGTCAAATTTTATGACTACCTTCCTTTTGCGAGAAAATATATTCGGTTAAAGCCATGCAACTATTCTCCAAGTGGTCCATTGCATCGTCAAACTTATCTCCAACTAAACCTTTCAGGCGAGATCGAAGATTCTTTTCGTTAGAAACGAGTAAGGTTTTTTCCTTCGCAAGAGAAGTGTAGGATTCTTCGAGCTTGGAGTATTGATCTTTGAGTTGACTTGCCTTTACACTTAAAGTTATTCTACCCTGAATAAGTTTGTCTCTCTCGTGATAGATGATTCTCATTACTTCTTTAAGTTTATTTCTCAATGGGCATAGAGATTGTTCTTGATCGTTACATACTTTTTGGCAAATGTTAAGTTGTTGCGAAGAGATCGCCACCTTATTTAAAAGAATTCGCTTCTCTTGAGATAGGGTTTTATTCTCATCTGATAAAGTTTCCAACTCCAAATTAGCTTTAGTTAAAGCATAAGAGAGGCGAGATAATTCACTACTTAACAAGTTTTGCTTCTGAATTAATTGAGTATTCTCCTTGGTAAGGTTATCTATTTGATCGACATGAGTATGTATGAAGGTTATCTAATTGGTTATATTGATCCATCCAAGCATCTCTATTTACACGGGCTTCTTCAGCGACGGATTCAAGCTGATATATCTCCATTATTCGTTTCTGGTGTAAAACTTAAAGGGCGAACAATTGATCTTAAAAAAAAAAAAAAAAAAAAAAAGGGAAGATGAGAAAGTTGTACCTTTTAATTCTTCGTTCTTCTTGCGAAGATTGTCGCGATCTAGTGAGACATTCTGAAGCTTTTGATTTTCAAGATGAAGAGTGTCACATTTCAAGGTCATGGCTTGGAGATTCCTCTTCAAAGTTTCAACTTCTTCCTCTAAGGATGTTTGCGAAATCATTCTGTCAGAACCAAAATACTTACTCAAAATTTCGCAGACACCAAATTTGATAAAACCTTGAAAGCAATATCTATTCCTTCCAAAGTTTCTTTAGTAAAAGGGAGATGACAGAAGGTTGGGGAATTGAATCATTCTTTGCTATAGATGTGTCATTCGAAGATGAAATTTGAGGAAGATTAATGACTGGGGTTGAGGTGGTGTCAAGATGAGAAGTATTGACAGCAGGAGAAGAGAAGGATTCATTCGCAGCAGGGTTATTAAAAGAAATTTCAACTACAAAAAGATCAGTTACATGGGAGAAATCTGTGGCGATGCCCTCACGAACAGGAAGCAAGGATTCAGCTTGCGAAGATATTACAGGAGATATTTAAGGATTAAACATAGGAAATGGGACGGAAGTTTCAACATTTTTAAGATGGCGAGATCTTTGTGGGATTTGTTGACATTTCCATCACCCTGCGAATCACAATTCAGATAAGAAACAGAGGCAACAATATTGTTATTAAAAGAATAGTGTTTCTTACTACCTTGGTATTCGCAGGCTTTCTTTTGTTTACAACGACTCTTTGCTGTGTAAACCCTTGGGAATATTAGGGTCTTGGACCGTAAATTTGATGCTAGAGGTGCTTTTGCTGAAACAGAAATAGTATGGGAATTACATAAAGATGAACAAAATCAAATAAGACAATTTCAGTAGATGAGATCAATTTCAGTAAGATCAGTTTCAGCAAAGTCAGCAAACCTTGATGACTCCATAAGAACAATAGCAGAAATATGAATTCAAAAAAAGTTGCAGACGATAAAGATTTACAGAGAGTGTGGAGATGAAGAAGCCGAAGTAAAAGAAAGAAACTATTTCTATGATAGATCTCTCCTTAAATAGACAAAAAAGTGATGACCGGTTAGCATTGAATGTGCCGGTGGATAGGGATAATATTTGACACGTGTAAGCGGTTATGCTTAATTTGTGGAATCTTGTCGGTAGAAAACTTAAGGAAAGAAATGAATAGTTGCGGCATTTTGAAACACTAATTCTCATATCATTCTCTCCTTCGCAGAGAAGACATGAGAAGAGGCAAGATGTAGGATCAGAATATCGCAACATCAATACCTTTGCGAAATTTTTATACAACACACTGCGAAGATATCGCAGACTGGTTACAGAAATGACGCAACAGATGACGACAGCCTAAACACGAGAAAGATGTGGAGACCTAGCGATATTTAGGAGTGTTACGAAATCTAACACTTGTATACTTGCGAGAATATCGCAAGTCAGATCCGAAAATAAAGGACAGCTTAGCTGTCGCCCACTATGTAATATCCTATATAAAGAGCCGAACAGACTTAAGGTGAGGGAGGGATCTTTTTAGAGTGGAGAGAAAGTTTTGAGGAGAGAGAAAGTCTAGAACAATAGTTGTATTCTTGATTTCATTTCCTCCTTGTAAAAATTCCTTAACTCAATTAATAAAAAGTGTGATTGTTGATCTTAAAGATGTGTTGATTATTATGAATTCTTGTGAGGGATGTATTGTGGGATTTCCTGCAACTACAACAATCTCCTCCTTTGTCAATTTTAGTGACAAAACTCTTACATCATATGGATAAACAAATTACAAGAATTCATTACACATACGCTTGATTCCCGAATTCAACAACACAATAACCTGTATACATTCAATCCATAAATGCCGCTGTTGACATTATAATAACAAAGCTAATACTCCCCCTAAAGGTGAGATAGGTAGATTTTCGATCCGCACGTCTTTGTTATTCCCTTGTAGTCCATATAACTACAAGTATCATATGATATGCTACTCCCCCTTAGTCTATGCTTTTAATCTTTCGTTAGATAAACATTAATTTAAGCACCAATGTCCTTTCCCTTAGTGATACCAATCAATATAAATCAATACCAGTATCACTTGTTTACTACATATATTTCTCCCCCTTTTTGTCATAAAATGACAAAGAAACGAAAAAATAAAGGACAAACCGAAAGGATCTTACAAATCTCAAAATAGACTTGCAACCTATAGAGTTAAGAACGAGGGTTCCACACACCATTTTTGATAACCAATATCAAAACCGAAACTACAAAGTAATTTTGTTTTGATATGTTACCAAGGAAGCAGTTGCCCGAAGCAATTTTCCCTAATAGTTTAGCAAAACGAAAATCAACTAAGCACCTTAGTTCCTTTGCTAAACCGATTGTACAAATACAATCGCTTGTTTGATAAGACCAAAATAACTTAGTTCCCTTTATCATCAGGTTCTAGTTATCCATATAACTTAGACCTTTAACTTTTAAACAAGACAAGTACTAGGTTAGTTAACTAGCATTTCTTGTTAAGGCATTCGATTAGACTTGAATAACCGAAACCTCCAATTTGATAAGTCTAACTAAGATCAGAATTAACTTAGTTTCTCTTATCCGGAATCGAATTGGACTAAACAATTCATCCCGTAAACATTTTCTTTCGTTAAGCCATAAACAATTCATACAAACCAAATAAATCAACTTTCATAATTATTCAACTCAACCGGAAGCAATTGAAACAACATAGACATTAAAGCACCGCAATTGCAACGAAATTTTTGTAAGCCTAAACGATTGATACCAAACAATAAAGCAAAATAACAATAGTTTTTCTTAACCGGAACCAATTGAATCACACACACATCCATACACAATAATGGAATAAAACATCAATTGTACCGAAATTTTGTTAAGCAAAAGCATTAAATATACGCAATAAAATCAGGCTTTTCTTAAACACGAAAACGATTAACTAACAAACTCGTTACCTCAAATTTCGCATCCTCTTCTCCAATATGTTTGCATCTTCTTCCAGGGAGAATTGATATCAGATAGTTCAACAATACAATTCAACAATAGACAGTTCAAAAAAACTTTTCATGAAAAGTAGGAGAATTCTCCCTGCGACTTATTACAAACTTTAGGGTAATGCAAACATGAAAAAATTAACGACTTATTACACTGCTCCTATATGAATTAACGACTATTGAAGAGAATTAAGCTTGTAACGACTTATTACAAGCTTTAGAATTAGGATTACATATTTAGGGTAATGCAAACATGAAAACATATTTATATCAATTCTCCCTGCTACTGATCTTCTTCTAGGGAGAATTGTTATCTTTTTGTATTCTCTTTTTAATGCAAACATAAAAAGTTTGTATTCTCTTTCTATGACTATTTAGGGTTTGTTACATTTATTTGGTATAAAAAAACGAACTACTCAATGAAGTCTTCTATGATAGCGACCAGGATAATAAAAAAATCTTCATTCCTTCTACCAAACCTCATGTAAATTCCTCTTTCTCTCTATCGTCCGAATATTTCTCTGTATCTCTCTCTGTCTTATGCCTTTTTTTTTTGCTTTTCTTATTTTTTTGTTGATAGGTTAAAAAGCAGAAGCGGACTATCCGACCAAAGACTAAAGTTAAAATTTAGCCGAGGGGGATGGACTGGATCGGATGGCATCATGTTCACTGTTTTTCTAGATCCAAATTTTCAATTTTGATGTTTTAGTGTGTAGCACAGTAAATCTCTTATATTTTATTTTTTGATATTATCTTGTCTATATTCACAAGACTCAACACAAACTCGGTGTTGTTGAGAGAGATTTGGTTATTCCTTTTTCTTTCCACTGTAAAAACTATCAGGTTTACATTCAGATCATTAAATAGGAGAAAAGTATCATGAATATAAGTGCAAACTATAAGCGCAAAAAAGTTAGCTCATGAATAACCAAGTAAGGTACGTGAACCATCAAACAATATATATCAGAGTTTAGTAACACCAAAAAACATACCAGTTCCCGAACTGGAAAAAGTAGTTCGGAAAATCAATATGTTTTGGAGTTCCAGTTTCATTTTTCAAAAGTGCATAGTTCGAGAACCGAAAATCCAGTTCATGAACATAACAACAAATATCAAAAGTGCCAAGGAACACCTTGAAATCGCATAGTTCGCGAAATAAAAATATCAGTTCGCGACCTTTGATGCACCTAGGAGTTTAATAACATAAATTTATGCTAAGTTCACAAACTAAAATATCAGTTCATAAACAAGATGCAATTTGATGTTTTTAGGCATTTCTTTTGCATCCATAGGTTTTTGAACAATAAAAAATGTTCTCAACCTCAAAAGCGATAAATCCTATGAACATCCAATGCTTGAGTTCATGTTCGAGATTCGTCAAGTACTAGCTTGAACTCGAAACTTCTTCATTGTAATTTATCATATGTATTATATCTATACGACATTGTGTCAAAAGATAGAATGGTGGAAATATGATAAATAGTCAGTCTTCACATACCTTTATTTTTGAAGTTCTCGCATATGTCTCTGTTATTATTTGGTCTTCAATCTTTGAGGGTATTCGATGATTTTTTGATAATCAACTACCTAAATTTAATATTAGTCCAAGACTTTCTGCAATAGATTATAAATCAAGAAAATTTCTGGTTATAACATTGATAATAAGCTTGACATATCAATACTTGTAGGTTCAACCAAGCGATACTCTAACATAAACGAGCAAATGCCACTTTTATCTTTAGAACGAAAAAAAAGAAAAAAGTATTTATTGATCTTTTAATTTGTATTTTCTATGATTTTCATTTTGATTCAAAATTGTTTTAAGAGAATATATTGCTTAAGTAAATCCTGATGTTATTGGATCTAAGGTTAGTTCATTGCTCGAAAACTTGTTCTCTCATCAATCAATATCTTTTGTTTGACAAAAAGAAGAAGAAGTGGCCTTTTCTTTCATGATCTTTGAATCTATAGTAGCCCTAAAATAATCCTTGGAGTGGTGAGAAATGTTTGCATACATATAATTATTTGTAGACGAACATCTTTTATGATCATATGGTTTCTCTTATGATATGATGAAGTTTAATTTTGTGTATGATTATCGATAACAACATATGTTTTATTATTTAAGTATTACCAAAATATTTTAGAAATATCTCAGAAAATAAATATAGCAATCTAATGATTTATTCGTTAAAATATTACTTGTGTTTTAGTATTAAGTTAATAATGAAAATGTGTCTCATGTATTAACAAATACAATATATTTAAACATAATAAAAAAAACCAATTGAAGAAAGAAGTATTTATTGATATTTTAATTTGTATTTTCTATGATTGTGTTTTTGATTCAAAATTGTTTTAAGAGAATATATTGCTTAAGTAAATCCTGATGTTATTGGATCTAAGGTTAGTTCATTGCTCGAAAACTTGTTCTCTCATTAATCAATATCTTTTGTTTGACAAAAAGAAGAAGAAGTGGCCTTTTCTTTCATGATCTTTGAATCTATAGTAGCCCTAAAATAATCCTTGGAGTGGTGAGAAATGTTTGCATACATATAATTATTTGTAGACGAACATCTTTTATGATCATATGGTTTCTCTTATGATATGATGAAGTTTAATTTTGTGTATGATTATCGATAACAACATATGTTTTATTATTTAAGTATTACCAAAATATTTTAGAAATATCTCATAAAATAAATATAGCAATCTAATGATTTATTCGTTAAAATATTACTTGTGTTTTAGTATTAAGTTAATAATGAAAATGTGTCTCATGTATTAACAAATACAATATATTTAAACATAATAAAAAAAAAACAATTGAAAAGAAACCATGGTCCAAAATTGATCCACATTATCTACAAAGAAGTTGTTGTGATCCTTGGAGCATTTGAATATTAAAATGAAGATATTAAAGATGACTACCATTTATTTAGATTGATATAGTTCATGTTTGTCGAACGAGAAGTCAATGGAGTGTCTTATAATCTCATCGTACACTCGGTGCAAGACAACATCCATATGTGGTTGATAAAATCTAGCTAACTACTAATTGTACACATCATAAGGTGATCAGTTGGAGCACGTTTAGGTATAAAAGTTGGAGGGAACCATAAGATAATTGTTGTGACTATGGTAGATCGGTGACTTAAAACCGTGATTAAAAATATGGTGATTGACCGATATTACTGAATCTTTGTCTAATAGTTGAAATAGTACAATTTCATGAATCTCATATACAATATTGATTTTTAAATTGTTCAAATGTAATATAGTGTTTTTTTACTGTGTTAGGTTGATTTCTTAATTTTTGGTTTAAATTCATTATTTTTGTAGTCATTAAACCCTTGACTCAGTTTGAGTGCCTTTAGGATAAAAAAAAGATAATTATGATGTGAAACATTCTCATATTGTTTTTTTTTTCTATATGAAGAGATATATTTTTATTAATGATTGCGATTGATAATGTTGTTTCTTTCAATAAGAACTTGAATGTAGTTCGGAATGCTATTGCTCCGTTCTTTACTTAGTTTTTCTAGAATGAGTAATTGGGGGATATGAAAACTAATTGGGGGATATGGCTACAGGACAAAAACGGTGTCCCAATAGCAATTTTGGGTGACCCCCTATGTAATTATTTTTTTAATTCCTAATCTAGCCCTCACTAATCCTAATTAGTGATTAATTTTAATTAGTAAAATCTTAAGTATTGGGGGATATATTAGTTTGATTTTTTATTTTAATTTGTGTGAGTGAGGAGTAGAAGGAGAGGAAAAAAATTTGAGTGGAATTTGTTTTTTGAAAATGGAAGATGATTGTGATAAGAGAATTGCAGCAGCTGAATCTTTAGCTCAACTACAACAATCATATCTTCAATCTTCGGTGTATGATAACAACTCACAATTGGAGTTATATGATGAACCAACACCTTTGAATCATGATTTTCGTGACCATGAAGTGTTTTGTGAAGAACCAACTCAAGAAAGTAAACATGTTCAACATACAAGCAACCCCAACACATGTAATGCTTCAAAGAGGTCGAAAATTTGATTTTTTTTTTTTTTTTTTCGAAACCGCCATTTCGTCATCTCGAAAAAGCTTAATATCGGCATGCTCGTTGTATGAATACTACGCTTGGAACCTCTATAACCGGCATTGTATTCATACAACTTTGTATCTTAGGGACAAAATATCCACAATTGTTCAAGAACATACAAGGCGTGGTATTCAAACCAAGATTGCATGCCGGTTTTTTAAGTCACATATTTAAGAGTATTTGGAAACTTGAAATACCGGCATGGACGTTAGCAAACACCACCATGCTTAAGACATGTCGATTTCTATACGTAAACCAAATAATGTAAACCGATTGTTCCGGCATTGAAATTTCTATGCCGGACGAGGTACCGGCGGTGTTTTGAGCATTCCGTATATGCCAGGATAATGCAAGAGGATTTGAATACTAGTGCAAAAAAAATATGTATCGGTTAGCTTGGTCGAAGTCTAAATTAATAAACAGGAGACAAATATTGCACTTTCACATTGGGTGACATATCCGTATCTCCATTGCAACCTTGGTCAATACTCAATAGTCTTATATATGTGACTTTCTCATGGATGCACCACAGAAATCATCGAACGTCAAGGTTATTGGCGGTGTGAAAGCAATCGAGACAAGCTTAATTAAATGGTGCGAAAATATTTAATATAACTTGTATCATAACCGAGTCTATGTAATTTCTGTTGTCCTAATGCCATGGTTTTCATTGCCATCGGCAGCTAAGGGTAAAGGCATTCGAGAGAAGTACTTAAATGGTGCAAAAAATACTAGTGGTAATGTAACATAACCGGTCTATATGTAATACTAGCTAATTTGAATACTAGTGGTGAATCAATTTTTTTATCTTTTCTTGCAATTTTAAAATCCTTGTCTCCAATTCCGTAAACCTCTCTATTTCATTAGTACTCTCCATTTTCTTTTCTTTTTGGTATGGTGTTATTGCCGTAATCTTCAAAGTTATGGTACCGGCATGGAAACTTAAATGTCGAGGATGCCGGTATATGATACCGGCATGGAAATTTAAATGTCGAGGATGCCGGTATATGATACCGGCATAGAAACTTATATGTCGAGGATGCCGGTTTTCTGTCACATATTTATGAGTATTTGGAAATTTGGAATACCGGCATGGACGTTAGCAAACACCACCATGCCGGTACATGTCATTTTCTATACAGGAACCAAATAATGTAAACTGATTGTTCCGGCATAGTAATTTATATGTCGGGACGCGGTGACGGCAGTGTTTTGAGCATTAGTATATGTCGGTATGTGTACCGGAACATTTAACTTTGGGTTGCGCCTTGCCCTTGCCTTGTGTTGGTTGTTGACTCGTCCCACCAACTTCGCTTTGGCTTGCTAATTGACTTGGATGAACCTCATCATCTTCCTCCTCACTTTCCCCTTCATCATGCTCATCGTCCTCAACTGTTCCAGTACCTTCAAGGATTGCAAGTGCACTACGTTCACCACCACTCTCCCAAATTGACCCTCTTGTTATGTCCTCCAAGCAAATTCATTGGCTGCATAAACACCATTGAATAAAATTAGTAAATCATTTATACAGTTTCAAATGGGTAAATAAACAAAAATGATACCTTGGATCACTTCAGGCTTGGGGAATTTGAGGGGTTTTTCGCCGTCAGAACGAAGGAGTTCTTTAACAAACTCTAAGTTGAGGCTCCAATTTGACGTCAACAAATGGGAATCTCCAGTTTGATTAATTGGCCGTCCCTGGTATCCTTCATAAAGATGCAGCACATCGTCGAAGCTATCGAATTCATTAGGTGTTTTGTCAAATATTGCTTTGATTTCTGGACGAACGACTTGACCCAGTGCCTTCACCGCATAAGCTAGAAAGTCTGAGAACTTCAACTGACTAAATTTTTCATCTCTTGGAATGTTTATGTTCAGGTTCAATATTCCGGCATAAAACTTTAAATATCGAGCATGCCGGTATCGTAGTACCGGCATCCTATGGAACCTAAATAGTGTGCCCAGATTGAGCACAATTTCTGATGATGTTCTGTATGTTTTAAGTGTACTCACGGCATTTTTGAATTGAACTAATGCATGCCGGTTTTTAAGTACCGGCATTCACGAAACCTAGATACAATGCCGGTACAAAAAATTGTTCTGTGTGTTTTTAGTTGACTACCGGAATAGTCTTCAACCCAATTTGTATGCCAAGTCATCGCAAATTCACTATCGAAATTGAAACCGGCGTGGTATTCATCCCAAATGCTATGCCGGGTACCTAAACCGGCATGGTATTCAAACCTAGATCCTATGCTTGGGTACTCTCCGTAACTCGACAGTTTCAGCTATTGTTGGCGATTCTAACCTAAACCCATGGCTACAAATCGATTAAAACAATCATAAATGAGTTCAAAAATCACTTACCTTCTCGAGAAGCCATGACTGCGAGTGGTTGATCATCCGAGCTCGCTGATGCATCCTCTTCTAGTTGTTGAGCAATGTTCTCGATTCTTTGTTCATGTGTTTGTTGAGCAATCAATTTGGTTCTCGGTTTTGCTTTCGATTTGGTTCTTCGAGGCATGAACGATGAGGAAGAAGATGAAGATTTTTTTTTTTTTGATCATCAAATCCGGAATTGGGGGATATATGAATTTGGTTATTTGATTTTATGTTTTAGGGAAAGGGCATAACAATCTTTTCATAATGTTTTTAATTAATCTAAGGGCGTTTTAGTATTTTTCGCCCCCAAAAAACACCCCTTGTGACCACCTTTGGTTGGGGGAAGTAATTCATATCCCCAATTAGTTTTCATATCCCCCAATTGCGCGTTCTTTTTCTATTCTAACGAATTTCAATAAAATATTTGCAATTTTCTTTTCTTATTGTTGTACATAATAGCACCTCTAGGAACTCAATTGTTTGAAAATATGAATAATATCTAAGATTGGATTTGTTGTAGGGTTTTTATACTTCTTTCCCTCATAATATTGTTTTATCTGTATAATTGAAACATCACAACTAATACGTTAATTAACCTAGATGGTTTTTAACTTGTTAGCAAAAATCTAACAAGACTTGTTCTTGTTGATTTCTGATCCTGAAATACCCATCATAGAAAAGTTTTTCTTTATTGAATCCGGATCTTGAAGGTTCAACTGCATACTAGGTTGAGCATGTAGATTTGTATCTTATAATTGATCATCTTAATGATTTTTTTTTACCGTGTAGATTGTCCATATAGGTTCAGAACGAAAAATTTGGTGGTATACTAGGTACCTTGTCCTTTTCTATCTCGTAATATTTTATTACAGAAGGCAAAAGGTCATTGAATAAACAATAGAGCATTACTCACAACATGTAATAATTAAAACAATAAACTTTCTACGTCTCTTTTTCTGTGTTTATTTTTTATTGAATTGTTCTCTTCTATGATTGGATGAATGCTAGTTTGAAAGACATGAAAGGAAAAATAAACAATAAAAGAGAAAAAACAACTTTAAGGAGAACAAGGTAATAGTTGTACTTCTTCTTGATTATCTCCATTTTACGTCACCTTTTTCTCTGATCTCTATCTTTTTTCTTCTTTTTTTATATTTAATCAGGGTGGGCACAATAAATCCTTCAAGCACAATGAGTTAAAGAAAGGTCTCATAGCAATATATGAAAAGTTTGGTTATACCGAAAAATTATTATTATTATTAAGAAATTATATGCATAATGTATCACTAATTTCTTAACATGTCCATGCCCTAATAATTTGAGAATTTATCACGTCTTGTGTCCACGTTTTACGTACCTGTATCAGTGCATGATTAATTAATTTGTAAAAATGTTGGTAACAATGACTTTATGCAACCGGGTGATATTGATACTTTGATTTTTTCCCCGTTTTCTTCGCTCAAGGGAGTCATTGTGGATTTCTTTTTTCAAATGATTTAATTATCACCGATTGGTTGATTCTGTGTTTTTTTTTTTTAATTATGGGAAGATTATATTATATTAATCAAATAATATAGTACAATAGATTTACAAGCTCATTTTTATCAAAAATATTAGAAACAACACTTGATTTTAATACTCTTAGCTAAAGTTGGGTTGACATGTACCGAAGATGCTTTAGATGAGTTTCTTTTGCAATGTAGTCCGCCGCAGAGTTCTATTTCCTGTTTATATACTTTACTTGTGGGAGTTTTTCCAGAATTGAGAACGTCGCCTATATAGTATTTTCGGCACTCCAAGGTGAATTTTTGCATGTCTTATTGATTGTCTCTGCTAGAATTTTGCAGTCTGTTATTATTGAAACACTAGATAATATGTTTTCACTTAACCATGTAGAAGCTTTTAGCAAAGCTTTTGACTCTGCATGAAAAGCTGAGGATGCCCACTCCGATCCTGCTGAAATGTGCATGAAACTATAAAAGCATATCCTATGGAAGAATTTTCTTTTTTATGAGCAACATCGATTAATATTATCCAGTCCGAAGATAAGTTAGACCATTTCTCCTTAGGGGCATTACTGCTTTGAATCATCGTTGTCTTTTGGATCTTTTCCTGAGGAGTGTGTCGCAATAAAATCTTGATTTGATCTATGAGGTTATTCGAATTTAGAATGATTTTGTCAAACACTATCGAACATCTATGATTCCAAATGAACCAGAATGGTTGTGATTTTATACGACAATTGCATGAAGTATGGTCCGTGATCCATTCTTTTATCCAATTTTGCGTTTCATCTAGAATACATAACACAGTTTGGCTAAGTTTGCCTATGTAAGTGGTGGTTCAGATTTGTTTAGAGAGAAGATAAATCTATGGTCATGGTTTGTTCAACTTAAATATTATTAGTATAAATGTTTTATTAATTGGTGTCTCATTAATTTCTCATGATAAAAATGTCCCTTAATTAATATTAATACATATTTCCAGCAATAAATAATTTTGACAAAAATTATTTTAATAGATATTAGTGGTGGCGGTGGTAGTAGAAGAAGAAGTAGGTGGTGGAAGCGATGGCAGGTGTTACTAGGTGGTGGAGGCCGTAACATTAGTTTTGGTGGAAGAAATAGTGGCGTTGGATGGTTTTAATGGTGGTGGTATTGGTTTTTTCTTTTTGAATCAATAATAATAATAATAATAATAATAATTTTACATGACGGGTAACATTGTATTGTGAAAAATATAGTTGGTTGTTTTTGACACGATCAATAAAGGCGGGTAACAAATATTTTTGGGATGATACCAAATCATATAAGAAAAAATAGTTTTTTTTTCCGGCACCACTGCTATCTTTGGTAACCGTTCGTACGTATGATTTTCTTGAATAAACTAATTGACGACCTAAGTTTGTTAAACCTAAACTTTATACATGACGTCTTGGATTTCTGAATGATAATAAATATAATGAAACACACCCTCTCGGTTTCTCCAATGAAAACCGAAACCTTCCAAAAAAATAATCAATCGAACAACACTTAAATGGAGCGCGTCACCACCAGTGTAAACTTCTCTGAATTGCTACATATCCAGTGAAATTTCTATAGATTAATTTGGTGATTTCGTCCTACCATAATTTTTAACGAGGCATGCAATTAAATCTCTAATAGTGATTTTAAAGGTATTTAATAATTACGAAATTCTTTTATAAGTTTTGTTTATGCAAGTATTGATTTAACTTGAGTTCTTTTATATTTTTGTGTTAAGTTGATGACTTTTTAATTTGAATACATATTTGGTTAACAAAATTTGATACATATAGGGTATTTTCTTTGTAACACTGATGTTAGTCTCTCATTTTTCCCGTTAGCACTCTATTTCGATCCCGTATTTGTAGACATTATTTGACTAATGTTGGGGTATTTGTTTAATTTTAAGGCCGATTAAACCCAGTTTGTGTCCGGCTCTACCTTGAAACTAATAATTTTTCTTCAGAAGGTTAGTTGAATTTATGTAGATACAAATATCAATATGACTATGCTCTTTATTGCTCCAAATTACTTGAGTAACCCTAGATGTGAGAACGCCATTCATGCACTACTTAGCATAGTTGGTGTGAAAGCATTTTATCCACAAATTTCTTCAATTTTATGTTATCAATATGATTGAGGGAGAATCTTACACATGTTTTGATTTACTTTTATACGTTTATATTTTTAGCTCACACGTGTATATCTCGGCCTTCCAATAGCCAAGGGTTCTTCATTTTTATAACTCTCACATTTGCAAAAAATAAATAAATGCTAGTTTTTATTTATAGTAGGGAAAATATTATGGGTTTTTGCTTCACTCCTTCGAGCCTTAGTTATCAATAATTTCGGAACCCATGTAGTCATAAACATCATGGAGTTGGATTGCCAGTTTAGGTATATGTACTGTTAGATGATATATTCTTTTTGAAATTTAAAATTATGGTGTAATGGAACAATAAATGGGGAAAATATATATTTATTTTTTATTTTTTTTCATCTTGGCACAACATTATTACTCCGGCCAGATAATAAATTGAAATAACATGCTTAAGTAAAATAAAAAGATCAGGTAACCCATTATTTTTCTGCCCAAAACCTATTTGAAAATCAAAATAATTACCCATGATAAAATGAAGCAAGAGGAATGTGAACAATATCGTATTAGAGATAAAACATCCCGTGCCGTAAGACCTAGTTCTTTACATTATACGCCTATCTCGGCCCAATAAGCAGTGGGCGCTGAGACAACTTCCCAAGCCCATTTATTCCCGCGACTTAACTTCTTGGTTTCTCCGGTAGCCGCATTATACCTTGCTTAAATGTTTAACTAAGTTGTGGGCGCGCCATCCCAACACTTTATTGGTAATCTTACTCATATTTGAAATAATTTTTAAGTATTGTGGGCGTCTATGTGAATAACACCTTCGAGATTTATATTTATTTCATTTATCACATTCCCTAGCAATTATCAAAGAGGAGATGAGCTGCTCTTTGTTTTTTAATTAGTGATCATTGCACAACCGTACTCTCGGCCGGATCATTTCTCACCCTTACTCATGGCCGGGTTATATCTCATGGCTAGGTTATCTCACTACTTTCAAAGCCGGTTTGTTTCATGGCATTCAAGGCCGCCTCATCCTACAACATTCAAAGCGGGCGAGAAATCATTCAAGGACGACGATCATCTCACGTCATTCAAGGACGTCTCATTCTCAATAATGAACTCGAAAGTTGTACTGCAATTTTAGTTTCTAATTAAGAGTTAGGTTGAATTAAAAAGGGTAATATGGTTCATTTATGTAACACACTCGAATTAAGAGTGAAAATGATGTCATGTAATTTAATATAACAGCCATCTCACATCCGATCACGGTCATACATGTTTCTATGAAAATTATTTATTCAGCTATTAGATCTCAAAGACTATTCCAAAATACTACTCCTTTCGTCCCTCAAATAGGTGACTTAGTTGAAGTTTGCACAATAAGGCAAGGAGGAGAAATGAATATTTTTAATTATTTTTTACAATTATACCCTTAGGGATAATAACTAGTAGTAAAATTTAGAAATGATTTATCTCTCAAACTATATCACTGATATTCGTAAACTTTATACCATTGAAAAATATTTTAAAACACATACGTGACGAATATAAATATAGCTATCAAATTATACATATTTCTTATAGTAACAATAGTCAATTAAAATGGTAGTTTTAGCAATATCCCCTTGTTTAATGATATAGGTCAACTATTAGTGGGACAAAAAATTAAAGAGGAGGGATCCCTTCACACGTTGGACGTGATTTTTGAGAATAAAAACCAAACAATAACTAATTTTAAGATAATATTTTGAGGATATGTTCCTCTTATAAATCTCTATGTTCATACTGAGAATGAGCATATTCCAAGACGTATAACACCAACATCCACTACTTTGAAAATGAGTCGTTGAAAATCAACAAATTTTTAACCATTTAAATTAAGACCGGTAGATCGTGAGGTTTTATATTTCGGAATGTGCTCATTTATTGTAGGCATGTAAAACTTGGTACGAGGAACATATCTCCAAAATATTAACTTTGTATCCGTTAAAGTTTGGTTTTTATTCACAAAAATGACCTCTAATGTGTGAGACAGTGTGAGAATAAAAGTGTGAAGGATCCTTCCTCAAAAATAAATATGCCATCTATTTGTTTAGGAAAAGATGAATATGTCATCTATTTAGGGACCGAGGGAATACTATATGTTAGATACTCAATTTCCACCAAGCCCCACAGTGACTAGTTTTCCCATAACCAAAGGCTCACAATACTAATGATAGTATATGTGGCATAACCTTGGCCATCCATAATATTATTTTTTTTCATAAAAGAGGGAAAAACCTCAAACATATAATGATATTAAACGCCTCTTGATGATTTCCAACTAGAGGAGAGACCTTGGCAGAGTCCTTTCCTTCCAGAAACACAACTATAACACTTGTGTCTGAGCTCATTGACTCAAACACACAAATGTGGAACACTGATCTGTTACATTCTTTATTTGAAAACTCAACTGTGCAGGAAATTACAAACATTAGACTTTACACTACAAATGAGGGAAGTCTGAAAAGGGAATAACTTAGGTGGACATTAACAAAGAATGGAGAATTCTCTGTTGAAACTCTTTATGCAAAACTCTCCAATCCTTCTAGATCAATCCCTGCCTAAACTAAAAAGTTTTGGAAAGGACTATGGGCCATGGATACTTCTCAGAGGATCAAATTGTTTATATGGAAATGCTTACGAGATTCATTACCAACTAGACAAAAGATCAGGTCTATTGAAAACAAGTGTGTCTTCTGTAATAGTGTTGTTGAATCTACTTATCACCTCTTTTTTTATTGTGATTATGCAAAGGAAGTTTGGAGTCTTCAGCCAATGGCCTAACAGGGAGTAACTCAAACTCTAAACTCTCATAATAATACTTTCTTGCATAAATATAATGAATGGATAGCTTTTGCAACGAGGAAAAAAAAAGGGGGATATGAATTCAATCTCAATGGCTCTTTCAAGCCATTCATGATATACAAAACTTTCAAAATGTTGGTTTATATGGAAAGAGAGGTGTCTAAACATAAACTTTGAGGATAAATCTAGAACTCCCGAATAACTTGCCTAAGGGACATAACACTTTGTTCATTATTCAATTTGCGAACAAAGCATCCAACACATCCGCATACTTTAACTAATCCAATCACATGGAAACATTGTCTTCGACTAGCACTTGAAAATCTAAATCCAACATCAAACCTATACGGACGAGAAGATGGTACTTTGAATGCGAGCTTTAAATCTTGTGGCTTTCTTATTTGAAGTGTTTGAATCAAAACAAGATAATAAACATGAGAAGTGTGCTACTGCGGTAAGCCAGTAGACATAATTCGAAGTTCTTTAGCATTCCATTTCTTCCACTTCGGTTCAAAACACCGGCCATAATTCGATGTTCAATTCCGTATCAATAGACATATGGTGCAAGTCCATACAACAAGCTTAATGTGAACAATGTTAAGATTAATTGCTTCAATTTGATGCTTCTTGGATTGCTAAGCACATGTACAAAAGTGTTTAAGAATCTACATGTTAGCAAAATACTAATGCCTGACCTACCAACAACAATAACTTCATCATCAAGGTTCAACAATGAACATGGAGGCATTTCATTGCGATGATTGACTGGTGAAGGTGTTTGAGCAGTGAAGGTGTTTTGAGCAGTGTAGGTGTTTGAGCGAGTGTAGGTGTTTGCAAGTGAATCATTACGAATAGTGACGTGGAGGTTTTGGAGGCGATTTGTATGAATCAATCTAAAGAAGGATAAGACTTTGTGATTCAGTTCCTTCCAAATATCATCTTTGTAAGAATGGTGCACATGCTTCCATTTTTGAATGAGATGGGGAACTTAAAATGTTGCATTTGCGGAAATGACATGAACTTTCAAATGAGCCGAATAAGGAATCTTCGGACTATCTTTTGACTTGTTAACTTCCAACGCCGTGTATGTAGAAAGAATACCATACTTAAGCAAATGCAATGAAATTTCACTAAGTGGCCCCAATCCTTTACCATTCTTACATCTACTTGAACTCTATAAAATGACCTAACACCTTCTATGTACCGAGACTTACAAGGACATTTCATCCATTTAGTAGATGACATACCTGTTCTATGTTAAAATTCAGAGAGTATATGTACACTACATCAATACAAAATCAGCAGCATTTTTTGATGATATCTACTACAACTCTAACATGTACCTTGAGAATTGATATGTACACAACATAAGATTAATCAAAAAGAATACTATCATTTAAAACTATACTAAATCCATTCCATGAAAGTGAGTCCCAAGCGGTAGGGTTAGAAGCCCTTAGGTTAACGACAGAAACATCCCCTCAACAAAGAGAGAATGAGCTACAATGAGCTTTTGCGATTCAACACTAGGACCATTTTTATCATGCTGAGATTTTATCAAAATCGAAATCGGACTTACAAAAATTATTAAGTTGAGACCATACAAACTTATAAATATCTTTAAGTTAAAATTATACAAAATTTCTAAGTTTGGACCATATAAATATAAAAATAATGAATGGATAGCTTCAACTGAATCCTAGTGGGGGATAGGGTTGTAAAATTCAATCTCAATGGCTCATTTTTATCATGCTCAATGAGTTTCTATCAAAATCAAAATCTTACAAAAATTCTTAAGTTCAGACCATACAACAAATGTTGGTTTATATGGAAGAAGTTAACGACAGAAACATCCTCTCTTGAGCTACAAGTAGCTTTTGAAACTTTGAGTTGGATAAAGTTTTCTAACCAATTCTCACCGAGTTCTTCTTCAAACTCTAATAACTTCAGTTCTTCAATCTTGACAAACCTAGACATCGGACCATAAAATGGAAATTATCTCTTTGAAAATAACCACAACAATTTCATAGTTGATTATGACTCTGACCAGTTCTTCAATCTTGACAAACCCTAACATGGAAAAAACATACACAACAAACCATAAAATGAAAAGAAAAAAAAAAATAAAATAAATGAAAGCATTAAACCCACAAAAACAAAAAAACTTAAATGGAACCTAGGATTCGATAAACTTAAATCAAAATCTCTAAATCCTAGAAATGAAATCACTGAAACCCTAGAAATCGAATTTTAAAACCCTAAAAACTATGATCTACGAGATCTACACGATGATGGAGATGGAGATGGAGAAGAGAGCTGAATCTCTATGGTTTATCGTCGTGGAGATGAGAGCCGAAACGGTTTATCGAGATGGAGATGGAGATGGAGGAGAGGGGAAGGAGGGCGAGTCTCTGTTCTGGCTAAGAAAAAAATGAGATAGAATTCATCTAAGGGTGGGATATACCCTAGACTTGGATTAAGGGTGGAAATAAAAACCGTAGTCTTGACCAGAAATTTGACCGGCGTGTTTATCACTCTTGTGTTACGACCAAGCAAGCGGTTCACACGCTTGAAGGCAGCGATTGCAATTCGCAACCTCCCATGTGAGGTTACAAAATTAAACAGCGAGAAACCGTTGCTAAATATTAGCGGTTGCAATTTGCAACGGAAAATTCGCAACCGACATTAAGCCGTTGCGAATCTTTGTTGCGAAATCCTAAAAATGGTGTAGTGATAATGAATGGATAGCAGGGGATATGAATTCAATCTCAATGGCTCTTGCTGCAACCAAATGTTGGTTTATATGGAAAGAGAGGTGTCTTAGAAACTTTGAGGATAAATCTAGAACTCCTGAATAACTTGCCTCGGACATAACACGTCATTATGATTACTGGCATCCAACACATCTGCATACTTTAACCCAATCACATGTCAGACACATCAAACCTATACCTTACCGGCAATTCCCAGAAGTGAACAATGTTAAGATTAATTGTGATGCTTCTTGGATTTCTGAAAATACTAATGCAGGTTTTGGCTTTGTGATTCACAACTGGACATGAACTTTCAAATGAGCCGAATAAGGAATCTTCAGAACTTCCACTGCTGAAGAAGCAGAAGCTCTAACTCTCCTGCAAGCTACAAATTGGGCCATAACAAACCACTTACAACATCTTGTCATTGAGGGAGACAACCAAGCAATCATAAAGCACTTACGAGGAAAAGATTGAACAATCCAATGGCAAAGTCTGGCAATATTGGAGGAAGTCAGGACACAAACAACAAACTTAACACACTTTTTGGGTTTCAAGTTCGTAGACAGAAAAGCTAACAGAGTAGTTGATCTCTTAGCAAAGAATGAAAGGAAGAACAATAGACAACAGTCTTGGCTAGAACAATCCCCTCTGTTTTTAATTCCTTCAATTGCTTTTGATACTGAAAAAGCTTATGAATTATGTAATATTAGTAACTCTATTGTAATCCTTCCACAAGAAACTAATCTAAGAGATTCAGTCATCAGAAGAACAATTCACACTGAATTGGTTACAGATGAGACTGAATCAAACGATTAGTTCCTCTTTGTTTTATCAATCTATTTATCTTCGGAAAAAAAAAAAAAACGCCTCTTGATGATATCGTTTGTGTTTGTTACTAGTACATTTCAATTTTGAATATCTAAATAGGTCATTATTGCTATCAAACTTTCATCTCTCCAGTTATTTTATGCGCCAAGTCTTGGTTAGGTTCCGGATGGAAACATCATTAGATCAATTGCTATTACTATTTTTGAGAAGAAACTAAAGTCTAGATTAATCTCCATGGTACTTATTTGTGGGGCTTAACTAAATATACATGTGGACAGTCTACTGGATATTGATGTATATATATATCCATGCCATTGTTGGGCTTAACTGAATATACATGTGGACAATCTACTGGATATTGATGTATATATATATCCATGCCACAAGACTTGCCCTTAACAGATCTATGACTTCACCCTTTGATGGAGCCAATAATCAAATATTCCATACATCAATAAGTTAGTACAACATTTATGCTGAGACAAAATCAAAATCAACAAATAACTTTCAGCAATTAATGATGTCATTAATTTGTTGTCTCGTCAATCTCATTTCATCCTATTGAAATTTAGAGATCTGTCTTTATGAAGAAGGCAACATATATCATGGCAGCTACCTTCAAAAATCCCCAACTTAAATGCATCACGAAGTCTAAGCCTTAATGCGTCTCAAAGCTGCATAAGCTAGCAGACGGTAACCGACAAACATAAACACCATTGCACCCAAACTCACCAATGGACGAACTTCGTCTTCCATAATTTGCTTACAGTTAGCTTTCATGCTGTTATGGTGAGAGCAATCTAAGATCGATGAAACTCCATTGCTCTCTCCATATTGAATGTCGATTAATAGTCGATAACCATAGTAAGTAAAGGATGTGTACTTGAGCCAAGCTAAACAACCCGGAATCTTATGAACATAAAATCCACCTGTAAGAACAAAGGCCAACATTGTCACCGTAGCAATTGTTGAAGCTTGTTTGGCATCCATTATCGCTGCACCTAGTGCGAGCCCAAGTCCTTGAGCCACCATTACATACCCTAATAACACTCCTAATGTTAACAGAAAGGAACAGAAGTCAGGCCTCAACCCCGCCATCCAATACGTTGCACTGACAAATACAGTAGGGAGAATAAGCTCCATTGGAAGATCACCCACGATTCGGGCCATGAAGTACGATGAAAGAGTGTACATTCCTGATGAACGTTCCTTAATGAAGATTGCACGGTCTTGAGGAAACGCAAAAACCGCATTAAACGAAGGAAGAACACCCCAGAAGATAACAATGAAGTAGAGTAAACCCAACCGATCTTGTACATCATAGATATTCGAATGGAACCACATTGAACCAGCTAATATGGAGGCAGCAATCACTTGAAAAACCCTTAACGAATTGAACGACTCATATCGTCTTTCCTTTAAGCTCCGTTGAAGGAGAATCATAAATTGGTTGAACCAATTGGCATTGCTGTTATATCTTGTTCTGTTTATTTTTTTCTTGGTATCTTGTGGAAATCTCGGACTTCCCATGACTATGTTGCTGGTTGTAGATTCCATACACGAGGCTCTCACCATTGGAGCTAACAAAGTGTTGTACGAGGACACAAGGGTTTGTTTCACGTTCGGTTTGTCCCCTTCAGTTTGAGCATCATGCTGGCATACTCCTGCACAACCATAAACTGATTTCATTAGACTTCAAAGAGTTTGATAGGGCTGTTCTTCGGGCAAAAACACCCTTAAACCTTGATGCAAGGACCTATCCAGTCAAAATATAACACAAAGGTAAACACCCTACACCTAAAACAACAATTGTTCACATTTATCATATATCCAGTCAAAATATAACAGTTACTGCTAATTAGAAATTAGGGTGTCAGACGAATTTGTAGCTCAAATCACAGGTCAACTGCAGTGGCATTTCAAGATCAGCTTTACCTAACAAGACAATGACTCTTGTGTCTCATTCTCTCCTATCATTGCAGCCCACTGAACTGAATTATTGAACCTTTCTCTTATACGACTGTTGAATGCATCATAGCACACTGTAGGTAAGAAAATCATTTCTACCAATTTCAAACCCATGATGATGCAAACTGAGAAGGTAACTAAGAGTCTAGCAAAGCACAGTGATAACTTTCTACTTTCTAGGTACTGAAAGGTCAAAATTTGCCATTCCAAACTACCCCTTTGACTTGTAGATTAACTTGGCAACTTTTGTTTTTTCCACTCCCAAGATCTCTCAAAGATATGCTAGTATGATTCTTATTGCACAAGATCCTTTGTAAATGATCAAATCCTGTCTTTATCTAAGAACTTTCTTCACATAGGAGTTACACTCGATTAAACATATACAGGAAGACATTTCTTGTAGTATGATATAGAGAGTTATCTTATCCTGTTCAAAGGACCATCAAATAATTTATTTTTCCTTTATCTTTTTATTTGAGATAAAATGTTAGGAAAAAGCAGAAAAAAATGTCCACAGAATTTCCTATTGGGGTCCGACCTTACTTGATGTCAATCACCTTAACTTGGATCTATTCTTTACAAGTGAATAAAAACATTTTATGAACAGTTTTCTTTGGACAAAGTTAGATATCTAAATAATTTTAAAATTTCCCACTACTGATACCAAATGCATATGCTATATTTTATGCAACAGAAGCCAATAGGTTGGCTTCCACTAAAATCACGACCACAGTGAGTGTGTATAGCTTTTATTTTCTTTTGAATATATGCGTAATTAATTAGAAATTCTTTTGAGAAATATTTTCACATATAATCATTTTAAATCAATAAATAAATCAGAAAAGATATTGCAAGAAAAAAAAAGAATGGAGTCGACCTATTGGTCACTCAAATGTCATATCCAGGATAATAAACGCATAATTCCACCTCAGAATGTTCAAAATTTTGATAAAGAGAAAAATCTATAAAACTGAAAAAGAAAAAGAAGCCAATAGATGATCTTAAATCTGTCTTAAGATTTAATTAATTTTACTTGACTAAAGATGATTAAGAACCAATTTAATCCCTTTTTCCCAATCTCAAACTTTTCTACCCATTGGTCATGGCTGTACCACGTGTCTATATACCAAATGGATTGTCTAAAGCTTCCTCTTCATTCTTACAGTATAATACGCAGATAATAGTTCTTTTTAGCTAAACGAAAATGCATATCTGCCCACTTTTTACTTAGCTCCCGTGACGTCCCATATCTATAGTTTAACAACGTAAGTCAACATGATGCATTCTTCTTTCTAAACAGGACTTAGAAACGGCTACGTACTGTTAGCTAACAACCAGATCATGTTTCTACGTCAAAGTGAAGATCAAGTAAAAACGGCTTACTGTTGGCAAACAGTGTGGTCATTTTTTACCTATGTACAATGTTCATGGTGTTACAGAGCACCATATACGCCACCAAATCAAAGTTGAAAGGCATTTGCGTTTCCTAGCAGAACTGATTAAGCTAAGAGGATAAAACGTAGGAATACTGCGGAAAGAGATTAAGGATTCCAGTAGGAAGCCCCCTGTTGTTGCTCACTTTGTGACTTGTGATCAGAGATTGTTTTGACTCCTTGCATAAGCATATCCATATTTAAAAGATGATTCTTAGTTTGAACCCACATCACATCACCAAGTTTACATTAGATTGTTTAGCCTTTTTAAGCCTAAACAATACCCGATTAACCTCATAAGATTAGATCAAATAAAACATTTTGTCCCACTGAAAAAACCCTTACTACGCACGGAGTCTCGTCAGACTCGTCACCCTTTTGAATTTCGAAATATTATAATAGGACAAAAACATCATGTTAGAAAAAAAGATGAGAAATTTGGAAAAATAAATAAATATAGGTCCCTATCTCATGTTGTTAAAGGTTTAAGAAACCAATAATATTCTTTCATTAAGAAGAGACGGGTCAAGGTGACCCGCCACCAACTTATACAACTATAGGTCTGTTACTTTCGAAGGAAAGCGTTTTAGGAAGAACATGTGTCCCGCCAAACGGGTGGTTTTGCAATAGCCTCACTTTTTTCCGTAAAGGTGGAACTAATAGATGATCATCCCTAAACTTTTTCAAACGAGTTAATTCGGTAGAAGTTCAACGCACCTTATGTCATAAAATATAAGATAATAAAGTTTGGTTTCTTTTTCTTTTTGATCGATAATTTTCAAGCTTACAAATTGCAAGAATGGGGTCGATTTCAAACTGCGAGTTCATGAACACCAAAAAAAACGTTTGTCATCTCTATTGAAAAGGCAAAAATATTTTTTCCACCTGCATGGAATGGACTCGTGAATAAATCCTAGCTGTGCATGGAATGTGTTCAAATGATGAACACTGAACCAATAACCCTAATCACCATATTGCTCATCTTTTTTTCTTTTTTTTTTTTTTTTGATCGTATAGATTAACAAGGTATTACTAGTTCAATCTGAACTAGTGCTACAAAGATGGGCAACAATTAGTTCCACATGGGCAGTGTTTATTTGGTGGTCTGCCACCAAAACCACCTGAGGGTCCTCGGTGCAACTTGGAAGGGACACTAAAGAAAATCATCACAGGATAAAAGGAGCAGGAAAAAGACCGGTGGAGAAAGAGGTCCTAGAATTTAAAGACCACTAAAAAGTTTTAAAACGACACGTGGTTTGCAACATAAAATCTTCCTACACCCCCACCCAAGTGGTGGTGGTGATGGACTAAAATTCTCAACGCCCAATTAATCTCTCTCAGTTACGTCTCTCTTTGGTCATTAGATTCTTTTATATCCGCATTTCACTTTTTCTTACTAATCTTTCCTGCGTTATCTCCGTAAAGAAAGCTTTTAAGCGGCCGGCCAATATTCATGATTTTTAACTCTTCTTGGTTGACTAATTTACCCTTTTTTACTCGTGTGATGAAAAACTCAACTTAATTACTTGAAAAAACACCTAATCTAGTTAACGCAGAGAATAATTAAACACTTTTCAGAAAGTCATTTTTATCTAAAGTTAGCATTGTTAATTAAAAATTAAGAGTATCTGATTTGTGTAAGACAGACGGGAAAAAAATAACGTCAGGAATTGACATAAGATTTGTCTTCATAAAACTGCCATGTGTTATTCTTTCATGAACCTTAACATTCTCGAATCCAATGACCTACCCACTACTTCTACGTACAATCAAGATCACTATACTACACTACCAAGTACTGTACCGAGATTTATTTTGATTTTGATTTCCAACTGAAGTCCTTGGTATCAAACTTTACCACTGTACTACAATCGAATTTTCGTGCACTATGGTACCAGCAAGGATAACGAAAATCTAACAATAGTAGCAAGCGTAACTGTATAAACTATGAATATATAGTTGTTGTGTGTGGCCGATGGATTATTAATTAGACCAAAAAATCATTAGAAAGTGAATGTTAACACTATACTAATCATCTATTGGAGCGTCGGAAAGTAACTGAAGAGTAAGTGGAGAAGAAGAGAGGTAGTGAACGTACCATTAGCAAGATCAAGAAGGAAATCAGCAGGATTCATCTGAAAAGAAGGAGAGAACCCAATAGAAGAAAAATAATCCATAGCATTTGAACCTTTCCCGAAATAAATACACCTTCCCTCACAAAGAACAAGCACCGAATGAAACATTTGATAAATTCTGCTGCTTGGTTGATGCATCGAAGTAATGATAGTCTTACCCTTTGAAGCCAATGAACCTAAAGTCAGTACCAATCTATGTGCAGCAGTTGAATCAAGTCCAGATGTAGGTTCATCTAACAGTAATAAACTAGGGTTTATCAACATCTCATGTCCAATACTAACCCTTTTCCTTTCTCCTCCCGATACACCCCTTATAAAACTGTTGCCTATGATTGTATTCTCACATTTACCCAGACCCAGTTCACTAATTACTGATTCTGCCACAATTGTTTTCTCCTTCTTGGTTAGTGAATTTGGTAATCTCAGTAATGAACAGAATACCAGTGTTTCTTTCACTGTTAGATGTGGGTAAAGAACATCATCTTGTGTTACAAATCCTGTTTTTCTTAACACGGCTTTGTTTAGTTTCCTACCGTTAGCAAGAATTGATCCAGTGTATGAGTTCTTTCCTAATCTCCCTGCTACTGCATTTAGAAACGTTGATTTGCCACTTCCCGATGGACCAAGAACAGCTAAGATTTCTCCTGGTGATACCATTCCTGTTACCCCATTTAGGATCATTCTATCATGACGATGATGATCGTTTGATTTTTGATCACCACCGCTAAATATACTCGCTATGCTACTTCTCTTGTTCTCTTGCTTTACACCATAACACACATCAATAAACTGCAACAAATAAGAAATGAGTCAACGTTAGTCAAAGCGACATTGATCCTACTATGTCATTTTTCTACTGTGGTCAACTACTGGGACCATCCCATGATGAATTAAATATAATGATCATCATGACTTGAATTCAAACTTAATTATGCAGAATCAAATTATTTAATAACACGCCCTTGTGATTCTCTGATCATTAGATAAATGAATTCGGAAATGAAATTAAAGAAGAAAATAATACAAAAACTCATGATCACCGAAGAAGATTAATTATATATACCTTGAGAGTGATGGGGTAGCAAGAAGAGATGAGAGAATCCAAATCTTTGTTATAATTATTATTAGATCTTTGATGATGAATTTGTTGGTGATGATGGTAATGATGATGATCAAGAGAAGGGGATAATGATAATGACAAGGACGAATTGTTATTATTTGAAACTACTGCAGGCTCTCCTTCTTCCGCCATTAACGAACACTGCTACGTACTCCTGCTGCTGTTGTTTTAGAGTTTGGATAATACAGAGAGTGAGGAAGAGAGGAAATGAAATAAGAATGAAGGTGAATTTTTTAACTCCAAGAAGGAAATGAAGAGAGGTCCTCTATTTATTAGTAAAGTTTATATTTTCTTTAATGTGTAAAGATGATGAAATGCTTTTCCACGTCAAACTGAAACGGCCCTAAAATAGAAGCTACGTGGCGGGATACTACGCAAGATGTCACAGTCTCTCTCAAATATCTCACTGAAATCGTAACTAATTGATGAAAAGGGATCGAGGAAAAAGAGTGGCATTTACTTTTCTTTCTGTTTTTGTGAGAGTTCCCAGAGAGAAGAGAAAAAGAAACACCCCACTACTCTCTCTGCTGAGCAATATGGGGATTTTTGCTAAGCTGTAGCCCGTAGTATATATTCTTCTTCAACATCATCATCCTTTGATCAGATTATATAGTCCTCTGTGTATTATGATGTATGTACGTATATACGCTTCTTTTCTTTTGTTTTTATTGAAGTTTGAATGGTTGATAATGAGATTAGATGTTCTTTATGGTAATGGGTCACACCCAACAGATGATAAGTTTATTTTGTTTGTTTTATTACTACTTCTCTCATGAATCAAAGTGGGATCCAAAGCAACCTACATCGTTTATGTTCCAATTTTGGTCCTTGTTGCATATGCTTAACTAATTTTTTTTTATTTTTTTTTTTTTTGGAAATCTTATAGTAAGAGATGATCAAATTCATGAATGTATCAAATATTCTTACTTTGCTAACAAAATTGGTTTGACTACATGAGGATGAGCTAATTCTGCGTAGATGATGACTCCACAAATGATCGCCGATCGATTGTGACTCCCATGTGAGTCAGATTCATGTTGTTTTACGTCGTTTTAATTGGAAAAGAGTTACCGTCATTTTCTCAACATGCCTAGTTTTAGACTAAAATGAGAAAAATGATAGTAACCTTTTTCTAGAAGCACAAGTTTTTTTTTTTCAGGAAAATAAAAACAGATAAATCTTTTCCTGTTAAGGAAATAAAAACAGATAAATCTACAAGAAAATAAATCATGTGGTCTCTTTGGACTAGTAGAAATAACTTTATTTTCCAAAACTTGAAAGAAACTCATGTTGTTGTTTTAGCTAGAGCTAGAGCCATGCTTTTAACCAGGAAATCCTGTTTTTCTGTTTCTCCCATTATCCATGTCAATCTTTGTGATAAATGGATGCCCCCTCTTTTGGATGGATAAAGTGTAACACTGATGGTGCCTATGATGACATTACTGGAGCTAATGGTGCAGGATATGTAATGAGGGATTTCTCCAGTAACGCCTCCTTTTGTGCCTCCCTGGTTTTTGAAGTAAAGTCTGCAGAAGAAGCTGAAGCCAGAGCTATTTGGGCAGTCTTGAAGAAAGCCTTGGAGCAGCAGTTAACCCATATCATTGTCGAAAGTGATGCGAAGACTCTCATTGATCAATTTTCAGCTGGCCTGTTCGATGGAGACTCTCGTACGGATGCTATTTTCAAGGACATTCAGTTCTTTTCTTCTAAATTAGTGACTTGTATTTTTAGTTTTCAACCGCGTGTTTGTAATTCTGTGGCTCATGAGTTAGCTCAATGGGCAAAAACAAACAATGCCCCTATGTATTGGTCTGTGCCTCTTGTTTGGTTATTACCAATAGTTGAGGGGGATCATTAGCCTTTCTGAAGGCCTTTGTCCATTAAAAATAAAAATAAATAAAAGTAGTTAATTTAGGAGTGCTCAAGTTTGTAAAACCTTTTTTTTTTTTGATGGTAAAAGTAATTTTATTAACTAGCAAATATAGTACAAGAGATTTACAATTTCATTGTTATCAAAAACATTAGAGAGAATGCTAGTTTTCTGGATTTTTTGTTGCAATTTGGAAGACATATGCTGCAGATTTTTTATCCTTGCTTCTTTAGCTAAGTAGTCCATTTCTTTGAGTTGTGCTTAGTATTATAAACTTTACCTGTGCTTGAGGGAGTTCTTTCAAAATTACCTTGGTCTCCTGTAAAGTGTTTTCGGCTGGCCAAGAGAAGCTCGTGCTTACCATGTTTATAGTGTCAACTAGAGCTTTGCAATCGGACACTATTGAAACGCTTGACAATATATTTTCTTTCAGACAAGTAACTGCCTTTAACAAGGCTATCGATTCCGCATGAAGAGTCGATGACACCTTCTCCGAACCCGCTGAAATGTGCATAAATGACTCGTGGTCCACTCAGTAAAGAATAAAAGCATTACCCATAGACAGTTCTTCTTTCTTAAAAGAAGCATCTATAAATATTATCCAATCTGTATTTAGATCAGACCATTTATAATTGATCGGCTTCACCTTTTGGTTGGTAATTCCCTTTTGAATTGTTTTTGTGGGAATAAAGTGCAGAATCTGTTTATCTGGCTGATCAGTTTAATTGGGTCAGGAGATATTTTCTCGAAGACTACCGAGCATCTGTATTTCCATGTGAACCAAAGAATGGTAGCTATTTTTTCCACTAGGTTAATTGAATATTTTTCCGAAATCCACCCTTTGATCCAATGATCCATCGCGTCAGTGTTTCCTGGCGAATTTAGCCTGTCAAGCGAGAACCCAAACCAGATAGTCTAGCGAATGGGCATGATCTAAAAAGATGATTGTCTGTTTCATGAACTTGTGCATCACACATCTGACAGTGAGGATCAATATCTGTGTTATGGGCTCCAAGTCGCGCCGAGGTAGGTAGAGCTTTCTGAATTAATTTCCAAATAAATAATTTGATTCTTGGAATCGCCTTAATTTTCCAAATTTTTTCCCATGGGAAATCAATTGGGGCATTGTTATCTTGAACTTGATTGACTAAGAAATTATAGATGTTCTTGGCAGAGAAATTTCCAGAATGGTGATGTTTCCATCTCATTTTGTCTTGTTCCTGTATCCTTGGAGTTATGGCTTGTATTTTTCTTCTGTCTTCTACGCTGAAGAATTTGTTCAGTTTTTCCTGATCCCATTTATTTTCTTCCGTTATTAACTCTTGAACCATTTTTGGGGCCTGTTCTTGAAGGTTGGTTGGTTGAGTGATTATTTCCTCATTTGGAATCCACCTGTCTTCCCAGATTTTTGCTGATTTACCATCTTTAACTTGCCAGACAAAATTTCCTTTAATGAGGTCTAAGCCTTTCTGTATGCTTGTCCAGATCCACGATAAATTTGAGGTTCTAGAGGCTTCTAAAGGGTGAGAATTTGGAAAGTATTTTTCTCTGAGGAGTTTGACCCATAATTGATCTTGATCTGAGATAAGGCGACTGGCAAGTTTGGTGAGGAGAGCTATGTTGAATTGGTGGGGATTTTTTATTCCTAGTCCTCCTTGCGAGATAGGCTTGCATATGCTGGCCCAAGCTCTGATGAACCCTCCCTGTCTTTTTTGCCCTTCTTTTTTCCACCAGAAGTTTCTCTGGATTCGGTTCATTTGATCTAAGGTATCTTTTGGAAGCGCAATCACTTGCATTTGATACGTTGGGAAAGCTTGCAGAATAGATTTTATTAAGAACTGTCCTACCTTCTTGGGAGAGGAGTTTTGATTTCCAACCTTGCAAAGTAGAGTAGTATTTCTGAAGAAGCGGCTCAAAATTTGCTTTTCTATTTTTGTCGAAAAACAGGGGGGTACCGAGATATCTATCATTTTTAGTCATCAAAGGGACTTTAAGAATTTTAGCTATGATTTTTCCATGTTTGGGGTGTATCCGAGGGCTAAAATAGACACTGAATTTTTAGAGGTTTATCATTTGACCGGTGATATCTCCAAATAAGGATAAAATATCTAGCAGATTCTTTGCCTCTCCTAAATTGGCTCTTGTAAATAGAAACAGTCGTCAGCAAAGAAAAGGTGGGAATTGTTTGGCGCGTTTTTGTTGATTTTGAGACCAGAAATTTTCTTATCAAAAATCGCTTTGTCAAGGAGCCTGGATAAGATTTCCATGTAGATGAGAAAAAGATAAGGAGAGAGGGGGTCTGCTTGCCTTAAACCTCTCGAGGTATGGAATTTTGGACCGGGAGAACCGTTAAGGAGAATAGAAAAGGATGTTGTGGATATGCATTGCAAGACGAGGTTTACCCATTTTTCATTAAAACCAAAGCTAAGATGGGCTTTTGAAATGAAAGTCCACTCCACTCAGTCAAACGCCTTAGAGAGATCTAATTTAAGCGCCAAATATCCTTTTTTCGTTTTAGAAGTTTTCATAGAGTGGATAAGTTCATGTGTGATTATGATATTATATGTGATTTGTCTCCCCGGCAGATTGGCAGATCGATGTGGAGAAATTAATTGTTAAGATGGGTTTTAGTCTATTAGCCGTAATGCTCAAGTTTGTAAAACCTATTGAAAAATTATCTTTTCAAGACTATGACCATTTTAAAAGGACAAGAATAACAATCTCATAGAAATTCACTTTTTATCCCATTCTATTGGTTTAGTCCACCTAGATGTTTAATTTTGCTCCCATCACTAGTAGCAGTTTTGTTTTTTCCGGTGGTTGTATTCCCCTCCAAACACTTTCCTACTCTCTTATCGATCATAGGTACCACCACCGTCACCAGAACCACATGAAAGAGAGCAGGCAGGGAACTAAGGGGAGCTGTAATCCCGCAAGTTTACTGTAGAAAGTTGTTAGAAATTATAGTGCTAAAGTCTATTATAATTTATATATGCAGCCGCCGTACGGCATTGTCAATAGAAGTACCCCCTCCATCGAATATGATGTGCATTCAAAGCATCGAATTGATTTATATCTTCATCACAATCCATGAGAAGAGAAACCAGGGAGGGGGTCTGGATGTAGGTCCGGCCGGAGTTGAGGAAAAAAGTAGTGACGTGCTTAGTTGGAACACGGCTCATGGCCTTGAGAAAGAACGTGCAACCCACTTCTCTGCACAACTTTAGCCTCCTACAATGACTATTACACTACTTGTAGTACTGACTCTCACAGAAAGAAAAAGATAAAAAGATTTTTTGAATGAAGATGAATTTTATCCACAATGAACTAACTACCTCCTCCTCCTCTTCTCCCCTATCCCTTTCCAAGTTCTTCTTTATCTTTAGTTTTTCTTGACTACGGTCCTCCCATTTCCCTCCTTACTTTCTTCCATTTTTTCCACTTTCTTTCCCCTCCATCTTTTTCTGAAAAGAAAAAAATGTGAAAATGTTGTCTTAGAATTGGTTCGGATCAGACTAGCAGCTATAGCTATGTGTGCCAATCCTAGACTTGACAACATTAATGCTTATCCCGAGCTTTTATATACTATATACTTTCTCTTTAAATCCAGGAGCTGCAAGTGTCATGTGCTCGACAGCTCTTAATTAGCGGCATCTTAATCTTCGGCAAGTGTGCATCGTCTTTTCATCTTTTCATAGCTAGAGGCCGGTACGTACTTGGGCTGGACATGAACGCACATACTATCTATTGTTAGCATGGGACGTGTTCCAGCGTAGATGGCTCCTTGGCCTTTCGGCATCAGGACACATGGTGTTCGTATAAACCTAGGCATGATGGCCTATGCAGCATCTGAATTTAGTCTTTTTTATCTTATCTTATCTTTTTTTTTTTGAATTTGTCATCTACCTACGTAGATGGCTGCCCTTATTTATTGTGGGATGCAGTTAGTAGTTAATTAGGTAATGATTAGCTTTAAATGTCACGTTAGCGACTTTCTTTAGCAGTAAGTAATTATGATCGTGTGACAGTGTGTTGTCCACGTGAAGTTAGTCGAGCCGTTGATGCTCTTAGTTAGGGTTTGAGCAGTATTTATACTCGCTTCCTCTCTTGTACTGAACTCAAGAATTGATTAGTAAAGAAGAGGCTCAGTCCAGTGTGACTGTAGCAGTACTTTGGTTCTCAGATCATTCATTATCTCTTGTAATTCCCTCTACAACCATAAGAACAGTGGTATCACCCAGTCGATCATAGTACTCTGCAATGACCGGCGGTCCATCAATCAAAGATGTTGACCACACAACAAAGGAGTTGTCACGTCTGATGACAAATCTCACTGAGATTCAGACTAAAGCTGAAGCAAAACGTGAAGTTGATGCTAAAGCACATAAAATCTTAATGAATCGTCTCGTACAGTTTTCAGAAGACACTTTAAAGCATCTTCAAAACCAACCCGGATCCGAAAGTCGGTGAAAAACACTCTCCATGATCTGGTCACTCTCATACAAGAATCTTTGATGGTACGCCTGCAAACGCTCTTAAACCAGCTAAGCTTGACTTTCCCAGATTTGATGGTGAGAATCCTAGGAGCTGGTTGCGTAAATGTGACAGATTTTTTCAGATGCACCCCATGGATGACACTCAAAAAACAGAATTTGCCTCTATGTATATGGATGGTCGTGCTGATTCTTGGTTTTTCGACTACTGCTCTGGTAAAAAGTCTATTCCTTGGTCTGAATTTTCTAACCATCTATGTCGTCGATTTGAGGATTTAGCTAATGATAACTATGTAGGTTGTTTCAATAAATTAACCCAAATCACTACAGTCGAAGAGTATTTTCAAAGCTTTGAACAGCTCAAAGCATTAATGATTGCAAAAAACCCTACCCTAGATGAGGAATACTTCATACTGAGTTTCATTAGTGGCCTGAAACCGGAGATTATCAATTCAGTTCGTATGCATAACCCCACTTCATTATCCCAAGCTTTCTTTTTAGCAAGACTTCAAGAACAATCTCCCATTTCACCACCAAAATCCTTAATCAACAAACAACCAACTACTTCTTCTTATTTCAGTAAACCTTCACCTTTCAAGCCTACCACAACTCCTGTGGTTTCCACATCTATACCGACAAATACCCAAAAATCTACTTACATTCCACCCATTAAACGCTTAACCCAAGACCAATTAGCTCAGAGGAGAGCTAAAAATTTATGTTACAATTGTGATCAGAAATATGTCTATGGACAAAAATGTAAGAGCCAACAGCTTTATATGGTTTTGGCTGAGGAAGAAACACCTTCAGATGCTAGCTCTCCAGTAACTGTACAAGAAGAGTCTCACCCTGTGGTGGAAACAAACTTGGAAATCTCTGTCATGCTCTCAATGGGCATCATAGTACTGAAACCATTCGAATTCTGGGGCATATCAAAAAATAACCTGTGACAATTCTTGTAGACACATGCAACACTCATAGTTTTATAGATGCCACTCTTGCTAAGAAGTTATTCTGCAATGTCATACAAACTTCTCATTTGCTGGTCACAGTGGCCAATGGTGACAAAGTTACAATATCTGGGGTTTGTCAACAAATGGAGTGGAAGATGCAAGACAATAAATTCAAAGCTGACTTTCATGTCCTTGCCTTGGGATGTTGTGATATTTTTTTGGGAGCTGACTGGCTCAAAACTCTAGGTGATGTAATGTTTAACTTTTCCAACTTAACTATTTCATTTACTCACTTGGGCACCAACCTCACCTTAACTTGTATCTCTAATAAACCCTCATTTATGATGGCTAGTGGTCAAGCAGTTCAAAAGTTCATTAAGAACAATACACCAACTTTTGTGGGACACTTCTTTGCCATTTCAGCTGAACTCCCTAATACACCCATTCCCATACCAGTACAAGATGTATTGGATCAGTTCCATGATGTCTTTGCTGAACCAACACAGTTACCCCCTCAGAGATCACTAGATCATAAAATACCCCTCAAACTTGGTGCCCATCCAGTCAATCAAAGACCCTACAAATGCCCCCATATTCATAAAGAGGTGGTTGAATCATTGGTGGAGGAAATGCTCAATGCTGGTATTAATTAAGACAGTCACAGCCCTTTTGGTTCGCCTATTCTCTTAGTGAAGAAAAAAGACAATTCATGGAGGTTTTGTGTGGATTACAGAAAGCTCAATGAGCTCACAATCAAAGATAAGTACCCTATACCTGTCATTGATGAACTTTTAGATGAATTATTTGGTTCTAAGTTTTTCACAAAGCTGGATTTGAGGTCCGGGTATCATCAAATCAAAGTTATTTTCGGATGACATTCACAAAACTGCATTCAAGACACACTATGGTCATTTTGAGTTCAAAGTGATGCCATTTGGGCTCACTAATGCACTAGCAACATTTCAGTCTCTTATGAATTCAGTTTTGGTCCTTACTTAAGAAAATTTATTTTAGTTTTCTTTGATGACACACTTATCTACATCCAATCCCTGGAAGAGCATGTACAACATCTTTCTCTGGTTCTTGGCTTACTCAGACATCACCAACTTTATGCTAAGTTGTCCAAATGTTGTTTTGCTTAGTCATCTTTAGGCTACTTAGGTCACATTATCACAGCAGATGGAGTAGCTGCTGACCCAGCCAAAATTGATTGTATGAAGAACTGGCCTGTACCCACTTGTATTAAAGATTTAAGGGGTTTTTCGGGCTTACACAGGCCACTATAGAAAGTTTGTCAAGCATTATGGCCTTATTAGTAAGCCACTTACTGAGCTCTTGAAAAAGAATGCCTTCCACTGGTCTCCAAGTACAGATGAAGCCTTTCAACAACTTAAACAAGCTATATGTACTACTCCAGTTTTGGTGCTCCCTGATTTTTCTAAACCATTTGTTCTAGAAACAGATGCTTGTTCTGTGGGTGTAGGAGTTGTACTTATGCAAGAAGGCAGGGTTATTAGCTCTTACAACAAACCTCTTGGCCCTAAATCTTTAGGCCTTTCCATTTATGAAAAAGAACTTCTTGTAATGGTTATGGAAGTTACCAAATGGAGACACTATCTTTTTGGCCACCACTTCATTATTAACACTGATCAGCAAAGCATCAAATACTTCATAGATTAGAAGATCAACACAGTTTTACAACAAAAATGGCTTATGAAGTTGTTGGAGTTTAACTATACAATTCACTATAAGAAAGGCATGGAAAACAAAGTTGCAGATGCACTCTCAAGGCTTCATACTCATTCCCAATGCACAACTATGTTTGTATCTACACCTACTTGGTCTCAAGAAGTTGTTCAGAGTTATACAATGATGAATGGGCCACTTCCATCATCCCTCGGCTATTAGTGGCTCCTTCCTCTATTCCTCACTATACTTATGAAGATGGCATTTTGAGATATCAAGGAAGAATATATGTAGGTACCAATAACAATCTCAGGTATACCATCTTAAAATGAATTCACTCATCTTCAGTAGGAGGACATTCAGGAATGCAAGGTAGTTATATAAGGGCCAAGAGACATTTTTATTGGAAAGGTCTCAAGAAGGAGATGTTGCTGCTGGTTAGTCACTGTGATGTTTGCCAAAGAAATAAAGGTGAAAACACCTTTCCTGCTGGTTTATTACAACCTCTACCAATTCCTTCACAAGCTTGGCAGCATATCACAATGGATTTCATAGAGGGATTGCCAATCTCAAGTAAAAAAGATGTTATCCTTGTTGTGGTTGATAGACTTACAAAATATAGCCATTTTATTGGCTTGACACATCCTTTTACAGCTTCCACTTTGTGGCTCATGAATTCCTTACTCATGTCTTCAAGTTACATGGTTTGCCAACCTCCATTGTTTCAGATAGAGATAAGATATTTACCAGCAACTTCTGGCAGGAATTATTCAAAGCAATGGGCACCAGCTTACAAATGAGTTCTGCATATCATACTCAATCGATGGCCGACCGAAAGAGTGAATGCATGCTTAGAGAATTATCTTAGATGCATGACAGGCCATCAACCCAAGCAATGGTTCAAATGGCTACCCTTGGCTGAATTGTGGTACAATACCAATCACCACACCAGCATCAACATGACACCATTCAAGGCATTGTATGGCTACTCCCCTACACATCTCGCCTTTCCAAATGAAGCTCTTACATTTGTGGTCATTGTTCAAGATTACTTAGCTCAAAGGGATACAATCCTGGAACTATTGAAGGATTCTCTACACAAGGCCCAAGAGAGAATGAAGGTGTTTGCTGATAAAAAGAGAACAAATAGACATTTTAAAGTGGGAGATTTGGTCTTCTTGAAGCTCCAACCTTATCGACAATCTTCCATTGCTCTGCGCAGGAATTTCAAACTTCCAGGAAGATATTTTGGCCCATTCCCTGTCATTGCCAAAGTTGGCCAGGTAGCTTACAAACTGCAACTACCTTCTTCTTCTCAGATTCACCATGTGTTTCACGTCTCACAGTTGAATTAGCACATTGGCTCAGCTGCTATTACTGATCCAACTCCCCCTCAGACTGACGCTGATGGTGAAATCATCCTCAAACTTATAGCATTGCTTGGCACCAGAGAGATCACCAGAGGACGTGTTGTCATACCCAAAATGTTAATCCAATGGTCTCACTCAACTGCAGCAGATGCTACATGGGAGGATATGGCAAATGTTAAAGCCCATTTTCCTAAGTTTCATCCTTGAGGACAAGGATGTTTTGAAGGTCGGGGTATTGTCATGTACCTGCGTAGATGGATGCCCTTATCTATTGTGGGATGCAGTTAGTAGTTAATTAGGTAATGATTAGATTTAAATTTCAGGTTAGCGACTTTCTTTAGAAGTAAGTAATTTTGATCGTGTGACAGTGTGTTGTCCACGTGCAGTTAGTGGAGCCGTTGATGCTCTTAGTTAGGGTTTGAGCAGTATTTATACTCGCTTCATCTCTTGTACTGAACTCAAGAATTGATTAGTAAAGAAGAGGCTCAGTCCAATGTGACTGTAGGAGTACTTTGGTTCTCAGATCATTCATTATCTCTTGTACTTCCCTCTACAACCATAACAGAATTATTTTTAGTTTTTTTTTTCTTTTAATTTCAGATTCCGGTGAATCTAGCATCTCATCTTTTGTTTTATGGAAAGGAATACTTGCACTTTTGGCAATGGTCATAGTCATTTTGCGTTTGTGACAAGATACACAAAGATAATCCGACAATACACTTAGCACGTTTTCATTTATTACTATTTTTTCTCTGAAGAAAAAGGGTTATATCAAAGTTTAAAGAAAAAATCTCTGGAGAAAAAAAACCTAGCTAAATTGGGGCTTACAAGGATTAATGGGGGCCTATGGCTACAGGACAAAAAAGGGTCACCATGAAGTAAAATGAAAAACCCCTTATCCAACTATTTTACATAATGGCTAATTTACCCCTAATTAATTAGTGCTAATCGGGTAATTAATTGGTGTTTAATCATGTTAACCTAGAAATCAACTAATCTTTCATCATCATCAAAATATGTAAAAAATTTGATTTTTTTTTTTGAAAAATTTCAACCCATAATCAGTATACGTTCATGCCCTCATGAACCGATTATGGGTTGGTATTCACGAAGCGCACCAAGAATCGGTTAACATACGTATATATAAAATCCGATTATTACAATCGGTTTTTGATTAGGCTTACCATAAAAAATAAAAAATATATATTCGCCCAGAATCGGTCTATATGGACATGAACATCAACCGATTATATGTTGAAAAACATCAAAAAAATCATTTTCAGATCGAGTATGAGTCATACTCTATTTGAGAATCATACTCATTCTCAGAACGAGTATAAACCAGCATACTCATTCTCAGAACGAGTATAAGCTATACTCATTTTCAGGTCGGGTAATTTTTTTTATAAATGTATACTCATTTTCATTTCGAGTACATTACTTGAATTATTATTTTTTTTATAAATTTATACTCATTTTGAGTTCGAGTACATCACTTGGATTTCAGAATGAATATGAGATAATACTCATTCTATGATCGAGTAAGTCATAAGACTATTAACAATCGGAGGATGTTATATAACCACATGGACCGATTCTTGCAGTTAAGAAATCAAATGCTATACAATCGGTTTATGTGAACATTCACATAATCTGATTCTAGCAAAAAAAAAAAAACATACAGAAAACTTGATATTTCACATAATCGGTTTATATGTGAGGCACATAAAGACCGATTCTTGATTTCTCTACAAATCCAAACTTGGACTCAAAATCGGTTTATGTGTGCATTAGCATAAACCGATTCTGGGTTGATTTTTCAGAAAGTTAGATGAAGAAATTTCAGAGATTCATGGTTAAATCATTGTTGAATTTCTCTAAAGGAACGGATTAAAGGGAGTTAACTCAATCACTCGAATTTGTTTGTCGCCGAATTTTTGTTCAAAAACCAAAAAATAGAGAATTGAATTGTTGTTTGTGATTTGTTTTTAGTTCTTTATTTTGATGAATTGGGTTTTAATTTTTGATTGAGGATTGTTAATATAAATGATTAAGATTTTAGAATTTGTTTTAGGAATTATTAAGAATGTACAAGGGTAATCTAGTATTTTAAAACACTTTAGACACCCCTTATCATTCACTATTGGGTGGATGAAGAAATTCATAGGCCCCAATTAATCCTTGTAGGCCCCAATTTAGCCAGGAAAAAAAAGGGTTATATTAAAATTTAAAGAAAAGAAAATACCTTGGAGAAAAGATAGATTCGTTTTACATTACTGTTGATGGTGGTTCTTAGCTTAGGGGTAAAATCGTAAAACCCTAGTCAGACAGTGACGTCACAGAACTTGAGTAATAATGTCCAAACCAAGCACATTTATTGAACCCTTTAATTTGTCTGCAAGAAAATTACCAGGGTACCTTTTTAATGCTAATTAGGGTTTCGACAGGCCAAAACCCTAATTCTCACACCGCATGTGCCAATGGAAAACCATGCCAGCCACACCTACCGCGCCCAGGCATGCCAACCATGCTAGTTGCACCCCTGTGCCAATGGCAAACCATGCCAGCCACACCAACCGCGCCCAGGCATGCCAACCATGCTAGCTGCACCCCGGTGCCAATGGAAAACCATGCCAGCCACACCTACCGCGCCCCGGCATGCCAACAATGCTAGCTGCACCCATGTGCCAATGGCAAACCATTCCGACCCACCTCCGCGCCAGAGGCATGCCAACCATGCTAGTTTCACCCCTGTGCCAATGACAAACCATGCCAGCCACACGTACCGCGCCTAGGCATGCCAACCATGGTAGTTGCACCCATGTGCCAATGGCAAACCATGCCAGCCACACCTACCGCGCCCAGGCATGCCAACCATGCTAGCTGCACCCCTGTGCCAATGGCAAACCATGCCAGCCACACCTACCACGCCCAGGCATGCCAACCATGCTAGCTGCACCCCTGTGCCAATGGAAAACCATGCCAGCCACGCCTACCGCGCCAAGGCATGCCAACCATGCTAGCCGCACCCCTGTGCCAATGACAAACCATGCCAGCCACACCTACCGCGCCATGCCAAACGCATCTTGCCATGGCCCCATACCAACCTAGTCGCGCCACCTTGCTGGCCTTCCCTACACGGCTACCAAAAACGAAGGAGTGCGACAATCAAAGGTCGCCCTTCAATCCCAGGAGCAAATCCTAGCCGTCCGAGGTTACCAAACGACCTTTGGCCCAAAACCCTAGCTTGGTCACGAACCTAGCCAAGCTAGCCACGCCATGCGCCCATGGCAAACCCTTGGCCCCACATGCCAAGCAAAACCTAGCCAAGCTAGCCACGCCATGTGCCCATGGCAAACCCTTAGCCCCACATGCCAAGCCAAGCCACACCTTGCATTAGCGCCTATCCATGCTAGCCACGCCATGCGCCCATGGCAAACCCTTGGCCCCACATGCCAAGCCAAGCCACACCTTGCCTTGGCGCCTAGACATGCTAGCCACGCCATGCGCCCATGGCAAACCCTTGGCCCCACATGCCAAGCCAAATCGCACCTAGCCATGCTAGCCGCACCATGTGCCAACCGCTTGCCAAACCCTTGGCCCCACATGCCAAGCCAAGCCACACCTTGCCTTGGCGCCTAGCCATGCTAGCCGCACCATGCGCCAACGGCTTGCCAAACCCTTGGCCCCACATGCCAAGCCAAGCCACACCTTGCCTTGGTACCTATCCATGCTAGCCGCACCATGTGCCAACGGCATGCCAAACCCTTGGCCCCACATGCCAAGCCAAACCGCACCTAGCCATGCTAGCCGTACCATGTGCCAACGGATTGCCAAGCCCTTGGCCCCACATGCCAAGCCAAGCCACACCTTGCCTTGGCACCTAGCCATGCTAGCCACACCATGTGTCAATGGATTGCCAAACCCTTGGCCCCACATGCCAAACCAAACCACACCTAGCTATACTAGCCGCACCATGTGCCAACGGCTTGCCAAACCCTTGGCCCCACATTCCAAGACAAACCGCACCTAGCCAAGCTAGCCGCACCATGTGCCTACGGCTTACCAAACCCTTGGCCCCACATGCCAAACATACCTAGCCGCGCCACCATGATGGCCTTCCCTACGCGGCTACCAAAACAAAGGCGTGTGACAATCGACGGTCCCCCTTCAATCCCAGGAGCAAATCCTAGCACTCCAAGATTACCAGACGATGCATGGTAACCTTTAGCCCGAAAACCTAAGTTTGGCCACGCCAAAACATGCCATGCCAACGGCATGCCAACCTAGCCGCGCCTCCATGCCACGCCAATGGCATGCCAACCTAGCCGCGCCACCATGCCATGCCAATGGCATGCTAACCTAGCCGCGCCACCATGCTGGCCTCCCTATGCGGCCACCAACGAACGAAAGCGTGCAAAGATCAACGGCTACCTTTCCTCTTAAGATACAAAATCTCGACCGTCGAAGGTCACCAAGCTACCAAGTCTCCCGAGCTCGACTTGCCAGGCAACAACCCTATGCTACATGTTTTCCACAAAAACATTCGATACATCAACACATATCAAAAACTGGGGATCCTCTTTGGGTATTGGTTCGGCGGTTTACAGCGTGCGGCGTACACAACTCCCGTCATAAGTAAGTGTCATAAGGGTGAGGAGGTTAGTAAATATAGGGAGTTAAAAGTGAAACGTTCATGGGACATCAATTCCATACGTTAATGTTTTTATAGAACATCAATTCCATGCGTTAACGATTTTATGGAACATCAAATTCCATGCATACGGTTACCACCTCCTCCCATTTACTTACCCATTTTTCTATTCCTTAATGAGACCAGGGTACGTTTCACTTCGACTTGTATAAATAGGTCTTACCTATTTCCACATAACAACAAGTTCATTTGGGGAATACACAACACTCAGAAAATACTTGCTAGCTTACCATTTGTTAGCCTTCCCACTTTTCTGATACAAGTCGTAGTAACACAACTACTCTTCCAGAATCAATTATTCTGGTCTCACCGCTTTCCTTGCTTCCCTCCCCAAAACCAACCCATTCTCCTTCACTTTGTGACCGAAGCAAGTCTGGAATGGTCATTTCTTGGTTTAGGCCGGACTTGTACAGATTGATCTCTCGAATCTAAAGTACTCCCTTGCAGTACATAGTTTAGGGTTTAAATTTTTTCTCACCCGTACACCCAAAATTACTAAAATCGGCAGAAACCATTTTCACCTACAAACAATTGGCGACCACAGTGGGAGGTTCGATCTCTCGGTTACAATGTCAATTTTCGACCGTCGATCTCGTCCTTCGACCCAGACGTCAAGATGGTAGAAGAAGACGATCCACTTCGACTCGATTACCCGACGACTCGATTATCAGTCATGACACGACAAGGGATGACTGGGGACTTCCCAGAGGATAGAAGTAGACGACCCGCCCAAGGATCAACGGCTCGGTTATCAGACAGCTCAGTAACGACTGAGGACTTTCCACGGCGGTGTTTCCCATAAAACTCGGTCTTACACCGGAAGGTTCACTTTTCATCAGGAGACCTAAAACCGAGTCAGTCTTACCTATGCAAGATACATGGTTTACTATTTCAAGTTTTCACGGGAATGATAAAATCGCTAGCCATGTTACGCTTTACCCCATGTCATCTACCAACACACGGTTCTAAGGTTTTCCTGGAATGTTTGCATCACTTGCAATCATAATCAAAACAATCCATTCCTAAACATTTCGTTCCAAAAAGAATAATCCAAAACTATTACGGTAACATTTATCTATCAACCCAAGAAAACCAGAAAATCAAAAACTAGGCGTCTCATTCGCCTTTCAAAAAAAAAAAAAAACCTAAGATAAGAGGTTCAAAAGACAGAAATGTATTCAAAGAAAGTTTTTCAGCAGCGGCTTGCTCCTCTTAGCAAAGGCCTCCTTTGTACTTTGGAGAGCCGCCCTCTTCAACTTCAGCTGCATGCACAACTTCTTGAATTCCGCTTCCTGCTTATTCACTATGTCTGCGGAAGGACCTTCGACTGCTTCAACCAGCGACTTTTCAACCTCAGAAAAGCCTTTAACGAACCAAGTAACATTGAATTCGAAGCCCACGAACATGTCACGATGGAACCTCCAGCTTGAGATTACATCCTCAAAAACCGTATGACCAGTCACGTTGCACATATCATCAATCGAAGACAAAGCTTCCTCCACCTGCTTAACCAGCGCAAATCGACTAGTAATTTGTTTGGTCGTGGCAATATGTCCATAGCTCTCCCATATTTTGGTGTACAACGCCGCATGTTTAACTGGCACGCTAAAACCCCCAACCAACACGTGACCCGGATAAGGAACCGAGATAGGTAGGAACAAAAGTGGCGCTGTGATCGCATCGAAACCAAGCAAAGGATTCCCGAGTACAATCGCGCCAAAGCAATCCCCGGAGTATTCTCTACCACTCGAGTCATAACAAGGCCTACGGGATGATGAACTTCAATGCCCAAATCACCTACGGCACGGTTTCCGCGATTGAAGGAATGGCTACGCCTTCACCCTGACGGGTTTCTACTTCAAGGCCGTCCCGAGAACGGTTTCCTCTAGAATATCAAGATTTGGTTTTGCTTCAAAAAAAAAAAAAAAAGAGGAGAGAAGAAAGAAAGAAGGAAGAAGAAGAACATGGAGAAGACTCACTTTGATTCGCTTTCGGACCGACTCGAGGAGGATCCAAAGATGTTGTCGGAAGAACTACTCTCGCCATCGCTTGGACTACGAACCTTCATCATTTTCGGATTCCCCATCACCATGGATAGGTTCGGCACCACCACCCTCTGTCTCGAAAAACGATGTTTTCTGACTACTTGCAAGTTTGGCAAAGGCGTTCACGCTGCTGAAACCCTGGGCAAGATACAAATACGCGTTCTCATAAAAGAAACGAGGACATAAAAAGATCTAGCTAAAGTCAAGAGGAAAATCATGCGTACCCGCATGTTGGATGAACTAAAAGTTGGTAGAGCCGCGGAATCTGACTAGAAACCGCCTGCACGATTTTTGGACCTTCGCTTGGGGACTGTCCGTGTCTGGACCCACAGATTTTCTTTTAGTTAAAGAAGTACCCCTCAACAACGGATGCTTTGCTAAAATCTCGGCAGAAGGCCTACCACGGGTGTTATCCACTACGACTTTCACAAATTCCTGGATGACAAGGAATTCAATCTGCCAGAATGCGTTATACTTGGAGGTGGTCGAAGGATTTCGTTCCGAAAGCAAGAAAGGGAGACATTTGCCCGACACGAGAACACTAGCATCAAGAACGGTCGGTAATAATTCCTCTGGAGCTGCCAGCCGATGGACTAGAGGGACCCATTGGTCGAAACCCATATGCCGAGCTGCCCGATCAATATTATAAGAGACAGCCTGACAAGATCCTCGAAAGAAAGACGGTATATAACCAGGCGTGCAACTTCGCATGAATACAATCTCGCCAACGCCCAGATTCCCTTCGTCAGAAAGCAAAGCCGTGTTTGGAGCAGAAGCAAAAGTATTAACCTGGACTATGGATGTACACACTGGGGCCCATGGACGAAAAGTAGCGGCGCTCGAATTATCAAGGAAGTCAACCAGGTTGGAGCCAGCTCTTGGGCGCCTATTTGACCAACGAAGTATTCTCGAACCACCCCAAGATGCGGGAAGTGAAATCAATGGTTTAGGGGCGTATCTTTCAAAATGCTCCCATAGCCACGCCTGGAGAAAAGCAACAACATACGAATCCACTTTCATGTAACTGTTTGAAGAACGCATGTCCACAGCCAAATGATCCAAGTGTGTGTACAGAGAACCGAGAAACAAAGCCGCCAATGGGGAGAGCGACTCCTTTCGCCAATCTTATAGCAAAATTGATGAGTTCCAGCCTTTTCTCCTTCTTACCAGAGCCATCATCGAAATATCCCGGGATAACCAAAGAGCCAAGAATGTCGCGACATGGAGTGTACTATTCTTCTGATCTGGTACCAGCTCATCAGGAAACCATTGAGACATCCACCAAGCATAGAAACACTTTGTCTCATTCTCCTTTCGAACAAACCCTTTCGACTTCGCAACCGTGGGCAAATACGTATTTTTTCCTCATCACCGGCAATGCCTTGATGTTAAGGTTTCTGTCATGGGAAGATTCGGCAGGATAGCCACACTTTCTAAGGATATGGTCGGTTCTCCCCCGCATATGGCCGTGTGAGTGTCTGGACACCACCTGGAGATGAAAGCAACTAAACCCGGGATGTCTTTCCTAATCTGAAGTGATGCAGAAGCCGCGACGCCATCGATGATTTGCGCCTTGGTCAAACTAGCTCTTACACACTCCTGACTTATCATGAATTGCATCCATTTATCAAACGAACGCAATGGACTCACTGGGGTTTGAAATCAATAAGAGAGGCGGAATATTCTTTCCTCTGAAGACAAAACCATATTACATTTCCGGGCGGAACCGACCGATCTCCTCCCTCACTCTCCAGATTGGTCAGAAGAAGCGGCACATGCTTAAGAGGACTCCTCCTGGCAGAGACTATCGTGAAAAACTCATCATCTACGTTTGGCTTGGAATTGCCAACATCTTTCGGTACGGCAGAACTTTTCTCAAGTGACATCATAATGAATAATCTCCCACGCTACTTTCACCTTCCAAACAACTACAATGGAACAATACGAAGAGAAATTATTACGGAAATTGCACATAAATTATTTTTCCACCCAAGACGCAAGCCAGTTTGCTTCAAGGCCGTACCCTGCAGCATAAAATTCTTATCCGATCGAGGAGGTGCGCTCCACCATGGGAACCATGCACACGGCCACACCAAAACAAGGAGTAAACCCTAAAAACTAGGTTTTCGTGGGGAAGGGATGTCAATTACTATCGCGAGCTTACTTCACACATTGAGTTGAGGCGGTCAACATTACTGTGGTATTCATGCCTAAGTACTACTACAAGCTCGTGCAAAACATACCTACGGCCAGGATTCACACCAACATTTTCTACAAGGTCATGAAAAGGTACGCCTACAACTAAGGTTTACACTAACACAGAAGAAAAGAGAAAACAAGTTAAAGAAGAAGTATTGGAAGGCATACCTGGGATTTGCTTGTCCGCTTTGCTTTACTGCTACCACACGGCGGGGATAAAAAAAAAAAAAATAGGCGTGAAACGAAAGAGAAGCCGGCCCTCCTTTTATATAAACATGGTACGTGGGAGTTTGAACAAGGAAAGGATTTCCTATTTTGAGCCAAGAAAGGAAAAGAGGAAACCGGTCCCGCAAAGACCAATTTCCACGCCCAAGACCGCTCACGCCATGCCTTGTCCCCACACGCTAAGACATCCACTCCATTTGTCGCGGCCCCACCACGCCTAGCCGTCCGTGTACACCTAGCCTTGACATAGCCGCACCATGCCAGGCCGCCCGCTCCATTATCACGGCCCTATCATATCAAGTCATCCACGCGCGCTTTGCCTCTCCAAGCTGTCCGAGCCGTGAACCTGCCAATACCAACAAATCTTCCTAAGACTACGCCACCTCTTGGCCCCACGTGCCAAGCCATCTACTATGCTTTGCCTTCCAAGACCGCGCCTGTTTTGCCTCGGTGATGTACGACCAGACCAAACCAGCAACTTCCGTCTCACCACTCCACGGTCTGCATCCCTAGTACAACTTATGCAAGACCGCAAACACGGGAAGCAAAAACTCTGTTCACCTCTCAAAAAGGTTAGTCGGATTTTCCTGACCATCTTTGCAATGATTTACGTCTTGATTCTGTCATTGTTTGTCACTATCATATGCTTACCTCGCAACAAGGCACCTGTTCCGAGCTAAGCAGTGGACTTAATGTTGATGGTGGTTCTTAGCTTAGGGGTAAAGTCGTAAAACCCTAGTCAGACAGTGACGTCACAAAACTTGAGTAATAATGTCCAAACCAAGCACATCTATTGAACCCTTTAATTTGTCTGCAAGAAAATTACCAGGGTACCTTTTTTAATGCTCATTAGGGTTTCGACAGGCCAAAACTCTAATTCTCACGCCGAATGTGCCAATGGCAAACCATGCCAGCCACACCTACCGCGCCCAGACATGCCAACCATGCTAGCTGCACCCCTGTGCCAATGGCAAACCATGCCAGCCACACCTACCGCGCCCAGGCAGGCCAACCATGCTAGCTGCACCCTGGTGCCAATGGCAAACCATGCCAGCCACACCTACCGCGCCCCGGCATGCCAACCATGCTAGTTGCATCCCTGTGCCAATGGAAAACCATGCCAGCCACACCTACCGCGCCCAGGCATGCCAACCATACTAGCTTCACCCCTGTGCTAATGGAAAACCATGCCAGCCACACCTACCGCGCCCAGGCATGCCAACCATGCTAGCTGCACCCCTGTGCAAATGGCAAACCATGCCAGCCACACCTACCGTGCCCAGGCATGCCAACCATGCTAGCTGCACCCATGTGCCAATGGCAAACCATGCCAGCCACACCTACCGCGCCCAGGCATGCCAACCATGCTAGCTGCACCCCTGTGCCAATGGCAAACCATGCCAGCCACGCCTACCGCGCCAAGGCATGCTAACCATGCTAGCCACACCCCTGTGCCAATGACAAACCATGCCAGCCACACCTACCGCGCCATGCCAAACGCACCTTGCCATGGCCCCATGCCAACCTAGCCGCGCCACCTTGCTGGCCTTCCCTACACCGGCTACCAAAAACGAAGGCGTGCGACAATCAACGGTCGCCCTTCAATCCCAGGAGCAAATCCTAGCCGTCCGAGGTTACTAAACGACCTTTGGTCCAAAACCCTAGCTTGGTCACGAACCTGCACCTAGCCAAGCTAGCCACGCCATGCGCCCATGGCAAACCCTTGGCCCCACATGCCAAGCCAAACCTAGCCAAGCTAGCCACGCCATGCGCCCATGGCAAACCATTGTCCTCACATGCCAAGCCAAGCCACACCTTGCCTTGGCGCCTATCCATGCTAGCCACGCCATGCGCCTATGGCAAACCCTTGGCCCCACATGCCAAGCCAATCCACACCTTGCCTTGGCGCCTAGCCATGCTAGCCACGCCATGCGCCCATGGCAAACCCTTGGCCCCACATGCCAAGCCAAATCGCACCTAGCCATGCTAGCCGCACCATGTGCCAACGGCTTGCCAAACCCTTGGCCCCACATGCCAAGCCAAGCCACACCTTGCCTTGGCGCCTAGCCGTGCTAGCCGCACCATGCACCAACGGCTTGCCAAACCCTTGGCCCCACATGCCAAGCCAAGCCACACCTTTCCTTGGTACCTAGCCATGCTAGCCGCACCATGTGCCAACGGCTTGCCAAACCCTTGGCCCCACATGCTAAGCCAAACCGCACCTAGCCATGCTAGCCGCACCATGTGCCAACGGCTTGACAAACCCTTGGCCCCACATGCCAAGCCAAGCCACACCATGCCTTGATACCTAGCCATGCTAGTCGCACCATGTGCCAACGGCTTGCCAAACCCTTGGCCCCACATGCCAAGCCAAACCACACCTAGCTATACTAGCCACACCATATGCCAACGGCTTGCCAAACCCTTGGACACACATGCCAAGACAAACCACACCTAGCCATGCTAGCCGCACCATGTGCCAACGGCTTACCAAACCCTTGGCCCCACATGCCAAACGCACCTAGCCGCGCCACCATAATGGCCTTCCCTACGCAGCTACCAAAACGAAGGCGTACGACAATCGACGGTCCCCCTTCAATCCCAGGAGCAAATCCTAGCCCTCCAAGGTTACTAGACGACGCATGGTAACCTTTAGCCCGAAAACCTAAGTTTGGCCACGCCATGCCGACCTAGCCGCGCCTTCATGCCACGCCAATGGCATGCCAACCTAGCCGCGCCACCATGCCATGCCAATGGCATGCTAACCTAGCCGCGCCACCATGCTGGCCTTCCCTATGCGGCCACCAACGAACGAAAGCATGCAAAGATCAACGGCTACCTTTCCTCTTAAGATACAAAATCTCGACCGTCGAAGGTCACCAATCTACCAAGTCTCCCGAGCTCGACTTGCCAGGCAACAACCCTATGCTACATGTTTTCCACAAAAACATTCGAGACATCAACACATATCAAAAACTGGGGGATCCTCTTTGGGTATTGGTTTGGCGGTTTACAGCGTGTGCGTACAATACGCCCGTCATAAGGAAGTGTCATAAGGGTGAGGCGGTTAGTAAATACAGGGAGTTAAAAGTGAAACGTTCATGGGACATTAATTCCATACGTTAATATTTTTATAGAACATCAATTCCATGCGTTAACGATTTTATGGAACATCAAATTCCATGCATACGGTTACCACCTCCTCCCATTTACTTACCCATTTTTCCATTCCTTAATGAGACCAGTGTACGTTTCACTTCGACTTGTATAAATAGGTCTTACCTATTTCCACAGAACAACAAGTTCATTTGGGGAATACAAAACACTCAGAAAATACTTGCTAGCTTACCATTTGTTAGCCTTCCCACTTTTCTGATACAAGTCGTAGTAACACAACTACTCTTCCAGAATCAATTATTCTGGTCTCATCGCTTTCCTTGCTTCCCTCTCCAAAACCAACCCATTCTCCTTCACTTTGTGACTGAAGCAAGTCTGGAACGGCCATTTCTTGGTTTAGGCCGGACTTGTACAGATTGATCTCTCGAATCTAAAGTACTCCCTTGCAGTACATTGTTTAGGGTTTAAATTGTTTCTCACCCGTACACCCAAAATTATTGAAATCAGCAGAAACCATTTTCACCTACAAACAATTACATATGAAGAACATTCTCCTAATTAAACAAACTATGAATATCACTAACACAGAAGAACTTCCTTAAATTAATTCGCGATAAATTAATAAGTTTGCTACATCTATAAGGTAATAATAATTTTATGAAAATTCTTATAGTTCTCAACTGATATATAAATTAATAGTAGTGTGATAGCACTACATTATGGTTCCTTAGCGATGACATGGTGACACTATCAGGAACTAAGAATACGTTAATGTCGAACCGGCATATTTACATAGAAATAAATTCCAAGAAACATCCTACTTTAGATAACTTAGCTCGAATCATTTACTTACATCTTTAGATTAGCATGATTGATAATAATAGTAAGATTATAACGAATACGATAATAGGCAATCACACACGACACAAAGATTACGTGGTTCACCTAGTTTATGTAGGCTACATCCACGACCAAAACTTCCCCGAGAATCTTTCATTATCATAACATGTTATTACATCGTCCCACTTCACATAATCAACTAGTTATATAGTGGTAAACAGCTTGGAAACAACAAGACATGTTACGAAGAGCTTGCCACTTCCTTTATTCTTAAAGATAATGAAAGATTCTTGGGGAGGTTCTGATCATGGATGTAACCTACAAAGGTTAGTTGAACCACGTAATTTTTATGTCGTGTGTGATTGCCTATTATCATATTCGTTATACTCGTGATATCATGCTAATATAAAGAATGTAATAAGTAAAGGATTCAAGCTATCCAAAGTGGGATGTTTCATGGAATTTACTTCTACAAGTAAAACCTCTATATATGAATACTCTATAGAGGAAAAACCTCCATATATGAATAAAAAAATTCTGGTCCCAATTTGGCTTAATCTTTGTAAAAAAATACCTCTATATAAAAATAAACTTCATATAAGAATATTTGTATATGGTCCCAATGATATTCTGAAATAGATGTTTTACTGGATGTAAACATGTCGATTCGAGATTAACATACCCTCGGGTTCCCCATAAGAACATGACGAATATCATGAATTAGAGCTTTTATGGCTCAAAAAACCCTAGATTTCTCTTGTACCCGCTCTCACTACAAGTATCTCTTATCACATAGACTTTGCCCGTAACCAACCATTGTAGAACACGATGGTTGTGACCTCACCCCTTTCCAAGAGGATTGCTAAGAGGATTATTTCTACTCACCATATGAGCCCTCTTATATAGCAGGTCCATCCTTGCTTCAAGTCTTAGAGAACTTCTAAAAATAGCCCCACTCCTTAGTTAGGAAACCCTAAACTAGGAAACCACATAACTTAGGAAACACCACAAGTTATGCTCTGAAAAATTCTGGAATCATATTTACGGAACAAAACACCAACAGACGCCATTTCTACAAAACCTAAATGGCGATGCATTTCAAGCTAATTTTTTGGTAACATGTTCCTCTTGTAAAGCTCTACATACCCAACCAAAAATGAGTGTATTCCGAGATTATAGGACTACCATATACTATTTTCAATATCAACCGTTGAAGATTAATGGTTGAAATTAAAATTTGTGGATGGTGAAATTCTTGTATCGAAATACTCTCATTTTTGGTAGGAATGTATAGCTTTATAAGAAGAATACGTCACCAAGAGATTAGCTATACAAATTCATTGCCTTTTGGGTTTTCTAGAAAAAAATGGAGTCACCATACCATGATAATGTCATTTTAACAATGTCATCATATCCTTCCCCTAAAATAGGAATCTAAAATTGTTTGTTTCTTTTTCATATATATACATTGGACTTCAGTTCTAATTTTTTGTAGTCCCTAGAAAAGTTCCTTAGTGATTTTGTTGTGTCGTTTTTATTATTGTTTTAATTTTAACATCAAAGTATATATTTATGGGTAATTTGCGTTACCTCCCCTGGCAAAGATTATAATTTGAGTTACCTCCTCTACGAAGATTAAATTAGCAAAACCTCATTTTGTCAACATTTCGTCCAAAGATTCTGTTATATGCCACATAAGACATGTATGTGTGGCATATCCATTATAAGTTGGCAGGTCCATTATGAGTTTTGTAAATGAAAACATTACCCTCTTAGCTCAGGTTTTCTGTTCACACAACTCTAGTTTCACAACCAAGATCTCACGCCGGCTAACCATCGAACCAACGAAATTCACCAAAGAAAAAAATATATATAGCTGCATTGATGAAGATGATTAGTAGATGTGAAAGGAGATCCAATCTGAGACGGAAGCAAAGAATGGTTCGTTTTGAAATCCCAACGACATTTGAAGATTAGGGTTGTTTTGTGACCAGGACTTGGATGTAGAAAGATGGGTCAAAGCTTAAACACGATCTGGAATAATGGGTTCGATTGAGGTGTTGTCGTGATTCAAAAAATTTCGGTGTAGTCTTCTCAAAGAAATTGGCATTACCTCACCAATTGCTAATTTCTCAATTGTTTTTCATCAAATTCAATTAATTGTTTGGGGGTTATTTTTTGGGCAAATTCAAAAACAGTCCCACTATTAAGACCCGGTTTGCAAATTAGTCACACTGCTACAATCCATTAACAAAACAGCCCTACTTTCGTTAGTTTCAGGGTTAAGTCGGGTGTGCCCACAAAGTCAGAGTTAAATGCACTTGTAAAATTACAATCCTGTCCTTAACCTGACTTTGTTAGATCTTTCACCATACATCGTGTGACTGGCACATCTCGAGGATACTTTGAACGGACAGGATCACTCAAAACAAAACACTCACTATAAGATTTTAGGGTTTTCATTTGAGATTCATTTTCTTCTCTGCCGCATCTGTCTCTCTAAACTCTCTGCAACAATGGCGATTTACAGAAATTCGAGATATTTCGAGTCATTTTCTTCGCTAGCAGATCCTTAATAGACTTTAAAGTCCTTGTGTATGGTTTTGAGCTATCTATAATGCTGTTTTATAAATAATTTCAAGCAAAGAAGGTAACTAGTTGTTCAATTAGGTGAGTTTCTTACAAGAGATCGTCACTATGTTCGCGAACATAATGAGGTTAGTAATCACAGTGATATTCATTCAATTTCATATTAATTGCAGAAACCCTAATTTAACGATTTTGGGTTTTTTCTTCATAAACCCTAATTGGGGAAAATTGGGTATTTTATCTGCTACTAATTTATTGTGTATCGTAATTTGTTATGTGTATGTGCAAGAAATACGCAAAGGACCCAGTTAGGAGTTTCAGGGCTGATTATGTTGTGAGCTGGTGGTGGTACTGAAAATGGAAGAAGTGGTTTCTGATTTTGGGTGTTGGCTGGTTGAAAAACATAGAAGAAGTGGAGTATGTAGATGATTGTGTTATGAATTACAGGAATTGGATGAACGAGTTAGAAATTAGGGTTTTAAATTTGGTGCTAGCTGTAGCTGGGAGAACATATAAAAAGGAATCTAGGAAGGATATGGGTCTGGTAGTGTTGATGAGATGGGTTGTTGTTGAAGTTGTATGTGGAGAAAAGAAAAGATCATGTTGTTGGTGATTGAAAGAAAAGAAAAGATGAACTTAAGTTCTGTGTAGGGTTTGATGGAATCCAAGGACAAAGATGGTTATTGTGTGGTGTTTGATGCAAAAACTGAGATGATGTTGATGTGTAGGTGCAATTGCAGAAGATGGAGTTGAGGTGTGGACTGAAGTGATGAATGGAAGAGAGAAAATGACTGAGGGTTGGAGGAATTAAATTGCAATGGTACAGTTGAAATGGCTTGATTGAATTGCAGGAGATTTTCTAAGATGAACCAGGTAATGATGTTGGTTGGTTTAGACAAGGTGTTTGAGTATTCTGTGTGTGTGTGTGTGTGTGTGTGTGTGTGTGTGTGTGTGTGTGTGTGTGTGTGTGTGTGTGTGTGTGTGTGTGTGTGTGTGTGTGTGTGTGTGTTGTGTGTGTGTGTGCCTGAAAAGCAGATGAGTTAGGACTGCTAGTGCAGTGTGGCTATGAGCCGAGAAGAACTGAAATTTATCGAGAGGAGCTGCAGTTCTCTGGTGATTGCAGTTGAGGTTGTCTGCTATTGAAGATGGTGTTGTAGGAAAGAGCAGTTGTTGTTGATGGCTATTTGTGTACTGCAATGGTGATTGTGATGGGGTTGCAGCTTCAGTTGTAGATGTTTGTTGGTGGTACTATGTGTTTGCTAGTGCAATGGCCAGGCAGTGGTGTTGCAATACAGGGAAGTTGCAGGATGAAGCGCCATCATGGTGGAACATTAGGCATAGGCCGTGTAAATGAATCGGGGGGCCTTGGCAATTAGACTAGTCATGCTACCAATTTTTTGGCCACAAATTTGTCGCCCACGTCAGCAAGTTACCACGTCAGCTAGTTGCAGAGTGAGATGGATTAATTGCAGTTAAATAGGATGAGTTAGGATGAAGGGTAATTTGGAGAAGATTAACCACGTTTTTTGCCAAAACCATTATGTCGCCCAATGTATGATCACTTTGTAAGCTATTTATAAAACTATGATCATTTTGTAACTGAATTATAAAAAGTATGACCATTTTGTAAATGGCCCTTATTTTTTTTAATGTTCACTTTATATCTACCCGTGGTGATAAACTGTGAGTTTGAGGAAGAGTTATAATGGTTTTGTGAAGGAACTGAAAATTGGGGGCTTTCAATTTCATGATGAAATAGGTACCTACACGTGATGTATGTTAAAAATTTCTTCTAGTTTTCCCTCAATTAGATGATTTTAGTGTATGGGCTTTTATTGATTCCTTTTGACCAGAGTATCGAGTGTTTTTCTTAGTTTCAGTCGGTCTAACTTACTTCAAGACGTTACTGTCAATCGTATGATGTTGGGTATAGTTGTCGATTGCGATAGATTATAATCTAATGGAACATCTGTTGAAAGTATCTTAAGATGTACCTTCCAATGGATTTTTTTTTTATCTTTGCGTGTCTAGTAGCTTGAATTGTGTACTATTTGGCCGGAAATACAGGATAGAACGGTGAAGGAGAAGAGAACATTTTCAGAGAGTATTTAGGGCACGTGTAAATGTGGAATGATCTATCCTAGATGATTGATTTCAAACCGTTCATCAATTTCAAATGTTTCTGATCATAAGATCAAATTCATTATATTGCAACATGTGGTAAGTTTTTTTTTCTTTTTTTTTTTTGAAAAGGTAGTAAGTTTCTATTTAAGTTAAAAGGTATTCTGAATTTAAGATATTATAATGACACACTGGCATTGACACGTGTATAATCTTTCCACGTGTATATTTTTTCTGAGTCAGCTAACTTGGAATGGACGGAATTCCTAACGAAAGGAGGTTTTACTAATTTAAATTCTGTAGGGGAGGTAACTCAAATTATAATCTTTGCCAGGGGAGGTACGCAAATTACCCCATATATTTATACACCTAATTTGCAATATATTATCTTATATTATGCCATAAAATAATTTGGATTGAAATCTCAAGACATTAGTTATTATATAGGAAAATGATCTACACCCTCATTTTTGAAAGTTAAATTAAAATTTGGTATGTTTTTATACATTAATAACTTATTAGTTTATCAATAAATTAGTTCTTCGCTAAATTCATAAAATTTAATAATCACAAGGCTATTAATTTACCGAAGTTCTACTGTATGCTTAAACCAATCCTCGTCACACGACCAAATAACTATAGTTTGCTTAAGAAGCACAATAAGTATTTTTTGAAGAAAAAAAAAAGGTTCATCCTTATCATTTTCTCCCCATCGTGGAATCGGTTTACGGTTGTGAATATTGGTTTCCCAACAGTATGTAGTTCTGAAACTAATTTTGGAATCCCTAATCTATCATATCTAACATATTTATGCAATCAAAAGCAACAAAAAGGGATGGGTTTTTCAATTCTTACCTAATTGAAATATTTATTATTTGATAATAATCGATATCAATCGTCGTTGAAGAAGAAAAAAGAGGAGGAAAAGACAATAAGGTAGTAATAAAACTAATTAAATAATATTTTTGTTATAGATTAGACACCCATCATCCACATTTAGGACATTTAAATCCTTAGGAGTCCTCAAAACCACATCTTGTAGTCCTTATAATAGACTTCTGCCTTATTTGGTCCTAAAATTTATAGTATTAGTGAAAACTTTGAAATTGAACCATGTACTTGTATAAATTTCAAAGTATCAGTTTTTTTGTTAATTTCCAGATACAGTATTGTTAAGGCAGCTAATATTGCTACTTTCTGTAATAGAAATGCCATCCAAAATACTTGGAAAAATGAGGGATTAGCGACAATCTTTCACCATATTTACATCAGGAATTGTATTAATCTTGTAACTCCAAATGATACTCAAATTACTGAGAATCACTTAAATTATTTATATTATAATGTGAGGTGATTTTCCTCTTTTCTGGAAAAAAAAAAGATTTCCTTTGGGTCATTGACGGGATACTATTGAGCTCAGTGTTGGTCACCAACATGTGGCGCATCATACATGGGGGACAATTTGCAATACGTACACATTATGGAACACAGTACTCTTCTTAGTAAACATGGACCATAAAAACCCTTGGCTGATAATGAGCCGAAGATACACAAGTACGTCCAGGACCATTTTCATGCTCAATGCAAGAATGGAAATTGCTAGTTTCCATCTTTTAGTGGGAACTGGGAGCCACCCTCTAACAGGGTGGAAATTGCTAGTTGTCATCATTGGAAATGCTCTTAGTGAATTCGGTTCTCTTGCAACTGTATGCACTTGCTTATCGAGTATAGCCATAAATGGCAATGGCCATCCGAAGCTAACATATTTGGCAACATTGTAGCAAATTTGCCAAATTATTGCATTTGACAACTGCAGTGTGATTGAAAAGGAATGCAATAATTGAAAATTTTTCTACAGCACTTTGGATGCTCTTATATATGCTACTTTATATAACACTGTTTGTTCATGCTCTACTTTATATCGTATAAGCCGTAAACGAAACTTGTGACACCAATACAAGCAATTAATAGGGGAATAAGATACAGTAATGCTATGAGAATTCGTCCAAACCATGCCAAAGTCCACGAGAATAATATATAGAGTACATCATAAGCTAACGTAAGGTAAGGTAAGACCGAATAACTAACCCTCAAATACAATGAACAGAGCAGGTACATGTAATGTTGTCGATATCTTGGAACTTGCAGAGCAGGAGGAAAAAGAATGAACTACTTTGGACCCTTGCAATTGACAAAGCTTATATCCAAAACATTATTGCTTTGTCGTGTCTTCGACATTTTAAAAGCAAAGGGGTGTCCGATAACAAATTAAAATTTCCTCACTTGTCGACATCAAAACTTATGGTTATAAATTCTGTTTTCGAAAAGAAAAAGAGATTCACACGGTGTGGCTGGTATTCCCCTCGCCATGCAATCTATCCTTAATGAAGAAAATAATAGATCATCATAGGAGAAATATGAAAGGACGATAGAGTAGTCTTTAGGTAGAAATATGCAGTGGTAGTACTAGTTATTCGAGATTTTGGGACATGAAAATCTATAGGAGAATCAGACCTACAAATCAAGCCAACAGGGTAAATCTTCCGGACGATTCTCCTACATCTTTTCTGGTGTACTTCCCTTTCTATTTCTAGGGGTTTACTTGGTTACCCATAGCTTGTCTCACCAGTGGTTTATTCTCAGCATTTCCACTTCTATAATTGTCGCCTAGGATAGCATTTCAGGTCTGCAACTTGTTTTCTTAAATATCTTCTTCCTTAAGGCTTTGGTAATGCGATTGCCTCTTTAAATCCCAAGTTGGTCAACTTATAATCATTAGTTCATTTACTTGAACTTGGCAGCAGTGTACATTCTATTGTTGCGTTTCATAATGTAATAATGCAGGATCTCATTTACTTAACTTTACTCGAAACCATGATTGCAAGTTTGCAATGTCGGATTCTTTTGTCCTACATCCCATAAAAGCTTTCCCGATAGCCTTAGATTTTTTGTTTGTATATTTATCTGGGCTGGGCTTTTTGTTTTAACAATTTTTGGTTTGTGTTGGTCCTCTGTGAGCAAGTCTAGATGTCGAAATCTTTTGAATTCCGAGTTCAACTTCAGTGTCATCCAAGCATTTGAAATTATGGGGATCAAAAAGAGTTCAAATCCATAAAATTTATTGGTCGTCAAGAGATTTGGTGTTCCATCTTAAACCACAAGATCAACCGTCTGAAGAAAAAAAAACCAAAAATAAAAAACCAAAAAATCTGAAGTTAAAATTATTTATGAATAAATTAATATTTTAGCCTCAAAAATGCGTTTGTTAAATGAAGATAGATTACTGACAACATTGTCATCGCAAGAATTGTCATTCTATAAGAAAAAATCTAGTCTAAAGGGAGACATTATGGCGTTAAAATTAGAATGTCAAATGGTTACGATTAACTTTCTTGGTCTTATCCAAGTTTTATGCTTCTTCAAACGGGAATTCAAGGTTCTTCTCATGACCTAATAATGGAATGTGTTACTTCTCTTATATCTTTCATTCTAGTGAAGGTATGCCTCATGGTAATTTCAAAAGTGGTAAAGGGTTGCGACAGAGTTGAGCATTATCTCCATCACTTATTATCACTTGTTCACAAAGTCTTTCATTAATGTTAGATAAAGCTAAAAGTTGGGGTATATTCAACAGACAAGCTCCAACTATTAGCCATTTGATATAGGCGGATGATTTTTTCTTACTTGGAAGAAACTCGTCATAGTATTTGGTAGTTTGGACAACAAGGAATTTTCAAATCTAAAAATACTGAAGAAATGCAATAAATGCCTATTTTTGGCTTGTAATTTAGCATACAACATATACTTTACTTATATAGTTACAAGAGATGTGCTTATCCACTGGAACATGAATCGCAAACTGATTCCGAATATCAAAAAAATAATTTAGAATATTTCGGGATCACACCTTGAGTATCAAGCTTGAACATTAAGTAATAAGAGTTTAGCATATGTTCAAATACTATGTCTACATCTTGTGAACTTTCCGTATTACCCAAAACGTATTTCAAATAGGTATCCAAACCCTAAGTTAATAGTCGAACCGTAAAACGTTTTAAGTGGTTAATATAAGGATCAATCCGGGATGAGATCTTTGGGACTGGACCTAGTAGAAATCCTTGGTAAAGGATCGGTCCTACGAGAGATCCTTGGGACCATTCCTAGTAGAGATCCTTGGTTAAGGAATCGATCCTAGAATAAATCCTTTGATTACTCTCAACTACGAAACAATTTTCGCAAGTAAATTTCCTTAAACTCTTGTAATTAACCAAAGTTTTCTAGGAGTGGAGTCAACCGAAAGTTCAAGACACTAACTAGTAACGAGTTACCAAATAATGTTATGTCGAATCTAGGAAGTCCAAATAACTAAAATACACTTTGTAATTAAATATATCAAAGTTGGATAAAATAACTAGTATATGCTTCCTTGACACTTTGACCATAATGAAATGATCAAGTCACTAATATTAGAGATATATAAATATACTTTCATATGTTATGTTTGCAATCTAAACAACTTGAGGAAAAGTAGATAGAAATGAAACAAGTCGATTTTGTATTACTAACTTCGAGCAGAAGGATGATGTATTTGTTGATGCCAATACGTCTTCAGGTTCTTCAGAGTAACACCAGTGAGTCTCAACATTTCTATTATTCGTAGTCTAACCTAACTAAGTTTACTCTAGTAATCTAATCAAGCAGCCTCGAGTTTTGGAGCTAAAATATGACAACCAAACTTGAAACACCAACGCTTAGTGGGTTTAACGGAGCAATGCTCAAATACTGTGTTAATAATTTATCTTTCTTATTTAAATTCTACAACATTTGACTATTGTCGACCACAATCTTTTTTTGACTGAACATAATATTTTTCATCATCTCCACAAAGAGCATTGAGCAAAAATGGGCACCCACATTTCTTAGTACAGTAGTGCATTTTTTTTTCACATTTTCGGTTTTTGATATATGATTTTTACCCTTGTGGATGATATGCAAGTGAAAGACGAGGGTACCCAAATAAACCACAATCTTTTATTTAACAACCTATAAGTCCTTTACCAAGTGTGATCGTCTATGGACAAAGTCGAGACAATACAACAACTTCGATACACACTTCGTGTGATCGTCTATGGATACGAGATCGAGACAATACAACAACAAGGTCACTTGTGTGATTGACTATGGATTCATGATCGAGACGATACGAAAACGAAGTGATCACTCGATAATAGGTATGGTAATAGACTGAAACTCTATAGGATCAATATCAAGTGTTATGGAATTAACGTAAAAGTGCAATTTACTTTAATTATAATAAAACAATTATAATGCGGAATAATAAAGTAAATGACACAACAAGATTTTATTAATGAGGAAACCACAAATGTAGAAAAACCCCGTGAAAAAGACCAACATCTTGTTTAACTCTGTTTCTGACTCCTCGCTATCAAGAAATTGAAAAAGATATTTAAAGGTTATTGTTATAGCACTGCTCTGTCGAACTCGCAAGCGTTGCTATCTCAAGCTTGTTTGTCAAGTTTAGGTGATCAAAACTATATGTATTAATTTCTAGTCTACTTATAGCTATGTCTCGGATTAGGATAGAATGTGTAGTTGAGCTTTAGACTTCACGACATTCATCAATGGAAGATGAAGATCTACTGAGGAGAGCTTGGAGGAACTTCATCAACAAAAGGTATGTGGAGACTAAAACTTATCTATCACTCAGAAGTCTATTTAATTATATCTCCTAATGAGACTAAGTCGTATAGCTATATAGACTTTTATATTATACGCATTTGATATTTCGAGCTGAATTTATCTCGCTTATCTATTTCTCGAAATATGTGTTGGAAGCTTTTTGATTTAGCTACGTTCATCATTATTCTTGAAGAGTTTAGTTGGAAATAATATATTTGTTGGAAACTAAATAATAAGTCAAAATATGATCATGTGAAAATTGCCTTGATACATCTTACATGATTTGTGTGAGACAATTATTTGATGTCGACCCAGAAAGTTTCGTATTGATCATTCGATCACTTGAAAATTATTTATAAGCTAATAGTTTGTGTGAGACAGCTATTGTCGTCTTCTAAGGATGTTTCACTGATTGAAATGGGAGTTTAGGACAACTAACCATTGTCTGGATACAACACAGTATGCATACCAGTATGCAAACTGTTGTGGTATGATTCAGGTCCGGAAACCAAGTTTGCATACCAGTATGCGAACAGTTATAACTGTTAAAGTTCGGAAACCAAGTTTGCATACCAGTATGCGAACGGTTTTACCTGAGTTAAGGTCCGGGATGGCAGTATGCATACCGATTTGCAAACTGTTGGACAAGACCAAAGTCCGGAACTATAGTTTGCGTATACGTTTGCAAACTTAGTTGGTTAAGTTCTAAAATTGGTTAAGTATGTTTTCATACTCATGAACAAATACATTAATAAATTAAGGAATGCAATCTTTGCAAACCGTGGCTTAATGTTCATGAATTGATTCTCATGAATCAATCCGATTTTTCTTCAATTGTTTCTTATATACTTATATGAGATATATACAATTGAACAACTCTACAAGTAACACAATTAGATTCATTTGATTATATTTCATGTTTGATCTAGAAGTGTTAGATGAATATGGTTAAGACAAAAGTGCTCATATGACTAACTTCGGTTAACTATTATTGAGCAAAATCAATATACATGTTTAGGTACGGTTACCCATATCTAAATGAAGGTATATTTCATTTGTGTGTAACAAGCTAATTGCTTTGGTTTTAAGCAAACTTATCTTGAATCTTGAATCAGGTTTTCATCTAACGGTGAACATTAATTGATTTGTTACTAAGCTAACTTAGAAAGCAAACCCTGATTTGAAAAACTATATAAGGGAGAACTCTAGCAACTGGAAAAACCTAATCCCGACACTTTCCTGTGGCCTAGTTGCAACTAGAGTCGATTCTCCTTTAACCTAGGTTTTTCTAAAACCATTATAGGTTAACGACTTGAAGACTTCATTTGGGATTCGTGAAGCCAGACTCAACTATTTTCTCTGTTGTTGCGTGTTTTGATGTTACTTGTTCTATCGTATTGAGTACTATCTTCTCTAAAATTTGCTCGAGATTATCTCCGATAGGTAAGATATAAAAAGTAATCACAAAGCTCTTCGTCTCATTCTTTGTGATTCCACAATAACTTCTTCTACTACCATATAGTTAAGTTATTATGAGGTGATTGATATTTCTAGGTTGTTCTTCGGGAATATAAGACCGGATTATCAATTGGTTCCTGTTCACCTTGATTTATCAAAAGATGGAACAAAAAATTCATAGGTACTTCTATGGGAGGCAGATTTATCTATCAGAACAGACTTTTCTGTGGGAGACATATTTGTTTATAAGTCTTCAACTATGGGTCGTATCAAGTCTTAGTTGTGGGTGAGATCAGCTAAGGGAATCAAGCGCATAGAGTCCTGCTGGGATTCAGATCATAAGGAACGCGATTGTACCTTAATCACTGTGAGATTTGGTTAGGGCTCAACTACATTCCAGTCCGAAGTTAACTTGTAGTAGGCTAGTGTATGTAGCGGCTTAATATAGTGTGGTGTTCAATCTGGACTAGGTCCCGGGGTTTTTCTGTATTTGCGGTTTCCTCGTTAACAAACCTTCTGGTGTCTGTGTTATTTCTTTTCCACATTATATTTGTTTATATAATTGAAATATCACAGGTTGTGCGTAGTTCAATCAATTGGTAAATCCAACCTTTAGTTGTTGATATAAATTGATTGACATTTGAACATTGGTCTTTGGTACCATTCAAGTTATTCTCATACCAATCAGTTCACGGATTCATTCCTGTTGATTTGCTGATTGATTTGAGAAAGAGATATAACTCTTGGATATCTTTCCTTGATTGAGTCTGACTGCCTAGTTGATTCTCTTGGAATTATATTGGATTTAGTCCATACAAATTATCGAAAGAAATATTGGGCGTGGTTGTTAGACCCCCGCTTTTTCAGTTATGATTGTGATTATCGTGAAAAAGTAGTACGTTCAAAGACCTCTAAATGTGAAAGACTTCGTAAAAATCTCATTGTGTTGGAAGAAAAACTTGCAAGGAAGGAGAAAGTGTTTTTCTCACTCGAGAAAGACAGTTAGAGGCCGATTTAACTGCTACACGTGACAATATCAAGTTGTTGGAAGAAAACTTGAAAAAGTTCAATGATAGTTCAAAGATATTCCTTGAAAAACCTTAAATGCAGAAAAACCCCGGGTCCTAGTCCAGATTAAACACCAAATTGTATTAAGCCTCTACGGAAACTAGCCCACTACCAATTAATTTCGGACTGGAATGTAGTTGAGCCCGAAAAGGTATCCCATCGATTAAGGTACAGTCGCGCTCATTATGCCTCTTGAATCCCAGCAGGACTCCGCACAAATGATTTTCTTAGCTGACGTCACACCAACTATGACTTGCTTCAACTCAATGAAGACTTTGAAACAATCTGCCTCCAACTTATTAATCCTATATGATTTCCTTTTACAATCAAATAGTTTGATCAAAGGTGATGAAAATTGATAGTAATAGACAAAGTCTAGCTAACCTAAAAATCAGGACTTATGCAACCCAAAGTGCAGCCTAGATTATTATTCATCTCACAAGTATAAAACCTGTAAAATCAACAAAGTTTGAGACGAAGAGAACTTTGATGATTTCTATCTATCTTGATCGAGTGAGCATCTCAACAATCGATCAAGATCAGGATACTCGAGTTATCAAGGAAAGATAACTGGACCTGGCTTCACGAATCCCTATGAAGTCTTTGTAGTTGCTAAACCCTAAAAGGGTTAGAAAGAGGATGACTCTAGATACAACTAGGACACACCAAAAAATAGTGTCGGGATTCAAAGATCCCAGTTGTTGAAGTTCCGCTTTTATAGATATTCAAAGCATAGGTTGCTTTAAGTTTAAGCTAAGCTAGCTTTGCAACCAAGCAAACAATATCCACCGTTAGATGAATCTTTGAATCTGATTTCCATAAACAAGATATACACTCTGGTTAGGTGAAACCGTAACTGAACCGTGTATAAATACTATGTTCAATGTGGTTAGCCGAAACAATCCGCTTTGACTTAAAACCTTAATATTCATTTTTCATGAACACATAAGACATTATCCTTGAGTCACAATTATATGATCAAATAAGTCTAGTGTTTTAGAGAATTAATCAAATGCTAATTATGTAGTAGAAATAATTTAATCGCACTTGAAGATAATCGACATGGTTAATAAATGCACAAAGTATAAATACCATAGTCGTTCGTGACTCAGGTCAGTCAGAGTACGTGTACAAGTTTGTAAACATTCAATCAAACCAGGTTCCGGAGTTAACAGAACTTTTTGGGTACGCATACCGGTTTGGAAACCTTAAGACTAGCTATGACCGGTTCCAGAGTTCACAGAACTATTTTGGTTTGCATACCGGTATGGGTACTAAATCAAGTTCAGGAACACATAAATATTTTGGTACATGTACCGGTTTGGATACTAATCCCGGTTTCGTAACCACATTTCCAAAATGGTTTGCATACGAGTATGCGTATCGATCCTGTTCACGAGTTGAACAGATTTTTCATATGATATACATAAGAATATGTGTACCACAAATTTGTAAGTCCATATATAGCTACTCCGTTAAGTGTACGAGTACATGTAATACGGGTTCAGACTTATAATAGTTTTCCCAGTTTGTAAGATTGATAACATTGTCTTGTATCCGAATCTATAGTAGTTATATATTTCTTTCTAAATCGATTTGAAACATTCCCGAATAACATCAATGACACATCACTGTTCCGGGCTATTTTCAAATGATAAAACTTGAATCATGATTTTGATTCCGAACAATAAATTAACTGAAATTCATCAAGTATGAACAAATGTTCATTAAGCTTAGTCATTATATTTCGAGAACTAATTACCAAGATAAACTTGAATCGAAATTCTTGTATATGCATAATAGTCTAATTAGTTATGCGACATCGTCTCAATGATAGAAAAGTGAATATAAATTGAGAAATAGGTGGTTCCGTCTTTACTTACCTTTTGTTGATGAAGTTCTCCAAAAGCTTCGGTTGATCTTCGCCTTCAAACGGTAGAACGCAATGATGACTGTCGTGATCCACTGTTTCTCAACTACATTTTTATCCTAGTCCGAGACTTAACTAATTGTAGACTAGAAATCATGATATAATTTTGACTACAAAATTTGACAACAAGCTTGAGATAGCAACACCTGTGAGTTCGACCGAGCCATGCTCTAACAAAAAGCACTAGGAAATCCTTAGTTTTCTTTTCCACCTTGTAATATGTTATAAGTTGGCACAGGAAAATATCTGGATCATTGTGTAATGAACCATATCCGGAGTTTCGTTAAGCAAATAAAATGTTTAAATGATGACGAGATTACAACATTTGTTTGGGTATATGTCATGGTATTTATGTGAATCATTTACCAAGTAAAATCATAATAAAATCTTGAACATACATAAAAACTCGAGCTAGTTTGTACCTAGTTATTACCTGTTAATTAAAAAAGTATTACCCCGACTCATCTCGAGATAAATAAACTTGATGATTCAACTAAAACATCATTGGTCTTTGTTGTGGTAAAATCTGCATAAAAAAAAAAGAATTTTATGTACATGATAGAGATTTTGAGTTGAGAGTGCGAATCTTTGAGATGGTTTTAGCCGTTTTTATATGAAAAAATAAAATAATACTATAGGAAATTTTTGGTTATCGAACTTATCGTTCACTATGATTTGAACTTATTTTATCGCATTTTAGTTGAAAGTATCACAATAACTATATATCTGGATTTCCTATTATCTTAATTTATACTGGCTAAGATATGTAGTTATCTTAAATAACTGCCAAGCTCAATAAATTTTACCTTCATCCTAACTAATTACCTTCCTTATCTGAGTTTGAATTTTTTTAAGAAGAAAGTTAGATTTAGCGGAGCGGGCTTAAGGTCTTTATCTTAACAAGTTTGAAGAATTTTGGTTGGGCCAATAGATTCTTGGAATTCTTATAAAATGTTATTCATTGTAGTGTGTGCAGCTCTTACTTACTCTATATGTATCAATTTTCAAGGGTTTTATTTTCTTACTTACATTAAATAAAAAAATTAATTAAAATAGTTGATGAATCTGTAATCACCAACGTATTGAAATCGTAAATCGTGAAGCGACTCTTTATCCATTTTTAGGTATTTAATTGTATGTAAATAGTGAATCGATAATCTATGGTAAACTTTATTATATGATAGTACTAAATAAAACGTGGAAATAATTTTAAAAAGTAAAGATATTTTGTGATTTTAAAATGTAATATATATACGTCATTAAACAATAAATGAGTTTGTTGTACAACGTTCTAGCAGTAAGATATCACACCTTAGATTCAAGGTACTAATCTCCCAATAATCGGTTCAAACGAAATTCGCTCCACATAGTCGAGTTGGGTCGATTTCAAAGTACATATATATAATCGGTGGTTAAGTTGGCTTGATTTTAGCTTAAAGAAGATTTGATTAATATAGTCGAGTTAGCTCGATTCTTAAGTCCACATAGTTGATGGTTGAGTTAGCTTGATTTCAAAATGCATAATCTATCTCGCAAAGCCGGGACTGAGGGGTGCAGGAGGTGCAACACACCGGGACAATCTCATTCCATGACCTTTTTTGTCAAATAAAGTGGCCTCTCCTTAGTTAGCTTAATTATTTTTGCCCATTTTCATATTTTTGCAAGCCCAGAATTTGCTTTAAGACAGGGGTGAAAAGGAGAGGGTATCAAGTATACCACATAATTTTTCGTTTAGTATCCTGTATGGATAAAACTTAATACAATTGCAAGTATATCTAATCTAAGATCCTTGAACAATATGTATATATAGTTTTCTCTTATCTCTTTCACAATCGATATGTATAGATAAAAAATTATGTGAACCTGATTGTATAGAAGATTTCTTGGGCGATCTCACAAATCAATATCCAAGTATGATCTAGTTGTATCCAAATCAGATTGTTATTTATCTTTCGAGATACGAATTCTACAAGAACAAGTTTCGTAATCAATCACAATTAACAAAGACTTAATTAAACTGCATACTACTTGTGATATTCATATTATAAAGATAAAATAATATAATAGGGAAAAAGAAAAATACAAGACACCGGAAGTTTTGTTAACGAGGAAAATTGCACCTGCAGAAAAACCCGGAGACCTCGTCCAGCTTTGAACACCAAACTGTATTAAGCTGCTACATATACTAGCCTACTATCGGACCTCAAACTGGAATATAGTTGAGACCGAATTAACCCTCAAAGCAATTCAGCTGCATTCGTGTTCTTTGTGTCTCTTGAACCTCACAAAGCTCTATGCAATTGATTCCCTTAGCTGACATTCTTTACAGCCTAAGAGTTGCTTCAACCTCAGTGAAGACTTTGGATACCAATCTTCCTCTAACAGATAAGCCCATTTGATTTTCCTTTAGATCAATTAATCTGTTTGCAATCATCAAAGCTAGAAATTTCACGAGTCCGGAACACTTACACTCAGTTAGTTTAGAATCCTATATTACTAACCACCTCTCAAGAAAAATCTTAAACCGGTCAGCAAAAAAGAGTTTTAGATATCTATCTTGAGAAATCACAAAGCCTAAGACGTAGAGAACTTAATTTGTGATTTCTATTTATCTCGTTCTTGATTGGAGATTGACGAAAACCTAGACAATCAATAAGAACAAGATCATAATACACGAACTATCATGGTAAAGATAGTCGGACCTGGCTTCACGAATCCCTATGTGAAGTCTTTTTAAGTCAAAAACCTAATTATGTTTATCAAACGAAACCTAGGTTAATATATGACGAATCTAATAAACAACTAGGATACAAAAATATCAGGGATTGAGTTTCCCAGTTGTTTGAGTCTCCCTGTTATAGACTTTCAAGACTAAAGGTTGCTTTGAATTCAAGCAATTGAGAATCAAGCAAACGCTTTATCTGTTTAGATTAAACTCTTGTTAGGAGTTCATGTAAGCATGTGAGAAGTTTGTCTTGAAATCACATATATAGAAGAATATACATTATGCGCTAGGGTTCTAGAACCGTGTATAATAATAGTTCATGGCAAGTATGCCATATGAATACATAAGCATAATCGTATTCAATTAACACTTAAGACTTAAATCACGAATCACAAACACAAAGTATTTTAGTGATCAAAGATGTCTTACAGGTGTTTATGAGAGTTGTAGCAATGCCAAACATATTTTTGAAAATAGTTTACGAGCGTATGCTTAATTTGTACTGGATAGGTATGTGTAGGGGTACACATACCTATGAACCATTTCGTGAATTCAGAGAGCTAGGGTATGCGTACTAGGTATACATACCCCTAAGTTGTTTACGAAGTCAGTCCCTTGGGATACACGTACTGGGTATGCGTACATCCCCCTTTACGAATTCAAAACTTTAGGGTATGTGTACTGGGTTTGAATATCCTTAAGCTTGTGCATTTAATGCTCCGAAAAGCCATATTTTATAGTAGAATATTACTAGATAATTCTCTCCCTTTTTGTCAACAAAACTAACAAAGGTGGAATCCCCCATATTTTATAATGAATTACAATCAAGGAGATATAAAAGAACAACCATCTCCTACAATTCCACCGCCGTACTCCCCACAAAGAAATATCAATTAAAGAATTGACAAAGACCCTAAACTCTAGGATCGGTAAAAGAGATATCGAGACTAGAAATACAATACTAACATTTTATTTAGATGATTCGACCAAGTAGTTGTAGCATTTTCATCAAGGAGATATAAAAGAACAACCATCTCCTACAATTCCACTGCCGTACTCCCCACAAAGAAATATCAATTAAATACAATTTCAATTTGAACTCTCACCCATTTGATGTCATTCCCAAAAGAACAACATGGGCGACCTTTCTCTAGTAACAAAAGAAAGATTTCTTGGACATTAACAGATTTACTCGCCAATTACGAAAAAAGTAGATTTGTATCCCAAAAATATTTATATCTTCTCGCCAGTTACGAATAAAGAAGTTAAAAACGACGATCTTAATGTTAGAGGCACTAAAGGATATCACTTTGCTGAGAAAAATAATCATTGACAAAAACTAAACTCTAGGATGGTTACGAACAAAGAGGATAAGTTTAGCGGTATGACTCAACATAAGAATTATATCTTCTCTAGCCATGTACGTACATACATAGAGATTAAAGTTCTCGATCTTATTCCTCGTCAGTTACAGTTCGAGGAGGAAATGCGACAATTAGAGAACATCTTACGGAGTCCATGCAATTAATTCACACAAAGTGTAATCCTCGAAAGATCAATATTGCAATTCTCAAAGTAGTCTACTCCTCTTTTGGCCAGTGACGAACACAAAGAGTTAAGAGCTTAATATATAAGAACATAAGAGATATCCGTTCTGATCACCATAAATATGATAACAAAGAACAGATCTTATAAACTTGTATGAATTTGAAACATTTAGCGTATTTAGTTTGGAAGATAAGATCATTCGAATCTAAAATACCATCAAAGTCATACAACCATCAACCGAAAATAATCCAGGAGAAGTTCGACAGAAGTTTAAAGACAACCGGTTAACATAACGAAAAAGAAAACACTCATGCAGCGAACACTTCAGTCTCAGTTATACTTGAAAAGGCGGGGGTCTAACAACTACACCCAATATTTCGTTTCGGAAATCTGTATGGACAAAGTCCAATATAATTCCAATAGAATCAACTACACAGTCAGACTCAATCAATGGAAATATATCTAAGAGTTGTATCTCTGTTTCTCAATATAATCAACAAATCAAACAGATATAATTCATGAGCCGGATTATTATGTGAAACAACTTGAACGGTACCAAAGACCAATGTTCAAGTGTCAATCAATTTATATCAACAACCAAAGGTTGGATTATCTAATTGATTGAATTACGCATAACCTGTGATATTTCAATTATGTAGCAAATATAATGCGGAAAAGAAATAATACAAACACCAGAAGTTTTGTGAACGAGGAAACCGCAAATGCAGAAAAACCACGGGACCTAGTCCAGATTTGAACACCACACTGTATTAGCCGCTACAGACTCTAGCCTACTACAAGTTAACTTCGGAATGGAATGTAGTTGAGCCACAACAATTCTCATACTGATCAAGGTACAGTCACGTTCCTTACGCCTCCGAATCCCAGCAGGACTCTACGCACTTCATTCCCTTATCTGATCTCACCCACAACTAAGAGTTGCTACGACCCAAAGTCGAAGACTTGATAAACAAATTTGTCTCTCAGAGAAAAGTATATTGAATAGATAAATCTGTCTCCCACAGAAATACCTACGAGTTTTTGTTCCGTCTTTTGATAAATCAAGGTGAACAGGAACCAATTGATACACCGGACTTATATTAGTAATATCAGTCACCTCACAGTGATCTTAACCGTATGGTAGAGGAACAAGATATTGTGGAATCACAAACGATGAGACGAAGATATGTGTGACTACTTTGTATCTTACCTATCGGAGATTAAATCTCGAGCAAATCTTAGAGAAGATAATACTCAATACGATCACTACACCAAATTCTGGGATTAGAAACAGAACCAGGCCGTTACAAAAACGGGTTGTAACGGCCCTCGCATGTTGCAAAAGTGGGTGTTACATTTTTTTGTAACGGCTTTGTGGCCGTTACGAATTTTTTTTGTAACGGCCCTCGTAACAGGTTTGAGCCATTACGAATTTGCCACGTGGTAACAGCTCAGGGCCGTTACGAATTTTTTTTGCAACATGGATGTTGTAAGTTGTAACGACTCGGGGCCGTTACTTAACTTTTTTGTGACAAAAAAATTATCACGGTCAACCTTGACCTGGTCAAGGTCTTGACCAATTTTGACTGGTCAAGTTCATTTTTCATTTTATCTTAGGAAATAAGCCGGAATTCCAAAAACTACCTGCATACACCTTTCATTTCATCCTCCACAATCAACAATATTTTCTTCAATCAAATTCATCTCACATTCAATCAATTCTTATCACATTCAAATAGCTTAATACAAAAAAGAACTTAAATTCTTTTAAGTATCAAAAAATTTGTTACATCTATCCAGCATTACTTGAAGTCTAAAGGATACAAGAATGATCATAAAACACATACAACCACTGAAGTGTGATGACCTGACCTTTCAAGTCCCTAGGAACCCTGACTGTATTCGACAAACCCTGCAATAGAACAAACAAATTTAAACCATACTTTAGACTCTGTAAAATCTTTCTGGCTGCAACAAAAGTGTAAAAGAAGCATGCTAAGAATACATATAATATTATGTCCACAGAGAACATAAACAAATCTTGATAACTATGCATTAATCAAGTAAAAGAACAAGTGTCTACACCATCTACCATACCACCATTCCAAATTATAATAGTGCCTAATATTTTAGAGTTTTGTTTATTTAATATAATGATCATTATTGTTTGGCATTACTACAAACTAACTTGTGTACAATTCCAAATTATACATGTCTAATTAATTTAAATGGTTCTACGTATTGCAAATCACTGAGCACCACAGTTGTAGCAATGAGATAGTCTTGTCACTATATAGTCCACGGTGAAAAGAAAAATAAACTGAATAGTATTTCAAGATAAAGACGAATATTGTACTACTCACCTCAAAGAATTACAAGATCGATTGTAAAATATGTTTAGTTATATTCCTCACTGCAATAAATACTTGAACTTCATGTATTGCAAGTACACACGATCTCGGCTCCGATACGATTTGATGGTTCTGCCATCAAAATGGTAAGAATTAAACAACATCAAAAACCATGACTGAAAATAAAGCTAGTTAAAAAATGTAAAATCCAGGAATTTCATTATAATTATAAAATTCAAGAGCTAACAACAAACTCAGCCAAACAAACCCACAACCCCATTCAAGCTTCAATTCCACTACTGCACGGCACCATTAGAATCACAATCTTCTCTGTGTTCACGAACCAGCAACATCAACAAAATCACCACCAAGTGATTCAAATTAACCCCAAACTAATAACTTCGTCACCAGCACCAGAGTCATCTGTTCATTTGATTTAAAATACTTCAGGCTTTAGTATTCCTAGACAACGAATACCTCATAAAACAGGCGCAATCAGTCAGCAAAATCAAAATATGATTACAAATATGTTCAACTAAGAAGTTTAGCATTTAAACTACAAACTTTCAGTTTAACATTTCCAATCAAAAATTGTTATGAATGCAAAATCTTGATTTTATTTTCACTTCAAAAGGATTTAACATAAACCTTAAGTGTAATTTCACCCAAATGTCTATTGATACAACATAAGGAAAATGTGTATAATTGAGTTCCTGGCAATCTACTGGCTCTCTACATTACCTAATAAAACACTGCACATCTTTGTGAAGCTTTGATTCAAAGGCTTAAACATCCAATTGGCCCATCCAAACATGACATTTTATTGTTTTACATCTTCCAAACATTTTTGCAGGAACATACAATTCATTGTAGTAGAGAAAAGAACATATAAACCAATTGCAGTTAATAAAACATGATCACAGTTTAAAATCGTTCTAAGATTACCGTTGATGTAGTCAGGTGCAGCTTCAAATCAAAATTCAATAAAGAATAGAAAAGAAAGAAAGAAAAAGGACCTAGTTATATATATAAAGATAGTCATGGATGGCTCGGAAGACTAAAACCCTATGCATCCCTGCAGAAATGGGACTTGGGTATACTTCAGTTCACCGTGATGACCATGGAACATTCTGAGTAAGTACGCGCAAATACATACTGCACTTTTATCTTATTGGGTTATTGTTTTAACAATTTATTTTTTCAAGGAAGGATCAACAACAACTAAAATCATGTGCAGTTTATAAAAATTAGTGCACATAACATTAACTTCTTAACGATATGAACGATATTCCTTTACATAATCTATTGGTGCAAGAATTAGTGTATCTGTGTCTGGTTTTATTTGAATTAACATTGCAAGCACCCTATGATGAAATCTCACCTGCAGAATTCGTTCTGTGGGTCTCAGTTCACAGTCTCAAAAATTGTCTAAGATCACGATCTACTGATTAGATATACCGTTGTGCCTGAAACATAGAAAATTACAATTTAGTAAATGTAAGAAAGTTTGATTTTAGTTTACAGTTACAGATGCAGGTGTAGATGGTGGTGGTGGGGAGGAGGGGTAACTTCAAATCCTGGAAAAAATGACAAAAGAGATCACCAATTTTGAAAAACACGAAAAGCATGGACATTTTAGTAAGTCTATCTAACCTACATTATCAAAAGAGAGAACTTTCTCAAGCATCCCTGCACAACTCATAGCTTCATCAATTTCAGGAACTGCATTTGCAAACTAATATACAAAGCTATCCATTCCTTCCACAAATGTCAAAATAGTTGTACAACCTCTTGTGTGAAATTCTAAAAGTAAGAATTAGAATTGCCTGAAACTAACTTTTTTTGCCATCTTTCCTCTGTTTTGCAATGATATACAACGTGCAGCAATGCAATTATCCTAGCATCATGCATATGAACATTGCCGATTTACTCCCCACTGCGCAGAAGCTACATTAAATAAGCACCAACAACGCAAAAAAAAAAAATGGTTTTGCACTGATATACCAATTAACAATGGTCTATAATTCCAAGGCGTTAAAATTTGCCATACCTAAGTAACCCAACAAAATACTGAAAATGGCGTAACTGATTATACCTGCCCGGCTAATCACCACCCACTAACAAAATCCACTCTGCATAACTCTAAAGCTCTCATCATCCACCACCAGCATCCACCTGCACTTAAATCATACCATCAGTGATTCCCTGCAATCTCTGCGAAAATCATGCTCAGGTGAAAGCGTAGGGATTTGTTGAGATGTATCATGTATAAAGCAATATGTTACCATAAACCATACACACTTCATTCGTATCTAATCTCTTTAAGCCTTTCAAAACTCTCTCAATTAAGTCTGCGCATAATTATGCAGATACTTGATACATTGATGTTGAATCTTGGATCTGGGACACTCTTTGAGATCAACATCTCTGCCATCTCCAATGTCCAGCCTACATTAAGGCTTAAGCAGACACAAAAGACTTTACACATCAGAAAAGATCTTCATTATCAATACCTTCAAAATTCTTCTTTAAACTTAACACATACGAGGTTCAACAATAAAGAATCTAACACAATATGAATTGCGCAATTTCATTGTTACAACGAAATAATCAACAGTGGTATTTCAACAAATACATTACCATTTCATTCACCCGAAAGTTACATCCATTTAGTGAAATCCCAACAAAATCCCCAATCAAATCCTCCAAATCAAATCCCTAATATCATCAACAGAGCAACAGTTTAAGAAAGCTAGGGTTTTCATTGGAGAAAGAAGGAAGATAGAGGAGAAAGTTAGAAATTGAAAATCAAAACGAGTAACAAGAAACCCTAAAATCGATTGAAAAATTGAAACTCTAAAATTTGATTAAACAAAATCGATAAACAAAAATGAAATCTTACAGATGATAAGTACTTACACAGATCTATGAAATCGAAACCCTATACTCGCTTAACAGATGACTGAAGATCAGTTCTTCAATGATAAAAAAAATTAGATAAAACCCTAAAACTGATAATGATGAAACTGAAATCGAAGATTAACAGATGATTGAAGAACTGAAATCTTCAGTTGGAGAGTGAAGAGGAGACGCGGGAGGAGAAAAGATTGAGCACAGATGAAGATCTGTGAAGAAAAAAAGAGGGAGAGAGGCAGGAGCAGAAAACAAAAAAAGAGAGAAGATGAGAAATAACAAATGAAAAATGAAATCCGTCGATTCACAAGGCATGGGATGAATAGAGGCATGGGAGGAAATATCCTCTAGCATTACTAATCTTGGGTGGAAACATAATAGCAAGCGTGAATGGCACACGCACAAACCCCAACTGTTACGAACCTAGTGTGACCAAGCGTGTGACTGGCACGCGTAAAAAAAAAATCGTAACGGCTTTCCCATGTTACGAATTTTTGGAAAATTCGTAACGGCTGCTGGCTGTTACAAAATTTTCGTAACAACCATTTGTAACGGGAATTTTGTAAAGGCTACAAAGCCGTTACGAATTGCTGTTACTAATCCAGGAATTTGGTGTAGTGGATAGAACAAAGTAAGATCAGAACACGTAACTACAAAGAAAATAGTTGGATCTGGCTTCAAAATCCCAATGAAGTCTTTAAGTCGTTAACTTATAATGGTTTTAGAAAAACCTAGGTTAAAGGAGAATAGACTCTACTCGCAACTAATATCACACAAGAGGTGTGGGGATTAGGTTTCCCAGTTGCTAGAGTTCTCCCTTATATAGTCTACAAATCAGGGTTTGCAATCAATGTTACCTTGGTAACAAAGCATTCAATATTCACAGTTAGATGAAAACCTGATTAGATTCAAGTTAATATCTTTTAACCGTTAGATTGTCTTAGCTTGTTACACACAAATGAAATGTGACTTCATTTAGATATGGGTAATTGTACCTAAACGTGTACACTTAGTTGGCTCAACAATAGTTAACCGAAGTTAGCCATATGAACACTTTCATATCAACCTTGTCCATCTTAATCACAACTAGTTCAAATGACTCAAATGAAACTAGTTATAGAGTTGTTCAATTGTTTATATTCTCATAGAAGTGTACAAGACACAATTGAAGCAAAATCTGATTTGACTCACTCGAATCAATTCATGAACATTATAGCGATGGTTTGCAAAAGATTACATTCCTTATTAAATAAATATATTTGTTCATGAACAACCGATTTTGGAACTTTACCCACTCAAGTATGCAAACGGGTACGCATACCTAAGTAGTCGGACTTGGTCTGTGTTCGTCAGTATGTAAATGTGTACGCATACTGTCGTTCACGACCAAACTCGGTTGAAATCAGTATGCATACGGGTATGCGTACTAAGTTTCCGGACTTTAACTGTTTAACCAGTACGCATACGGGTATGCTTACTAAGTTCCCGGACTTGGAATATATTTGCAACAGTTACCATAGAAGTACTAATATTGTTCTATATCCAATCATGGTTAATTGTTCTAAACTCCCATTTCAATCATTGAAACATTCTTAGAAGATGAGAATAGCTGTCTCACACAAACTATTAGCTTCAAAGCAATTTTCAAGTGATCAAACGATCAATACAAAACATTCTGAGTCTACATCAAATGACAGTCTCACACAAATCATATAAGATGTTACCAGGCGATTTTCACATGATCAACTTTTGACTTTCGTCAAGAATAAAAGATGAACTTGGTTAAAGCGAAAGCTTACCAACACATATTTCGAGAAATATGTAAGCGAGTGAAACTCAGCTCGAAATATCAAATGTGTATAAATTAAAGTCTATATAGCTATACAACTTTTGTCTCAATAGGAGATAGAATAGAAATTGACTTATTAGTGATAGATGAGTTCAAGTCTCCACATACCTTTTGTTGATGAAGTTCCAAAAGCTCCCCTTAGTAGTTCTTCATCTTCAATCGATGAACGTCGTGAAGTCTAAAGCTCAACTACACATTCTATCCTAATCCGAGACATAGCTATAAGTGGACTAGCAATCAAGACTTATAGTTTTGACCACTAAACTTGACAAACAAGCTTGAGATAACAACACTTGCGAGTTCGATCGAGCAGTGCTCTAACAATCTCCCCCTTTGTCAATTTTAATGACAAAACTATCATTACATATGGACTAAAAAATAAATAAACTTTGTAACTTCTCATCCAAATGCTCGATTTCCTTGGTTCTTCAACATTACTCGAAATCTTCGTCACTTCCAAGTACTCCAGTGATTCTGAACGTGTTCAACTCAGCATCATAGTTGTTGAATATCTGTAGCCATAACAATAAGAAAACAGTAGCTCTCAATCATTTTTATACAGTGTCATAGTATTATTACAAAGCATCAAAGTCCAATTGTATCACAACTTTGACAACAATACTTGGTGATATGTATCACTCCCCCTTAGTCAATACTTTATCTCACAATGAAAACCACTCCCCCTTACATTATGATCCGTAAACCATATGTATTTGTAGTGTGAACTACACAATAATTCTCCCCATTTTTGTCAATATAAATTGGCAAAGGTACGAAAACCAGTGGGATCATAATGAAATTCTCATAGAGATACTTCATGACTAAAAGAGAACATATCAACTTTATTTCGATGATTTCACATAGTCGAAACTTAGTGTATTCATCAAGGAGTTTATAAAGATACAAGATAACTCCTTCGATATTCCACAGCCGCACTCCCCACAAATATTTTTCAATTAAGCACAAGTTCAATTAAGAACTCTCCCCATAAAATGTCATTGTCGAAAGAACAACAAGAGCGACCTTACTTTTACAAGAAAAGAAAGATTTCTTTGGACATTAAAAAATTACATGAAACATGAATTTGTATCCAGAAAACTCAATTAAATTAAGCACAAGGGAACCTCAATGATTAATTTAATCGGAAATGCTCAACATAAGAAAAATTACGGAGACGTACAGTACTTTCACATAGAAGTGGATCAGGAAAAGATCAATACTACGGAATATTCAAAGATTCATTCTACTTTTCATCAATATTTGCATAACGATACCATAGACTTAATCTTCGACATCAAAATTTCATTCTATTTTCCATCAATATTTGCATAATGATATAATAGACTTAAATTTTGACATATATGGGACAATTATAGTTCACGGACGTAAACACACATATCCCATAAAATTATTTGCAACATATAAAACCAATAAAGATTAATACTGCAAACATCATCTTCCAAATAAACTTTATAATTTAAATAAATAAATCTAAAAACATTGCAAGATGAAAATCGTTGGCAATAGCTATGTGTAATCACAATATATGCTATTCCAAACCCTAGTTATCCTTCTTAAACACAAGAATAAATACTCATAAGAAGTTTCCTAGATATTAAGACCTCTGAAAAATTCTTTATCGTCCCCGAACTCATTGTCGTGAACAGCCATTGGAACATGAGGTTCATGAAGAAAGGAGTCAATTCCAACAAAACTTGGGCTTTTTACAAAAATAGGCCTATTTTTTCATGGTTAACAAAACTAGGCCAGTTTTTTTATTTCTTACAAAATTAGGCCTTATTTGACCAAATACGGTAGATGGAATGTTAAGCTCCACGTGGGCAGTTAACATGACTTAAAAAGACATATAAGCCCTTTGAAACCGTTACTTGCATATCTTTATGTTCATGTACCCGTGGAGTTAACAGATAATCCAAAGATAACCTACCATGATTTGGTAAGTATTGCGGCTGGATATAAGTCATGTATATGGTCGTCTTCAATCGCATATATCCATTCGTGATTAACGAAGCATCCAAGTCATGTGAACTAGATACTATGGGAAAGATTTAGTTGTTGTGTTTCATCTTATCGTTAATGAAATGAGGGTTTGACAAAAATGAGAACCATACTTTTAAAACACACTTGTACTTAACGATTGAATTTAGAGGAAGAAAAACAAAGATTTCTAACCAGATATCCGTGACATCCATATTTGTGTTCCGTAAGTCGTTTTTTATACCATTGCAGCATACAAGCAGGCAGGAACAAGCTTTCCACTTCGCTATGAGTGCTTCGCCGTCAGCCCGTCACCAGGATATAGAGTCAATGTCACCGCAATCATTACTATTAAAAGTCGGCAGAGTCTCTCACACCCACTCCATTTTTAAGTCGTAGGTATGAATCACGCCAGCACCATTCCCTCCCCTTATGTTCTCATTCTTCAAGCAAATGTTCGCAGGAAAATTTGTGCATCCGTCACCTTATATTACCCACAACAACATCACCTTCACGAGCCACAACAGGAGGTACTGACTCTTAATGCTAACCGTCACTACCAGCTTAATTTTTAACACAACCAACACCGATATCCCATCCTTACACTCATACTAGCTCAAAAATCAACAACACCACCATCACGCTTAATCCTCATGACACCACTAGCTCGACTTTGAGAGAAGACATCCATCAACATAATCCCATTACAGATGTTCCTTGAAATGAACCGATCCACAATCGGCAAAATCCAACCCAAATCGACCTATCCGTGTTGTTCTGAACCTCTTGAATATTTGTTGAGCCTCCCCAAATGACTCTAGAACCCATGGATAAAGCAGCGGCAAAGAGAAGGGACATGGATGACTGCTATAAGACCTGACCCGTGGTTCGGGATTTTCGTCAAACGGTTGTTGTGCACAGTCTGATGGTGTTTTTATGCTCCAAGGAAACACCTTCTGAAGCCTTCCAATTCCCTGCAAATTCAAATCAGATATCAACCCACCATTTATAATTCATTCAAACTTTATATCATCATTAATATGCACCACATAGAACTCGAAAATATTCATTGCCAATCTTCACCATTTGCTGCCATTACCAACGACAACAACAAACTTTCTTTCACTGATTTCCTTGCTGAAATCTTCACTATATCTTCTCATAACTTGATGCTCAATCGAATTCAGCAAGAATCTTCAAATAAATATTTCATTTCCACCACAAATTCAATGTCAGCAATGCTTGTTTCTTCCCTGTTTTCTTTCGAAGATAACTATGCTCGGACTCGCAATAACTCCTACACAAATCAGTGAATAATGCAGACAAAAACTCCATGCCTTTGATTTAGAATAACCATAGTCGAGAAGAAGAAGAAGAAACCAGAGAAGAGAAGAAGAAGAAGAAACTGGAACAAGAAACGATTGGATTCTGCTAGTGTTAATGGTGGTTATCTTATCTCGGTGCAATCAAATCATCAAATTTCATTGAGATTTATATCTCAGATTATTGTTTGTATATCTTCCATGTATGGCATCCTAGGGAAATCAAAGCCGTTGGAAATCATCGAGATTTCCAGATCTTAGATTAACGTCGCAGAAGACTGCACCTGTTGTAGTATTTCGTTGCCTCCACCACACGCACAAAAATGGCATAATCGTAATCTATGGCAGTTCACGAGATCTCCCTATAGGATTTTTGGCGAGATATTGACTAGTCAGCATGAGAAATTGACTGAGATAACAGATTTGGATGGAATCTGTTTGATTGGCCTAGATTTGTAAGAAATAAAAAAGTGGCCTAGATTTGAAAAGCAGGTCCCAGAACAGACCTATCTTTGTATATATTCCACAAAACTTCTTGACTGATGTCGAACCAGGGCCTTCTGAATTTCTAGAGTCCTTAAAACAATAGCCTTTATTTGTTGAATCTCCTTCCTTGTTTCCTTCTACTCTTCAAGAACACCAGAAAACTTCTGAAGATTAGAGGGGATAGCTCTTGGTTTCTTCATATTCTTCTTTTTTCTTTATAAAGTTGTAGAGGAATGAGATTTATCTTTTTCCTTCATGATTGATGGCTTAACAATCACATTAACATCTTTTCCATCAGCAGATATGATGCTTGGAGTCTCCATTCCAATATGGGATTGTGAGAATACACAAAATAGACTCTACAAGTAGTCTTGTGATAAAAAAAAGTTTTTCAAAGAAGGAAAAATGAATGTAGGGTTACGGAACCTTTATACAAGTAAAAGGATTCATGTACGGCCAATTCACAACCCTAAAAAAGGCTGAATTTTCGAGTTTAACCCTCTTTTAATAATCAAAAAGGGGAAATCCTTTTCAATACCAATTTATGATATGAAAAGATCAATAGAATTCCAGAAAAACAAACAAAAAAAAAATCTTTTCTTAAAGCATGATTTGTGCTCAACTCTTGTCTCTTTGACCAGGCACATTAGACAAGATGCACCTTCAACACGATCAAGTTGTGTTGGGGTGAACAATAATCAATCCACCATTCAATTCTTGTATGGAATTCCTAGTACCCTTTTTCACATAATGTTTATACCTAGTTCTTTTTCGGAGAGGTCTAATTATTCTTTAAAAATCAACTTTTTCGGAGAAGAATTGAGTTTTCTTACCTCAGATGAATTAGACTTCTGAACAAGTTTGAGCTTGTTTGCTAATCCATTTGCTCTCCGTTGAAGTTTATTGACATATCTTATTTTATGTTTGTACTTGTAATACTGAAAGAGTTCATGACCCTTAAAAGTACAATAAGAACATGTCAACGTGAAGGAAGGTTCAAACACCATAGCTGAGCATGCTGCTAAACAAAATGACATACCTGAAACATGTGGAATATAATTTTCAGTAGACAAGGAAAAATCCATTTTATCCTCCATAGTGGTTGACGAAGTTTCTCCTGGAAGAATATCAAGATTGATGTACGTATTGCTACAATTATCAAAATCAATATTTTCACCAAGGAGTGCAACACTTGACTTTTCATCATCGTTTGAATCATAGTGATCAGACATTTCATCAAGAGTTGCAGCAAGACCTTTGTTCCCAGTGTATTTTCTAGATTTGGACACTCATTAGCGAAATGACTAAAACCTTTACACTTGATGCACTGTGGCATATCCTCATCATCAGTATCAACAGTGTCCTTGCTTTTAGGAGGAGCACGGTCATGAGGTTTGACTGATAACCTGGGTTTATCTCGTGATGAACCCTTTAATTCACTTCAAAAGAAGGTCTCTAAACTGTCTTGTGATCAGTGAAACTGAGTTGTCAAGATCTTCATCTGATGAATCAGTCTTAATAGGATTAACAACACAGTCGCCAACACTTTTAATTTTTTTAAGCAATTTAGTGTTCTTTTGTGCTTTGAAAGCAATATCCTTCCCAGATTTGGATGTATGCTCATGATCAAAGATATTTAACTTCCCAACAAGAGTATTTATGGAAAGCGTGTTAAGGTTATTTCCTTCAACGATGGCATGTTTCTTAGAATCGTATTTGGCTGGTAACAATCTGAGAATTTTCATCACAATGTCATTTTCAGGAATAGTCTTACCCAATGCAAAAGATGCATTAACAATTTCAGACATTTTGTGATTAAACTCATCAAATGAATCTTCATCAGCCATACGAAGGTTTTCCCAATCAGAATATAGGTTTTGAAGCTTCGCTTCTTTCTCAGAGGAGTTTCCTTCGAATACAGTTTCTAAGATATCCCAGGCTTCTTTAGACTTAGTGCGTAGTCACATGGTGCTGAAGATCTGGGGTAATGGCATGGATGATAGCATTTAATCCGTCATAAATTTTCTTTGCAGTGAGAATCTCGGTAGGATCATATGCACCAATATCCTTAGGAACAGTTACATCGCCTTCCGTAACAACCGGAGGATCATAGCCATTAACTACACGAACCCATGATTGAAAATCACGCACTTGAAGAAAGGCACGCATAGCAATTTTCCACCATAAGTAATTCGATACATCGAAGACTAGTGGTACGTTTATAGAGATAACACTTTTGTCCATAGAATCAGAATGCTACAAACACAGACTTATGAGGTCTTTAACGTGTTTGCCTGCTCTAATACCAATTGAAAAAGCGGGGGGTCTAATAACCACACCCAATATTTCATTTCGGCAATCTGTATGGACAAACTCCAATATAATTCCAAGAGAATCAACTAGACAGTCAGACTCAATCAATGGAAATATATCTAAGAGTTGTATCTATGTTTCTCAATGTAATCAGCAAATCAAACAAATAGAATCCATGAGCCTGATTATTATGAGAAACAACTTGAACGGTACCAAAGACCAATGTTCAAGCGTCAATTAATTTATATCAACAACCAAAGATGGGATTATCTAATTGATTGAATTACACACAACCTGTGATATTTCAATTATATAGAAAATATAATGCGGAAAAGACACTAGCCTACTACCAGTTAACTTCATACTGGAATGTAGTTGAGCCCTAACCAATCTCATACTGATCAAGGTACAGTTGCGTTCCTTACGCCTCTTGAACCACGCCGGATTCTGCGCACTTGATTCCCTTAGTTGATCTCACCCACAACTAAGAGTTGGTACAACCCAAATTCGAAGACTTGATAAACAAATATGTATCACACAGAAAAGTCCATTGAATAGATAAATCTGTCTCCCACAGAAATACCTACGAGTTTTTGTTTCGTCTTTTGATAAATCAAGGTGAACGGGAACCAATTGATACACCAGACTTATATTCCCGAAGAACAACCTAGTAATATCAATCACCTCACGGTGAACTTAACCGCATGGTAGCGGAACAAGATATTGTGGAATCACAAACGATGAGACGAAGATGTTTGTGACTACTTTTTATCTTACCTATCGGAGATTAAATTTCGAGAAAATCTTAGAGAAGATAGTACTCAATACGATAGAACAAAGTAAGATCAGAACACGCAACTACAGAGAAAATAGTTGGATCCGGCTTCAAAATCCTAATGAAGTCTTTAAGTCGTTAACTTATAATGGTTTTAGAAAAACCTAGGTTAAAGGAGAATCGACTCTACTCGCAACTAATATCACATAAGAGGTGTGTGGATTAGGTTTCCCAGTTGTTAGAGTTCTCCCTTATATAGTCTTCAAATCAGGGTTTGCAATCAATGTTACCTTGGTAACAAAGCATTCAATATTCACCGTTATATGAAAACCTGATTAGATTCAAGTTAATATATTTTAACCGTTAGGTTATCTTAGCTTGTTACACACAAATGAAATGTGACTTCATTTAGATATGGGTAACCTTACCTAAACATGTACACTTAGTTGGCTCAACAATAGTTAACCGAAGTTAGCCATATGAACACTTTCATATCAACCTTGTTCATCTTAATCACAACTAGTTCAAATGACTCAAATGAAACTAGTTATAGAGTTGTTCAATTGTTTATATTCTCATAGAAGTATACAAGACACAATTGAAGCAAAATCGGATTTGAATCACTCGAATCAATTCATGAACATTATAGCCACGGTTTGCAAAAGATTGCATTCCTTATTAAATAAATGTAATTTGTTCATGAACAACCGATTTTAGAACTTAACCCACTCAAGTATGCAAACAGGTACACATACCTAAGTAGCTGTACTTGGTCTGTGTTCGCCAGTATGCTAACGGGTATGCATACTATCGTTCACGACCAACTCAGTTGAAATCAGTACGCATACGGGTATGCATACTAAGCTCCCGGATTTGGAATATATTTGCAACAGTTACCATACAAGTACTAATACTGTTCTATATCCAATCATGGTTAGTTTTTATAAACTCCCATTTCAATGATTGAAACATTCTTAAAATACGAGAATAGCTGTCTCACACAAACTATTAGCTTCAAAGCAATTTTCAAGTGATCAAACGATCAATACGAAACATTCCGAGTCTACATCAAATGACTGTCTCACACAAATCGTATAACATGTTACCAGACGATTTTCACATGATCATCTTTTGACTTTCGTCAAGAATAAAAGATGAACTTGGTTAAAGCAAAAGCTTACCAACACATATTTCGAGAAATATGTAAGCGAGTTAAACTAAGCTCGAAATATCAAATGTGTATAAATTAAAGTCTATATAGCTATACGACTTTTGTCTCAATAGGAGATAGAATAAAAATTGAATTCTGAGTGTGTTGATGGTGTTTTTTAGCTTAGGGGTAAAATCGTAAAACCCTAGAACTTGAGTAATAATGTCCAAACCAAGCACATTTATTGAAACCTTTAATTTGTCTGCGAGAAAATTACCAGGGTACCTTTTTTAATCTTTGATTAGGGTTTCGAATGGGCCAAAACCCTAATTCTCACACCGCATGTGCCAATGGCTAACCATGCCCCCACACCTCTGCGCCAAAGCATGCCAACCATGCTAGCCGCATCCATGTGCCAATGGCTAACCATGCCACCACATCCGCCAAAGCATGCCAACCATGCTGGCATCCATGTGCCAATGACTAACCATTCCAGCCACACCTACCGCGCCAAAGCATGCTAACCATGCTAGCCGCATCCCTGTGCCAATGGCAAGCCATGCCAGCCACACCTACCGCGCCAAAGCATGCCAACCATGCTAGCCGCATCCATGTGCCAATGGCAAACCATGCCAGCCACACCTACCGCGCCAAGGCATGCTAACCATGCTAGCCGCACCCCAGTGCCAATGGCAAACCATGCCAGCCACCACGCCAAAGCATGCCAACCATGCTAGCCGCACCCTAGTGCCAATGGAAAACCATGCCAGACACACCTACCGTGCCTTGCCAAACGCACCTTGCCATGGCCCCATGCTAACCTAGCCGCGCCACCTTGCTGGCATTCCCTATGCGGCTACCAAAAACGAAGGCGTGCGACAATCAACGGTAGCCCTTCAATCCCAGGAGCAAATCCGAGCCGTCCGAGGTTACCAAACGACCTTTGGCCCAAAACCCTAGCTTGGTCACGAACCTAGCCAAGCTAGCCACGCCATGCGCCCATGGCAAACCCTTGGCCCCACATTCCAAGCCAAACACACCTTGCCTTGGCCCTAGCTAAGCTATCCACGCCATGCGCCCATGGCAAACCCTTGGCCCACATGCCAAGCCAAACACCATCTAGCCAAGCTAGCCACGCCATGCGCCCATGGCAAACCCTTGGCCCCACATGCCAAGCCAAATCGCACATTGCCTTGGCACCTAGCCATGCTAGCCGCACCATGTGCCAACGGCTTGCCAAACCCTTGACACCATATGCCAAGCCAAGCCACACCTTGCCTTGGCACCTAGCCATGCTAGCCGCACCATGTGCCAACGGCTTGCCAAACCCTTGGCTCCACATGCCAAGCCAAGCCTGACTTGCCTTGGCATGACCATGCTAGCTGCACCATGTGCCAACGGCTTGCCAAACCCTTGGCCCCACATGCCAATCAAGCCACACCTTGCCTTGTCACCCGTCCATGCTAGCCGCACCATGTGCCAGCGGCTTTCAAACCCTTGGCCCCACATGCCAAACGCACCTAGCCGCGCCACCATGATGGCCTTACCTACACGGCTACCAAAACGAAGGCGTGCGACAATCGACGACCCCCCTTCAATCCCAGAAGCGAATCCTAGCCCTCCAAGGTTACCAGGACGACGAATGGTAACCTTTAGAAAAACCTAAGTTTGGCCACGCCAAACCACGCCATGCCAACGACATGCCAACCTAGCCACGCCTCCATGCCATACCAATAGCATGCCAACCTAGCCGCGCCACCATGCCATGCCAATAGCATGCTAACCTAGCCGCGCCTCCATGCTGGCCTTCCTAATGCGGCCACCAACGAACGGAAGCGTGCAAAGATCAACGGCTACCTTTCCTCTTAAGATACAAAATCTCGACCGTCGAAGGTCACCAAGCTACCAAGTCTCCCGAGCTCAACTTGCCAGGCAACAACCCTACGCTACATGTTTTCCACAAAAAACATGCGAGACATCAACACATATCACAAACTGGGGGATCCTCTTTGGGTATTGGTTTGGCGGTTTACAGCGTGCGGCGTACACTACGCCCGTCATAAGGAAGTGTCATAAGGGTGAGGCGGTTAGTAAATCTGAGGGAGTTAAAAGTGAAACATTCATGGGACATCAATTCCATACATTAATGTTTTTATAGAACATCAATTCCATGCGTTAACGATTTTATGGAACATCAAATTCCATGCATACGGTTACCACCTCCTCCCATTTACTTACCCATTTTTCCATTCCTTAATGAGACCAGTGTACGTTTCACTTCGACTTGTATAAATAGGTCTTACCTATTTCCACAGAACAACAAGTTCATTCGGGGGAATACACAACACTCAGAAAATACTTGCTAACTTACCATTTGTTAACCTTCCCACTTTTCTGATACAAGTCGTAGTAACACAACTACTCTTGAGAATCAACTATTTCGGGGTCTCATCGCTTTCTTTGCTTCCCTCCCCAAAACCAACCCATTCTCCTTCACTTTGTGACCGAAGCAAGTCACGGAACGACCATTTCTTGGTTTAGGGTGGGACTTGTACAGTTGATCTCTCGAATCTAAAGTACTCCCTTGAAAAAGTACATTGTTTAGGGTTTAAATTGTTTCTCACCCGTACACCCATAATTACCGAAATCAGCAGAAACCATTTTCACCTACAAACAATTGGCGACCACAGTGGGAGATTGATCTATCGGTTACAATATAAGCTTTCAATTTCTGATTTCATTTTTCAAACACCGATCCCAACATGGTGGAACTCAGATCCGGATCAGCTGCGGAGAACACCAGCACATAACACATCCATGGTGTTAACGTTACCTCCAACAACGTCGCCGTGTCACCTACTGACCACGGTAACACCGAAAGCGCTCCTTCGAGTGTAATACCGCCGATCACCAGGGCCAGAGCTGCCGCCGTCTCTAATGTACCTGCACAACCTAATAACCACGATAGTTCCGAAAGCACCCCTTCAGGCGTTACTCCACCAGTCACTAGAGCCCGGGCCGCCGCTACCGCTCCTAACGCTTCGTCAAGCATGACACCTCCAACCACCACTAAGATACCAATTACCCCACTGACGGGACGAGAAACTGGAGGAACCAGAGGAAGCCGACCCTATGTCACCATCGTTGATTTGATGGAATGACAGGAAGTTCTCGCTAGAGCCCAGACGGATATGGTTTCAACACAGAAAGAAGTACTCACCTTTCTCAAGGCCCTAGCAGAGCGGCTACCACGTGAGTCACGCCCTCCAGAGCCGTTTATAAACGCCTCCAACACCCCCGACGCTAGCGCCTCGGCGGAACACGTCTCTGTGGACGAGGAGATTCGCGCTAGAACCCCATTAGAAAGAAGCAAGTCGTCCAACTTCGTTACGCGAGAGGATATGGAGCAACTTCTCCCGCAACCGAGTCAAGAATGATGAAGTAGACATGCGCCAGCATCAACCTCCTTACCCATCTGAAATACAAAGAATCCGTCTTCCAAGAGGGTACTCCTCTCCTCAATTCACTCTGTACGATGGCACCGGAAATGCACGTGAGCATGTCTCCCGCTTTTTGGAGTCCCTAGGCGGGCATGAATACAATCACGTTCTTCGCCTGAGGGAGTTTTCAAAATCACTTAACGGAAGGGCTTATACATGGTACAACAACATCCTGCCGAACAGTATCCCCAACTGGGATAGCATGGTTACCGCATTTTACAAGAAGTACTTCTTCGTGTCTGAACAAGTTACTTTCTCAGACCTAGGAAGAATGTACCAGTGGGACGACGAACATCCGAATGGTTTTGTTAAGAGATTCAGGGTTCGCTAACTGGACTGTCATGACCTAAATGTGACCGAACAGCAATTTGGTGAACACGTGCATCAATGGTATGGCATTCTATTTACCGCGCCCTGCTAGAGAACTTGCGTTTCCAGACATTCTCCGAACTCCATGAAGCTGCCAGACGATCCGTAATGACAGCACCAGCATTACTGGAAAGAACTAAACCGACTCGAACCGAAGACATGCGCGAAACTCGCGGGAATAGGCGCCTCACAAGCAAGCAATTTATCACTGGCCCCTCCTCTGTGAACGTAATAAACGAGAGAGGGAAAAGGAAGGCCCCAGCTGCGGAACATCAGCCTAAACGTGAAGCACCGGCACAACGGGCAACTCCGCCACGGAAGGCCGCCGCTAAAGCTCCCATGCGTCATCGCGAAACCGAAGGGAATGCCTCGGAATTCCCATTTCCCATCGAGGAGGTGATTGATCTCTTAGAAGCATGGATTCAAGATGATGTTATCAGATTGCCACCTCCCAGACGCCCACCGACTGAGGCTGAGATGGCGAACCCCAAATACTGCCACTACCACAGATTTGTTCACCACCCAACCAGTGATTGCAACAGACTGAAGCATATCTTCAAATAAAATATAGAAGCAGGGGAGCTCCAATTAGGAAACGAGGGAGTACATCGGGATCCACTTCCACTAAGGAATTGCGGGGTCTCTGGGGACTCCGTGCACGAGACCGTACAATCCATGATGCAACACTATACGAAATTCTCTACCTTTCCAAGGTGCAGCGCCAAGATATTTTCGCGGCTCTCAATCGTGTTGTGTCGGGAAAACGGCTTTTTCCCTCCATGGAAACCGCGCAAAGGGCCCAAGCTTTCCCAGCTGGCGGAATCGAAAGAGGCAACTGGGGACTTCTGACCACATCCCATTTAAGAGATATTGAATTCGACAACACACTCATCGATGCGGCCTCTGACTTCAACATTATTACTTTCAAGACACTGAAAGCTGCGGGATTTACGAAACAAGACGATACCCATTCCCCGTCTGTGATTAAGAACCCGGAAGGAGAAGTCTTGAACGCGCATGGATACATCAACCTCGAGGTCAAGATAGGAGACGCTATAACGCATAGCAGATTCCACATTGTCAAAGAGCTGGGTTACGACATGATATTGGGACACTTATGGGTACTCGACAACAAGGCAAAATTACGTACATCCCCTCTACCAATGACAACGCCCGAAAGAATCTCCAACAAACTGTCCCACTTGCTGCTGCATCGACGAGTTACCGAGGGAACCCGGACGCCAGGGGAAGACTTGTCGACGCTAACTCATGGATTCCAAACGCAAGTAAGCCTGGCCGAGCGATTTTCTCTACGACCGGTCATTTCTTCCCCTATTCTATCATGGGGACTCGGCGCAATTACTGGCACAAACACCGTCAAGAGGTGTGAATACAGAAAATCAAGAGTTAGAAGTGGAAAAAGAGTTACAAATAGAAGGAGAACAAGAGGTTCCATTCGTAGACGAACCACAAGTTGAAGAAGAAGAAGAAATGGGTGATGCAAATCGTTCACTCAAGGACTTGGCTTCTCATAGGCTTGATACACAACAGGGGTGTATTCAAACGAACTCTACTTTTGAGATCAAAGGGATTGCTCAGAGAATTACCAAAATTCCATGGCATGGTGAATGAAGACCCAAACAAACATCTTATGGACTTCCACACCATTGTCATGGCTATGCTTCCAGCGGATGTTGAGGCGGACGGTGCAATGTTGAAAGTTTTCCGTTTCTCTTTGATGGATAGTGCTAAGGATTGGTTGTACTATTTGCCTCCCGGAAGTGTCACAACATGGAATGGGCTGAAGAAACTCTTTTATTTTCCCGCATCAAAGGCTACTCAAATTCGAAAGGATATTTGTGGGATGAAGCAAAATGTGGGAGAATCCTTATATGAATGTTGGGAACGATACAAGAGATTGGTGGCAAGCTGCCCTCACCACCAATTCAGTGACGCTATGATCATCCAATACTTATATGAAGGACTCCAATCAAGTGATAGGAATCTTATTGACGCTGCGGGTGGTGGTGCACTAGTGAGCAATACGGTGGCACAAGCTAGAGAGTTGATTGAAAACATGGCAGCGAACTCCCAACAATTCTTAAGTCGTGGTTCGGATGTGCTTCTTAGGAAAGTGAATGAAGTGAGCGAGGTCGAGGAACTTCGTCAACAAATGGGTAACATGACAACAATGATGTAACAAGTTGCAGCCGCGGTGATACCAAGTTCCTCTCAAGCATATGAGGACGAGCAAGCTAATGCTGTCTTTCCAAATCAACAAAGACGGTATGATACCTACTCTAACACTTATAATCCGGGATGGAGAGATCACCCCAATTTTAGCTATGCCAACAAGCAAGGAGTGGTTCAACAACCTACCTTCAACTTTACGAGTGGATTTCAACCTCAACAACAACAATTCCAATGAGACAACAATTTCAAGCAACCACAAGCACAAAAACCAATGCAAAATCAAGGTTCCGATATTGATTCAAAGCTTCAAACAATGATGCAAGGCATTTCTACCATGTTTAAAGAAAGTCAGCAGGAAACTAAGAGTGCTATCAAGGAGTTGCAGACACAAATGGGCTTCATGGCTATTGAGTTAAACCAATTGAAGGCACAAAATAGTGGGAAACTCCCTTCTCAACCTATTAACCCAAAATAGGGTGTCAATGCTATTACGTTGAGAAGTGGTACACAACTTGTGCAACCCGAGGTTCTTGATTCGGGCAAGGTGGAAACACCAAAGGAACCTGTTTTGGAGGAGAAGAATGAGGATTCTCCCCAAACTTCTCGAGGTACCTATTTCTAACTCTAAAACTCCGGTTTCTACTTATGTTCCTCCTTTACCTTTTCCTCGCAGATTTGCAAGTTCTGAAAAGGCGGAACTAGAAAAGGAGATTTTAGACGTTCTAAAGAAGATCCATGTGAACATACCACTCATTGATGCTATTAAGCAAGTTCCAAAGTATGCAAAGGTGTGGAAGGACTCGTGTACCAATAAGCAAAGGCTCAAAGGTAATGAAGTGCTTAGTGTGGGGGAGAATGCTTCGGTAATCTTACAACACAAACTCCCACTTAAGTGCAAGGATCCCGGTAGTTTTGACATTCCCGTCACAATTGGTAACACTACATTTAACAAAGCTATGTTGGATATAGGTGCATCCGTTAATGTTATGCCTGCATCAATGTATAATTCACTTGATCTTGGTTCTCTTAAAAAGGCTGAAATTGTATTGCAATTAGCCGATCTCTCTAATGTCTACCCAACGGGTATTGTTGAGGATGTTCTTGTGAAGGTTAATCAAATTGTATTTCCAGCTGACTTTTGTGTGTTAGAGATGAATGAAGGGTCACCGGACTCGTCTCTTCCATTGCTACTTGGGCGTCCCTTCATGAAAACGGCGAAAACCATAATTGATGTGGACAAGGGAACGTTGACCATGGAGTTTGATGGAGAAACAATACGTTTCAACATTTTCGAGACGATGAGATATCCTAGTGATGTCCACTCTTGTTTCTCCATTGATGTTATGGATACATTGGCACAACAAATGTTTGAATTAAATGGTGATGATGCTTTGGAAACCGTGTTAACTACATCCATGGATAATGGTGTAGAGTGTGGTAATGAAGTCAAGGAAGCCCTTGGTGATCTTAATTCACTACAAGGATGCTCGGAAACTCATAATATCTCTTTTATTCTTTACATGCAGTGATGAAAAGCTTGTACCTTCAATTGTTAAATCTCCAATTTTAGAATTGAAACCTCTTCCGATCACCTAAAGTACTTGTACTTGGGTGATAATGAAGAGTTTTGTGATTATTTCTAATGAGCTTAGTGATTTACAGGAGCAAAAACTTCTAAGGGTGCTAAGGAAGTTAAGACGGCCATAGGATGGACAATCACTGATATCAAGGGTATAAGCCCTGCCATTTGTATGTACAAGATTCGTTTGGAGGACGATGCAAAGCCTACAAGGGAAGCGCAACGTCGTTTAAATCCTCCCATGATGGAAGTCGTGAAAATGGAGATACACAAGCTTTTAGAAGTGGGTGTTATCTACCTGTTTATGGGTGAAAACTACTCCTGCAGAATTTGGTAATTTGGGGTGTGGATGAGGAATGAATTTAAACCTTAAACAAATGCACTGCGCGGTGAGTGCTTGTAGATTCGAGAGATCAATCTGTGCAAGTCCGGCCTAAACCAAGAAATGGCCGTTCCAGACTTGTTTCGGTCACAAAGTGAAGGAGATGGGGTTGATCTTAGGGAGGAAGCGAAGAAGGTGTTGAGATTGTGAAGGTGTTGGCTTGCTTATGACTTGTCAGAAAGGTGAGCAGGCTTGTGATTGATGCAAGCAAGCTCTGGGTGTTGGAATACGTTTTGTATTAACACTTGGTTTTCTGTCTCGTCTGGACTTGTGTTGTTGTTTGAAATAGGGCGGAGAACCTATTTATACAAGTCATTGAGCCTTATTCACGTCTCTCGTGGGAAGTGGAGGAAGTGGAGTGATGGAGTAGTGGAGTTATGCATCGGTGCCACACGACCGGTCTTGCCCACTTCTCTGTTCATCTCTAACCGTACATGACTTTCGACACGTTCTTGTGATGGCGCGTTACCTGTTGCACTGCACGCTGTAAACCGCCAGACCAATACCCCAGTATGTATCCCCCAGTTTGTGACATGATTGATGTCTGGAATGTGTGGATCGTGGATCCACGAAAGATAGCATGTAATGCTGAATTGAATAAGCGTGTTATTCGGGAGTCGATACTTGTGAAGTATCGTGTGTATTTTATGCGAGTGCTTGCATTATGGTGTGGTAAAGTGATGGGTAACGACGCCTCACTAACCAAATAACTCCTGACCAGGGTTGTATAACCAAGCTGGTGAATTGGACGGATGAGATGATCTTTGAGACACTCATCTGCGACCGTTAACGAATATTAGGGTTTTTTGAAGAGGTGCGCAAGCATCACTCTTGACTTGGTCGAAACCAAGCATGGAAAGGGATTTGGAGAGAACCGACCAAGGGCATGTGTGTAGACAGCATGCCGGTGTGCACGTCCATACCTCACTGTCCCATGAAGGCGCGATCTAAGCCACTCAATTTGACCGGTAAAGTTGAGTGGTTGAGATCGGTTTTGCAGCAATCCGTTGCCGCAAAGGAGTTGGAAACCGCGTGACATCCCTAGTTTGGGCACACGTTTCAAGACGACCCATCTTGGTCGGTCTTGGTCGATCATACCAGCGTGTAGGTGGTAGGCTGGTGTTCACACCTATACACTGACTATCTCATGAAAACGTGATCCGAGCCATCCAAATCGTCCGTGAAGTTGAGTGGTCGAGATCGGTTTGTGGTTTGGGAGGCGTGGCCATGCTAGTTTGGGACGCACGTTTTGGATTAACCGGGCATGATATGCCTTGGTCGAACACATGAGGAGGTAGATGGGCCCACGGTGGTCATCTTTGGTATGACCGGCCTTGCTTAATCTAATCTGTGACCCTCCATTCGTCTTAGGAGAAGATGGACGCGCGTGATGGCTTGAAACCCTAATTTTGGCTTTCAAAGCCGTGCGCCATCTCTTGTTTGAGTGACAATTTTGTCACGACCAACCATTGTTGGTTTTGACCGATTGGTCAAGTGTGTAGGCGAGCCCATGGTGATCGTGTTGACATGCTCTGGGCCCTTTGAGTCTACATCTACACCCTCCATCTATACCTGCGAAGATGGATGGTTGAGACTGCATTTTTGCGACACATGTAATATGCCGCAAACCCTAATTTAGGGTTTTCCCGTCCATAATGCTTGGTATGAACGGTTTCTTGGCAAGCTAGGCCAATGACCGACCATGCGGGGGTCGGTAGTGGGTATTCCATACTTGCTTGGGGTGATGGAATTGATCTGGGGTCATCAATCATGCTTATGGAGTTGGATGACTGCGATCGAGATCATATCCCGGACTGATATGGTCAGTCCGGATGCTCAATCGGGCTAGTATAACACACCGAGAGGGGCTCAATCGGGCTAGTATAACACACGAGAGTCGGCGTATGTACGGGTATTTCGTACATGGTTCATTATAATGCTTGGAGGTTCGTGTTACTCTACAGAAGAGTAACACTCGGTCGTCATGCCACACTCGATAATGAGTACTTTGGAAATACAAGGCTGATATGAAATTCACGGGAAGGGATTGTTGCTACATGCTCCAACCTGGAGGAATTTCATGTATTCTGAGAATGGGATTGTTGCTACATGCTCCATTCTTGGTGAATTAAGTGAGGGAGTATCCAACACTTATAAATGGCTTTATCTTTTACAAGATGTCAGCGCATGATTTTTCTGGTTTTTACAAATTTAACCTTAAACGAAAATCCACCATCAACATTAAGTCCCCTGCCTAGCACATAATGGTTACACTATTGTGTGGTAGGCATGAGATGGTGACATACATATGTGAGAAAGACAGGATAAAAGGAGTTTACCCGGAAGAGTGTTGGCCGACCGCTAGTTTCCCACGCCGTCACGCTTGTATGGAATCCCTAGGTGGGGCCGGTTTCTTTCTTTGGGTATTTGAATCAAAAGAGGAAACCAAATAAGGAGGAATCCTTCTTCTATTGGGATTCTTCTAATTTTTGTCTATAAAAGAGACAAAACCCTTTTCTTTTTTTCCTCACGAGTTTTTTTTTTTATTGTGAAGCGGCTCATCAGTGACCCTGCTCCTACCACCGCCTATCGCATTGTTGAGTTGCGGATTTGCTGCCGTGCGCCACCGCCTGTTCACGGTAAGTTTCGCTCCCTTTTTTTTTTTTTTTTTCAAAGGTAAAACCCTAGTTTTTAGGTAAACACCTTTTGTAAGACATGTATATGCTTAGCTTTTTCCACCATTTGGCTTGAATCCGTAGACACGATTCCCATGAATAAAGAAAATCGTGTTATGATGCATGCGGATGAATGAATGCGGAGCCCGCCGTGTATGCTTAGGGAACGTGGGTCTTACTCACATATGCTTGACTGAAATTTACACCGAACTTGAAACTTGTACCGGACTTGAAACCAATACCAGGCTGAAACTTGTACCTGACTTGAAATCAATACCAGACTGAAACTTGTAACAGACTTGAAACTTGCATGGACTTGAAAACTAATACCAGTCTTGAAATCCGTACCGAATTTGAGTCGGTGTTTGGACCGGTTTTGTGTGCTCCGGTGTGAGTTGTGTCTTGCCGTGTGTGACTACATCTCTCATGTGCCTTTATACAAGTTCTAACTCCTGTCTTTTATTTCATTGTGGAAGAAAAGAATCCCTGTTGAGATGTCTTCTGAAGATAATGCTGGTGCCAAGTCAGGAAGTGTTGACAGCTTCAAAGATATGCCGAACATTGATGATGAGTTGTTCACCTCGCCTTTTCCAAATATTAGAAGACATCCTTCTCATAAGATAGTCTGCTTTCCGATTCAGAAAATATGGAAGTTCGATCCATTCTCTTCTTGACACTTGTGGTGAGATTTTGTCTCCAGAGAAACGAATATCAGCCTTCTCCTATTGACTTCAAGACTTGCCATGCTCCACAGGTTCTTACGAAGGATGGATGAGACGCATGTTGAGTAATAAGGGCATTAAGGACAATTTGACCAAAGCGCAGATCCTCAATGCGGTCATGGCATCTGCTACTCTCGAAATTAGGAAAGACATGGCGGGTTTGATTACCTTCATTTCTCGGTGGCGTATTTCTACTCACACAGCCATATCTAGATGGGGAGAGATGACTATTACTTTGGAGAGTGTGGCTGCATTAATGAACCTGCCTGTTGCTGGAAGTCTCTCTTACGAGCTCTCTGATACGGAACAAAGTAACTATGGTGTTATACTTCAAAAAGTGGCGGAATTCGACAGTCTGGACAAGGAAGAGAAAAAAGATGCGAGATGCTTTTACACCTGGTGGGTGTCGGAGTGGTCTCCTGCAGACCCAGAGCCGGATCAAGAGTTGGAAAATGAGCTCAGTGTGATCGCGTTCCTGTCTTTATGGTTATCCAGAGATGTATTCGATGATGGTTCTGGAAAGAAGACCATTAGAAGTGACCTTGTTAAGATTGCTATAAGGCTGGCGAAGGGTGAAGTTCTTCCTTTAGGCTCATTGTTCCTTGGATCACTGTATTCTCATTTGGATGCTTTAGCAATGGACATGCATGCTTCTAACGGGTACAAGAAGGTGGAGTCGCACATTCACTTCGCTTTTCTTCAGGCGCTCTTATGGGAACACTTCAAAAGTTACGCTCCTAATCGGAAATTCGCTCAATAACTTATATGGTGGCTCGAGAATACTCCGTTGGAATAAAAGGCGTCCCAGAGGTGGTGCGAAACTTGTGGACGTATTTGACAATGTGTCTTCTGTAGATTTCCGTCCATGGGGGCCAGTCCACCCTTCCATTGTTGACCAAAGACCTTTGCTATCGCTTCTGACGGTCCTGATCTTTGTGTTGTGTACCGATGTCGAAACTATGAAATCTGGAGAACTTATTTACTGCGCAGCTGCATTTCCAGATATGTCCCGTCTCTATTTAACGGAGAATTTTCTGTGACTCCGTACAATATTGACGGGGCTGCTCGCCAAATGGGATTTGATTAGGGTGTCCCATTTATTCGTTCACCAAGGGTTCCGAAAGAATCTCTCCCGAATATTCTTAACGCTGGCATGTTTGTAGAACGGGTGAGCCTTCCCTTCGGCCTATTGGGAGAAACCCGGTGGTAGTAAACTAAGTATAAGGAATTTTGGGGGAGACAAGCTGTTGGTTTTCCGGAAATTTTCGGAGAGTGTTGTGACAGATTCCGTAGTGAGCCATCTTCGACGTCTTGACGAAGCATTTCCGGTTGAAGCCACTTCCGGCCAAACGGACCGAGTTGAGGGTTGCAGTCCCCAAGTAGGGAGAGACCTAAGAGGCAAGCATGCGGTCCGGTAATCCTCAATTCCTCAATATGCGGTATTTAAATCTCCTCCCATCGGTTCTTTCATTTCTCAGTGTAAATTCTTCTAAAAACGATCCTTGCTTGAAATCGGGAATTTCGAAAGAGAATGTCTTCACCAGGTTGGCGTGCATTCAAAATGAGAAGGATGGCGGTGCGATCTTCATCTTGAGAAGTCTGAGAAACCGAGTCTTCATGTTGAGAATTCGGCGGCACCGATCTTCATGTTGAAGTCTGAGAAACCGATCTTCATCTTGAGAAGTCTGGAGAAAGCTGCTCCCTGAGAGAAGTCTGGAGAAACTGCTCCCTTTTCCGACCATGACAGAGATGATGCAAGCTCGGTTGGACAAGCCGCCTCCCTGAGTGATCTTGTTGACGGGGTCATGATGGAAATTAGTACCCAGAGCGAAGTAGATGCCGGAAGGAGTATAAGAAAGGTAGCGTCTGCAATAATTGAGGTGGCTCCCCTTGAAATCCGTCCTGAACAAGTTCCAGTCAATATGGCTATTATGGTGACTCCTTCTGAAAGGCCTCCTGCAACTGACAAGGCTCCGCGGTTGGTGAATTACGGTGATGTAGCCTGGGGCTTTGTTCGATCCTCCTTTTATTATCCCTTATCCATGCCATGTGTTGGTTAGTGGATTCAGCGTCCGGTTTAGTTCAAAGAGTTGTACACGGCGATATGGGAGAAGCACGGTCACATTGCTACCACCACGAAACTCAAAAGTCGTCTTGCGTTGGTCAACCGCGTCCAAGAAGCTTTAGTTTCTATCCGAGGATAAAGCGTCACGACTGGTCGAACAGTTTCCGAGGAGATGATTGAAGATTGGAGGTGCCATCGGGACGTGTTTTTGTTGTCTGACTTCAATGCTCCTTGGTTCTTCAAAGGGTTCTCCAAGATTCGGGAGCTTGAAATTACAGGATGAAGTCCCTCTCTATGATCGTTGTGTTGCTCGCCAGGAAGAAGAGGTTGAAAAGTTGTCTAAGGAACTGGAGTTGAAACAGCTGCGCTTCAAAGGATGAAAGTCTCTCGCCCAGAAGGACGAGTTGTTGCTGAAGGACTTTCCTTGAAGTATTCATGCTATATACTTGCCTTTTCTTTTAGATGCTTTTCTTTTTTGAGTGATAGTGAGGATTTTCTTTGATCTCCGATTTTGGATTAATAGGTGATTGAATTGGCTTATTTTGAGATAGTTTTGTGAACAACCTTTTTGAAAGAGATTATGTTAAATGAAATTTGAATCTTGGTCATGAATGATTGCACATATCACATGAAATTGCAAATGTTATGCAAAAGGAGAGTACGGATGGAAACAAACATGGTGTTTGATCACTGAGCCTCTTTCTCCACGGGCGGGTGGTAGGCCTGGAAGATGGGTTATTTTTATGGCCTACGGGTTATACCGCAAGTGCACGGCGTCTATCGGAGACGCGGCAAGTACGGGTCAATCCACAGAGACGAGGGGTGCTTTCAATGATCTAAGGCTTGGCTTTAAACTGAATTCCAAAGTGACAAGGTAACAACAGAGTGTAACATAGATGTTTTGGTTGCCGATACGGCTAAGTTATGAACTGAAGTGACTCTAACTGAGGTAACAGATAGTGTAAGGGATTGCTAGGTCTTCAAATTCACCTCTAACTCCTATTGTGAGTTCAACTGAGTTGAATGTCTTGTTCCTATAGTAGCTAAGGGCAGTGTGTCAATTCCGCCGCTTGTCTACGGAGTTTCACCTAATGATATTTCAAATATCAGCTAATGTACTAATCCTAAGTACTAGTTGTCTAATTAAGCACAACTAGTCAGGGGTATTAGTATTATGTCTAATGTTTGAGCTGAGGTATCAACAACACAAATGTTTGCCTAACTACAATGGATACAGGGCATCCACTGTGAGAGAAGAGTATTGCAATACTGGAATTGAAATTATCTGATAATTAAAGCACTCAAGAACATTCAATGTAATTGAACTCAAAACAGATAATTAGGGTTTCAATGAAACCCTAACAAACTAAATTAAAACATGATAAAATAACAAAGAACAAAATTACACTAAATGACTGCACTGGCTAATCCAGGCGTGCCCAATTTCATCTTCTTCACTCTCTATTTATACATGCAGCTCCTCAAAATACCCAAACCCTAAATTCGATTAAAAAATAGAAAATAAATGACAATTAAAGCAAACCCATACTCTGAATTCGCTGTTCCCTTCTTCTGCGGCTCTCAGAAACGCCATGCATGGTGGTTGGCTAACCCTAGTTCTTATCTTCTCTATGTTAGCTTCTAGGGTTGCGAAGCTAAGAGAGAGAAAATAGGAACTAAAGAGGTGCGGTTTGTGCGGTGGGTGGTTTATGGCGGGGAAGGTGAGATGGTGGAGGAGATGGTGGAAGGTGTGGGGGAGCAGAGTTGGTGGGGAATGGGGGTGGAGTTGCTCTGCAACTGATGGAGACGGTAGAGAAGAGAAGAAAGAGAAAGTGAAAGGAGGACTGGGTCGATCGAATAGGGGTATAGGTGTATGGGTCGTTTTGCTGTGGGGCGGAGACATCAAGAATTGATGAGACAGGCCTAGCGAGCGTAGGATGGAGCTGATGGAGATCTGAACGGCCGAGGATGGTAAGCGGTTTTGGTGTGATCTGGTGTAGCGCGGGAGCAGCGATCTTCGATGCACGTGGAAGCAGCGACCGTTGGATGAGGGAGAAAGAAATCTCAACGTCTCGAAGAGACGGGCTCGGATCGGGTCACGGGTGGGACTAGCTCAAGCCCATGTCTTGTAGATGAGTTGCTACTTGTTGGGTTGCAACTGTTGCTTGTGAGCTTTGGCTTTACGCTCCATAGATGCTCGACTCCACTTCTTCGCTCTTTGGGCTCCTCGGTTTCTCGAGATTTATTTACTACCTAAAAACACAAAATTAATTAATACAAATATTTATTATTGAAAACAAGGAAAACAAGAATACGAGATAATATCGATTTCTAAGCGCAAAAGATGAGTAAAATGCCAATAAAAGGTGTATAAATATGCACTATTTGGCACTCATCAAATACCCCCAAACCTGAATTTTACTTGTCCTCAAGTGAAACAGAAATGAAGAAATCCTAACTATACCACTTTATCGTAGGTCTCTCGAATGCATTTAGCGTATGCACTAAGCCTTTAAACCCCTAGGTGTCCCTAGTGGACGAGTTGTAGTCTCGTGAGGGTTTACCAGAGGTGTACCCACAAAACCTTCTCCAACTTCGAGTGTAAAAGAGTCTCAAGCATCCAAGGAGCTATGAGGACATAGAGTTTCGCATGCTAGTAACAGAAGTTAGAAGTATCGAAGAACGCATTCTCATCCTTAAGTCTTTGAGCGAGAAGTAACCATACCATATGAAAGAATTCGGATTGATTGTGATCATAAGCCTCGACTCTGCCTCACCATTAGGGTTTTATGATAATTGCACTCAAAAAGATCGCTTTTTTTAGTCTCTCATGTGTGCAGGCAGGAGTAAAGAGAGAAATCCTGCACACGTTGTAGGTAAGAAGGATAACCTTCCGAAATAAAATCTGGAGACTCCACAGAAGTGTGGACAAAAGAATCTTTTGATGATCTCTAAGAAAGGAAATCAACCATTAGTAAGGGTGGGGAGTACTCACTCACTTCTCACCCGATCGGCAATTAATATCACTCTCTCATAAGAAACCATAGAAACGTCTTCAATCTTCGGTCTTGGTCTTCAAATGTTGATGACGAACTTCTAAACTTCACAAAACTTGACAATTTTTAACTTTTCTACTCAAATTCCTCGTTGTTTGGATTTTTCTTTTGAACTCTTCTTTACCATGGTGGTAGCAAAAATAAACTACAATATTTTTTTGATTTTTTGATTTTTTTGATTTTTTTTTTTTTTTTTTTTTTTTTTTTTTACAATAAGTGAAAATAAAAATACAAATAATGAAACAACTAACTCCATGGACAAAGGACTTTAACACTCAATTTTTCCACAACTTGTATTGTCTTGATTTTATAAATTTTATTAATTCTCATCCTATTTTCTTTTCTTTGTTGCACAAAAACCTTGGACTATATCAATTTTTCTTTCCATATTCTGATGCTGCTCCGGTTGCTGACGATGATGTGTTTCTATGGGTCTTGCTGATTGAGAGAGAGAGTGATGCTAACTGCAAATCGATATTTAGAAGGAGTTTTCTTCTTTAGACGTCACCCTCATGATTGACAAAAACTAGCACTCAAGAGATCAAAAGTAGTGCTGAAAATGGTGCGAAGTTGGGTAGCTCACCGTTCCTACCGGAATTTACGTACGGTGACACACACTCTATGACTTTTCTAGAAAGTTGCAAAAATTTGAAGGTTGGTGCCTCACTTGATGTAAAATGGGTAGTCTCCACTATGGGTGATCCCAATTCTACTACCGAATATCTAAACAACACCTAATTAGCCCTCCGTATGGTTAAATCCAACTTTAACGCTCTAATCAACTAAGGAACCCGATTGTGTTCTCCGGTACTTCCAAGTTCTACATTATTTCGGTCAGATTCTCTATGTAAACATAGCTAAAAGCATGCTAGTGACTCTAAAATCTCTAAAAGTTGGAGGTTTTTATTTGCAAAAGTTTTTTGAATTTTTTTTTTTGGTTCTAAAAGATAAAATAAAAGACTAAAAAAAACTAAAAACTCTAAATGCAAATGCACCCCCAAACCTAAATCAAACATTGTCCTCAATGTGTCACAGATAGGAAAAATTTAAACAGTCACATACCAAGAGAACTATCTTTGATAAGAGAAAAGGGAAGAGATTAGGGGATGTCGGCGGGAGCACAGTTAGAGCTTCACTAGTCAAGGCTAGAATCCAACATTCTCGGTGGAGATCATATCGGATTAGCACAAAATACGCACAAGAAGACTCAACCGATGTAAGAAAGAAAAAATTTAACAAGTCCCTACTGGATATATACAATGAAAATTCACCATAAACCAAAAGTCTAAAGAGTTGAGGATCAACCCAATAGAAAATATGTACAAACATCAACAGCCTTACACAGATATAACATGAGAGTGCAAGTAAGGCTGTTGATGTGAAGGAGTTTCCCCCAAACCTAAACTTGTGAACGGGTGTGTTTGAAAGCACAAAGTCTTGCAATTTTAAAGGTACATCATGCAAAAGGTCTAACTCGAAATGAGTTTTGCTAATTACAGGCAGACATACACATTCCAACTGTGGCTCCTTAAGAGTGTTATACTTTGATGCAAAATAGTCCAAGAGGACTTGGGAAGCACGAAGCTCTAGGCCTAAGTTAGGCATTTTCAGAAAAGTTGGTTTTGCAATTTTGTGACAAACAACACCTAGGTTTGGTGGAGGAGTTTCAATTTGTGACTCAGGAGAGAGGTTAGGTACATCTACGTTATTTTCATGTATAAAATCATTTGTACCATCACGCACTTTCCCAAAGTCGAAGAGGGTAAATCATGTTCATTTTCACAGGATAATTGCACAGGTTCCACATCATCATCACATATATGAATATTAGAAGAAGCATCATTCATAGGGTTCACATAAGAGACACTTGATGTCTCGAACCTAAAGATTCTACTACATTTTCAAAATACACATGCTCTTCATATTCATCATCATCATCATAGCAAGAATTCATCTCTTCATTCAAAATTGTAGTATTTTTAGTGTACTCATCTACCTCTAGATTAGGTTCATATTCAATGTTAGTTGCATGAGTAAGACTAGAAACACTATTTTCAATCCTATCATTTTTGTAACTCAATTAGGTTCCTTTGAAGAATCATCTTGAGTTGTTCTATTGAAGGAGAGTCTTCACTAGTGGGTATGCATTCCTCATATGGATATTCATTGTATGGTTGTGCATGAGGTTCACTAGAGAAGGGAAATTGGACATGTTGCTATATGGATGGTCATGCATTGCATTCCTTTCAAGCCTAGCATTTTGCTCCAAGAGTGTTTCCATTGTTGATTGCAAACTAGGAGTTGGGGAGTATAAAATTGTTCATCTCCCCACTGTGAGTGAATGATGCATGTGTGCGGGTTGATTATGGTCCCAATAGTCACTTCTAGACACTTCATATATTGGATTATCATGGTTTTCCCTAGATTTGCCTAAAAGCATGCAAAATATAACGGTATTCAGCGAGGGTGGTCTAAGCCACCACATAAGGTGCAAGCATGCGTTTCATATTGCCTAGAAAAACTAGATTGACAGATTGCCTTTCTAAGCCCATTGCCTATCTAAAGCGAGATAGTCGAGCCTCTAATTGATCTAAAAGTGATGACGGGTATGAGAAAATTGTTCATTTTCAACCTGTGGTGGATGATGTATGTGATCATAATGATTAGGGTATGTGAGATCGGGGCCCTGAGAAGGCCCATAAAATTCCCTAAAGTCACTATGGTATGTGGGTGTTCATCCCAGTGAAAGGTGCCCGTAAGCAAGCTCTCTAAGGGATTTGTTTGAATCCCGATTACGGAGACAATATCCTGACATGATTTAGTACTCAAATTGAACTCAAAGGCCAATTGTAGTGGACTAAGTTTGGTTTTGGTGGGATTGGTTTGGTTTATTGGGTTTCATTTGGTTTGTTGGGTAAGGTTTGGTTTATGTGGGCTTGTCGTTTGGTTTTGTAGGAAGCCGACAATTGTGTGCAAAGCCTAGGTTTTTGTGGGCTCAATTTGGTTTGAGTGGGAAAATGTACAGCCCAGCAGTGATTTGATTGTGAGCAGCCCAGCAGTTGTGTTAGCCCAGGTGTGTGGGTTCTAGTATGTTGCACGGCCCAGTTGTGTGCACAGCCCAGGTTGCTTGTGCAGCCCAGTGAGAAAGCTCAGCCCAGCAGTTGGGCTTCTGTTTGTGCGCAGCCCACTAGTTCAGGCTTATGTGGGCTTGCTGTCAATGGTTTGTTTCAGTAAGTGGGCTTCAGGGTTTGTACAATTTGTTTTCAACCTAGTGCCATTAACTACACAGCACTGCCTATGCAGAATTGTGCTCACAGGTTTAACAGGTTTGCACAAATATGCAGGCTTAAAAACACAAAGCACAGGGCTGGTTGAAGAGGTTCAACAGGGTCTGTTGACCCTTTTGGTTTTCAATGGGCTTGCAGGTTTAATATGCACAGAGCAATGCTCACAAGCACAGGTTCACAGGTCTAGCAAGCAAGCATACATAGCGAGCATAAGGCTTACAGAGCCAGCAGGTTTGTTATCAGCAATTCACAAGGCAGATGAGTAAGGCTTGCAAGGTATGCAGTGGTGTATGCTCAGGTGAGTTATAACTTAGGGTGTGCATCAAGGTTATGCAAGGTTCACTGGGTCACAGTACTAATGGCTCATGCTCAGGGTTACAGCTCTAATGGCTTGGCTTTCCAAGTTGTGACCCAGCTCAACTCCAAGCTTCAGGGGCTGGAGTTTGGCTCAACTTGGTACACAGGAGAGCAGAAGGCTCACAGGGCTCAGCAGGTTGACAGGCTAGCATGCAAGGTCACAGATCACAGAAGTATTCACAAATGCACAGTTTAGTGCTAGTTGGGTTAACCTCCTATGTTTAGTTCAAAGAATCTGTGACGGGGTAGTGTTTGTGCACATGAACACAACGGGTCAAAGACACACAGACATGGCGGAGCCACTCACCTGAAGTGCAGGAGTTGCTCAATGAGCTTTTCAAAACCCAAGTTTTGCTCCTTCCACTCCTTGGGCTTGCTTTCAGATGATTTGCAGCACAATAGCACGTGAGATCAAGCACTGTTAACTCGGGAGAAGCCTTAGTTCTCAAAAGTGTGCAAGGCTAAGCAAAAGGAGATGAATATTAAGTCTTTTGTGCACTTGGCAAAGACTTGGAGTTAATGCAATGCAAGTAGACTAACTAAGTTACACTAACTAAGTTATATAATGGAGTTTATGAGATGCAGATGGCGTTAAAAACTGAACAATGGAAACTAAATTACAGATACAGATGAAGATGCACAGGGCTAAAAACAGCAAAATGTGAATATGTACAGGGGTAGGATGAAACACAGTGAAGCGAGCCAAAAATCAGCAAGGCACGCGCCAAGTCCCCGGCAACGGCGCCAAAAACTTGGTAGGCCTGGAAGATGGGTTATTTTTATGGCCTACGGGTTATACCGCAAGTGCACGGCGTCTATCGGAGACGCGGCAAGTGCAGGTCGATCCACAGAGAGACGAGGGGGTGCTTTCAATGATCTAAGGCTTGGCTTTAAACTGAATTCCAAAGTGACAAGGTAACAACGAGAGTGTAACATAGATGTTTTGGTTGCCGATACGGCTAAGTTATGAACCCAAGTGACTCTAACGAGGTAAATGAGATAGTGTAAGGGATTGCTAGGTCTTCAAATTCACCTCTAACTCCTATTGTGAGTTCAACTGAGTTGAATGTCTTGTTCCTATAGTAGCTAAGGGCGTGTGTCAATTCCGCCCGCTTGTCTACGGAGTTTCACCTAATGATATTTCAAATATCAGCTAATGTACTAATCCTAAGTACTAGTTGTCTAATTAAGCACAACTAGTCGGGGTATTAGTATTATGTCTAATGTTTGAGTGAGGTATCAACAACACAAATGTTTGCCTAACTACAATGGATACAGGGCATCCACTTTGTGAGAGAAGAGTATTGCAATCCGGGAATTGAAATTATCGATAATTAAAGCACTCAAGAACATTCAATGTAATTGAACTCAAAACAGATAATTAGGGTTTCAATGAAACCCTAACAAACTAAATTAAAACATGATAAAATAACAAAGAACAAAATTACACTAAATGACACAGATTGGCTAATCCTAGCGTACCCCAATTTCATCTTCTTCACTCTCTATTTATACATGCGGCTCCTCAAAATACCCAAACCCTAAATTCGATTAAAAAATAGAAAATAAATGACAATTAAAGCAAACCCATACTCGAATTTTTGTTCTCTTCTCGCTGGCTCTCGAAACGCCATGCATGGTGGTTGGCTAACCCTAGTTCTTATCTTCTCTATGTTAGCTTCTAGGGTTGCGAAGCTAAGAGAGAGAAAATAGGAACTAAAGAGGGTGAGGTCATGCGAGTGGGTGGTTATGGCAGGGAAGGTGAGATGGTGGAGGAGATGGTGGAAGGTGTGGGAGAGCAGAGTTGGTCGGGGAATGGGGGTGGAGTTGCTCTGCAACTGATGGAGACGGTAGAGAAGAGAAGAAAGAGAAAGTGAAAGGAGGAATGGGTCGATCGAATAGGGGTATAGGTGTATGGGTCGTTTTGCTGTGGGGCGGAGACATCAAGAATTGATGAGACAGGCCTAGCGAGCGTAGGATGGAGCTGATGGAGATCTGAACGGCCGAGGATGGTAAGCGGTTTTGGTGTGATCTGGTGTAGCGCGGGAGCGTGATCTTCGATGCACGTGGAAGAAGCGACCGTTGGATGAGGGAGAAAGAAATCTCAACGTCTCGGAAGAGACGGGCTCGGATCCGGGTCACGCGGGTCGGGACTAGCTCAAGCCCATGTCTTGTAGATGAGTTCTACTTGTTGGGTTGCAATCATTTGCGTGAGGGCTTTGGCTTTACTGCTCCATAGATGCTCGACTCCACTTCTTCGCTCTTTGGGCTCTCGGTTTCTCCGAGCTTTATTTACTACCTAAAAACACAAAATTAATTAATACAAATATTTATTCTTGAAAACAAGGAAAACACGAGAATACGAGATAATATTCCGATTTCTAAGCGCAAAAGATGAGTAAAATGCCAATAAAAAGGTGTATAAATATGCACTATTTGGCACTCATCAGCGGGATGCCAAGTCCCCAGTGGATTCCAAACTATCTTTCTTGTAAAATTGTTGAGTAAAACTTACTTGCTTTGAGAAGCCTCACTTGTATCGAACCAGGAGTAGCCTTTCTAAGAAAATCCTCGCTTTGATCTCTCGGAGTTATCGCTCTGGAATCTTCTTCATCGGGAAGAGGAAATGTAAGTACCTTGAGTACGGCTTTTCGTGTTAGTGGGCATTGTGATGTCTCTCCGTGGCTTTGATGTGGAACGGGGAGATGAAGTTGGAAGATTTGCGAGTGCCATCATATCTGCGGATCGCTTGCCTAGGTAAAGGGATGTGGAAGGTGTCAGTAATGTCACTTCCGAGTGATCGGATTAAACGTTCCCATCCTCTGTATTCAGGTATTTCCGATTGATTTCTCCTTCCTCAAGCATTTCTTGATCGGTTGAAAAGTCGCCTTGGATTAGACGATCTTAGGAGCTTGGCCAAGAGTTTTGAGATATAAATCCTCTAGCAGGCTCCATAGGGCTCACAGGCTCCCTTTCTTTATCCGCGAGACATTGTAGTACTCCCGGACAAGTCTTTTCCTCTGTCTGGACCATGTTGTCCATCTTTCTTGATTCGTTTTCATTGCGTGCTCTTTTTGCTTCTCCACTTGTAAGGTGTGACTCCGACTAAGGATTCAACGTTTCTTGCACCTTTATCGAGTTGATGCCTATCGACCCTTCTTGTAGTTGTCTTGCTATATCATTCAAAAGGCGAAATGTCTCGCTCGCTTCGGTGATCTGGCTTGATTTGCCAAGACATCCTCCAACATTCCAGCTATGCTTCCCATGATATCTCGAACCACTGCGGATTAGGGTGAGGATACATCGTGTGACAAAAACCGAAGAATTGAGAATTCGATTCTTGTAACCGAGAGATCAACCTCCCACTGTGGTCGCCAATTGTTTATGGGTGAAAACTACTCCTGTAGAATTTGGTAATTTGGGGTGTGGATGAGGAATGAATTTAAACCTTAAACAAATGCACTGGCTGCGCGGTGAGTGCTTGTAGATTCGAGAGATCAACTGCAAGTCCGGCCTAAACCAAGAAATGGCCGTTCCGGACTTGTTTCGGTCACAAAGTGAAGGAGATGGGGTTGATCTTAGGGAGGAAGCGAAGAAGGTGTTGAGATTGTGAAGGTGTTGGCTTGCTTATGACTTGTAAATGTAAAGGTGAGCAGGCTTGTGATTGATGCAAGCAAGCTCTGGGGTGTTGGAATACGTTTTGTATTAACACTTGGTTTTCTGTCTAAATCTGGACTTGTGTTGTTGTTTGAAATAGGGCGGAGAACCTATTTATACAAGTCGTGAGCCTTATTCACGTCTCTCGTGGGAAGTGGAGGAAGTGGAGTGATGGAGTAGTGGAGTTATCGTCGGTGCCACACGACCAGTCTTGCCCACTTCTCTGTTCATCTCTAACCGTCCATGACTTCCGACACGTTCTTGTGATGGCGCGTTGCCACGCTGCGCTGTAAACCGCCAGACCAATACCCCAGTATGTATCCCCAGTTTGTGACATGATTGATATTCTGAATGTGTGGATCGTGGATCCATGAAAGATAGCATGTAATCAATTGAATAACTGTGTTATTGAGTCGATACTTGTGAAGTATCGTGTGTATTTTATGCAGGTCTTGCATTATGGTGCAGTAAAGTGATGTGGGTAATGACGCCTAACCTGACCAAATAACTCGACCAGGTTGTATAATTTGTGGTGAAGTTGGACGGATGAGATGATCTTTGAGACACTCATCTGCGACAGCTAACGAATATTAGGGTTTTTGAAGAGGTGCAAGCATCACTCTTGACTTAGTCGAAACCAAGCATGGAAAGGGATTTGGAGAGAACCGAATAGGGCATGTGTGTAGACAGCATGCCGGTGTGCACGTCCATACCTTCTTGTCCCATGAAGGCGCGATCTAAGCCACTCCAATTTGGCCAGAGGTAAAGTTGAGTGGTTGAGATCGGTTTTGGGGTAAAATCCGTTGCAAAGGGAGTTGAAACCGCGTGACATCCCTAGTTTGGGCACGTGTTTCAAGACGACCCATCTTGGTCGGTCTTGGTCGATCATACCCGGCGTGTAGGTGGTAGGCTGGTGTTCACAACTATCTCCGACTATCCCATGAAAACGTGATCAGAGCCATCCAAATCGTCCGTGAAGTTGAGTGGTCGAGATCAGTTTGTGGTTTGGGAGGCGTGGCCATGCTAGTTTGGACGCACGTTTTGGATTAACCAGGCATGATATGCCTTGGTCGAACACATGAGGAGGTAGATGGGCCCACGGTGGTCATGCCGGGTATGACCAGGCCTTGCTTAATCTAATGTGACCCTCCATTCGTGAATGGAGAAGATGGGCGCGGCGTGATGGCTTGAAACCTAATTTTGGCTTTCAAAGCCGTGCGCCATCTCTTGTTTGAGTGACAATTTTGTCACGACCAACCATGGTTGGTTTTGGACCGAATTGGTCAAGTGTGTAGGCAGGCCCATGGTGATCGTGTTGACATGCTCGGGCCCTTTGAGTCTACATCTACACCCTCCATCTATACCTGCGAAGATGGATAGTTGAGTGACTGCGACACATGTAATATGCCGCAAAACCCTAATTTAGGTTTTCCGTCCATAATGCTTGGTATGAACGGTTTCTTGGCAAGCTAGTCAATGACCGACCATGCGGGTCGCCGTGGGTATTCCATACCTCGCTTGGGGGTGATGGAATTGATCGGGGTCATCAATCATGCTTATGGAGTTGGATGATTGCGATCAAATCATATCCGGACTGATATGGTCAGTCCGGATGCTCAATCGGGCTAGTATAACACACCGAGAGGGGCTCAATCGGGCTAGTATAACACACCGAGTAGTCACATGCGGGTATTTCGTACATGGTTTCATTATAGTGCTTGGAGGTTCGTGTTACACTCTGTAAGAGTAACACTCGGTCGTCATGCCACTTTGATAATGAGTACTGGAAATACAAAGGCTGATATGAAATTCACAGGAAGGGATTGTTGCTACATGCTCCAACCTGGAGGAATTTCATGTATTCTCAGAATGGGATTGTTGCTACATGCTCCATTCTTGGTGAATTAAGTGAGGGAGTATCCAACACTTATAAATGGCTTTATCTTTTACAAGATGTCAGCGCATGATTTTTCTGGTTTTTACAAATTTAACCTTAAACAAAAATCCACCATCAACACTACCCCATATCCGATAGCAAGTGGGTGAGCCCGGTACAAGTAGTACCAAAGAAATCAGGTGTGACGAAGATGATGGTGGTACGAGGTATCAGTGGAGATGTTCATGGGATTCGATGGATCTAAGATGGGTTGAGTTCGAATTGTTAAAGGTTAGTGATAATGAAGGAGGTGTGGCTGCTGCTGGAGGAAATAGAGATCGAGAAATTGATGGGATTTTTAAGAATCAGGTGAACCTGTTATTAGATTGACAGGACGAAGATGATGGTGATAACGTTGTTGAAATCAGAGCCTTGCAGTTGAACGGAGACAGAATTTTGGCGGGAATTGGATCTAGAGTTTGAGCTGTCATTTGTGATTTGGGATTTGAAGAGAGGGGTTGAATAGTAAATGAGAGAAGAGGAATTGATGGGTTGTCTTGGGCTCAAGTTGTTTGAATTACAGACTTGAAGTTCAATCTGTGAAGTTTGATGATTCTGTAAACAGGGCAGAGAAGATTGGTTCTGGTGCAGAGAGGAAATAGAAGCTCTAGTGGTATGTGTTGATGCTATTGCCTGCGTTGGAGATGTATGTCTAGGTTTACAAAGAAGTTGATAATGAAGTTGAGAGATGTGCAGGATGCAGGTGAGTAATGGGTCTGAGGCAGGCTTTGGTGGTGTTGATGTTATTCTGATGAAATGCAGATCGTGTTAATGCCATGACCTGGTGGTCTGAAGTGATGGTGGTGATATAATAAATGCATGGAAGTGTGGTGTTACTGCCATCAATGGTTCAAGGGCATTGCAGGTTGAGAGATTATGAGGAGATTGAAAGGAAGCTCTGGCGGTTTTTTGTTGTCAAGATGTGGAGTTATGGGGTGTGACTAGATGAATGTGTTAGGTTTCACGAGTCAAGAATAACTACGATTTGAGATGGAACCGCGAGGTGGTATGATTTGGGAGATGCATTTGATGATAAAGCTATGTTGCTCCTGACCATGAAGCTGAGATGGTAACTGGTGGAGTTGAATATTGCAGGGTTGTAATCGATGTTGCAACAGCAGTGAATGGTTTGGTTGAGCTCTGCTGGTAATGCGTGTATGGGAAGAAGCTGTGAGATTTCTCTGGGTCTGTAAGGGAGTTGCAGGATTGAACTTAATGGAGATGTTGCAGGTGAACTAGGAATGTTCTGCAGCTAAGAGTCGGAACTGGTGTTGGTTATTTTGGCAATGGATTTGGCTAGGTGTTATTATGGAGCTGACAGTATTGATGCTGAGAAAGAGAGAAATGGAAGTGCAGGAACTGAGCCAGGGAGCAGCTGCAGTCGCAGGAAATAACGGAGTTGAGGCAGAAGAGCAAGAAGTTGGTAGACATGCTGTAATGCTGGTGCTTGTGGAAGCTGTTTTGGCCTGGTAGGGTGTTGAGATGCAGATGGAAAGGTTTTGGTGAATATGTGACAAGTTTCAGGTCTATACATGGTAGTTGTTTGTGCTTGAATTGATGAACTGGTCTGTGTTGGTTGGATCGAATTAGATGTATGATTAGGTGATGCGGTGCGGTCTTGTGGTGATTACGTTGTGTTGAGTTTTGGTGATGCCGTCTTGATGAGCTGCGATGGGTTGGTGGTCATGAAATGAAGGTATTTCAACTGCAATAGGAGATGGCGAGGCACGAGATGCGCGTGAAACTGATCGGGGTATTGCTATGGTGATAATGGTCTGCCATGCTGGTGCTAATGGTGGTTTGATTTACAAAATCAGAATGTTCGAGAAGCGAAATGCGATATAAATAATGGGTTGAGTTGAGAAGTTGTTGTTATGGTGTTCTTGAGAAGCAAGGAATTGCAGGAGGTTATTGCAAGACGAGTTAATGCATTTGTCAAAATTGCAGTGGTTGTGGCAGAGTGAGAATGGAGTCGCAGGAAATTGATGCTGATGTTGATTGCAGGTCAGCTGAAGCATGCGATGGAGTTGTATGTTTGGCAGCTGAGTTAGCAGGTGATTGCAGTGGAATTGGAGCTTGTATTGTAGGTATTGGTGGTACTGCAATGAGCTGAAATGCACATGGCGCTGGTGGAGATGCAGGAGCAAGGATTGAATGGTTTGTGGTGTTTGCTGGTGATGAGAATGAATGGAATTTATTAAGCATGACTGAAAGAATTGCGGTTGAAAATGAGCTTTGAGAAGGATATTACACCATGGTGGTGCAACACTTGAAGACA
>JAJJWW010001716.1:0-73671 GCA_023531295.1 Papaver armeniacum
AATTGGTGGTTGAGTTGATGGTTGAATTGGTGGTTGAGTTGATGGTTGAATTGGTGGTTGAGTTGATGGTTGAATTGGTGGTTGAGTTGGATCTTCTTCTCTATTTCTTGCATCTATCCTCCCACTAATCTTCCACTTCTCCTTACGATCGTTGGTAGTTCTGATGCATTCTTTCTCCTAGCCATTTGTTAAAAATTATTCAAGATTTCTTTCTTGTTATCCCTAATTCTTCCAATTCACAAGGTTGATCTTCTTCAACTGTTTCTAGCATAAATGTAGTTGCAGGATTTCCCACACTACACCCCTCACTCAAATCTGTTTAATCAATCCATTAGAAGATGAACAATGATGTGTTTTATTAATTGTTTTCTTGAATGATTTACAAAGAAATGTAAAACAAAGTTAAAGAAATTACAATCTCTTTCCTTTCTCTCCTAATGACTTGTTTCACAATTCAAAAGACCTCTCCATAACGAGACTTACTCGACCCTTTATATAGGGTATTACATAGTGGATGACGGCATATCATCCCTTATTTTGAAGTGTCTCGCGAATGCTCGCGAATGTACAACTGCTTGCCTTCGCGACACTTTTAAATCTCGCCAAGCCTTCTATACTTTCCTCATGTTCTAACTGTCGTCATCTATTACGTCGTTTATTTACCTCCATGCGACTCCTTCGCGACGCAGTCGTTTATTAATCTCGCGAAGTATTGGAGTTGCGATATTCTGGTCCTACAACAATTCTGACAAGTGTTGTTGAAGAACACAAAAATATGATAATGAAAAAAATGTTAGAGGGGAGATTCGAACATGAACCTACTGCATGGAAGTCTAGCTCATCAACCACCCTTTCAGTTCACAAGTTTCGTTTTTTTTATTTTTTTTTTAAATAGAATATAAGTGTTGTTGAAGTAAAAATGTATAATGTTGGAAAAAATGAGGTTATAGGGGAGATTCGAACATGAATCTACTGCATGGACGTCTAGCTCATCAACCATCCTTACCGTTCACAAGTTTTGGCTTTTTTTTTCTTTTTTTAATAAAATGTATAACAACACTTATAAGTGTTGTTGAAGTAAAAATATAGAACATTAGAAGACATGAGGATGGGGGGATTTGATCCTCAACCTCCTATATGGAAGTCTACACCACTAACCATACCTACACTATTACATGTTCTGTCAAGTTTGTGGTTCTTTAATACACTAACTTTATGACAACCCTTCATAAGAGTTGTAAAACAAAATGTAATGCTCAAAAATAATGCTCGTGTGACCGATCCGCAAACAAAGACGAAGCCTTCTCTCGTAAAACAATCACATACAGGCCTTCTCCGTAAATAATTACATAAATTTTTCACCTGTCTGTAATATTTACTTTACTCACTTTATAAGGGTAGTCCTGGGTAATTTTCACGGTCTCCATAATATTTATTACTTTTTATTTCTAGTAAGGGTAATATGGTGATTTTAACAATTTATAATATTTAGTTTACTTATTTTCCGATAAGCGTGGTCCGGTCAGTTTCATAGTCTTCATAATATTTATTGTATTAATTTCCAAGAAGGGTAATATGGTCATTTTCACAACCAGTAATATTTACTTTACTTTTTTTCGATAAGGGTAGTCAGGTCACTTTCACAATCTCCATAATATTTATTGCACAAATTTTCATGAAGGGTAATATGATCATTTTCACTATCTCGTAATATTTACTTTACTTATTTTAGGATAAGGATAGTTTAGTAATTTTCACAATCTCCGTAATATTTATTACCTTTATTTCTAGTAAGGGTAATATGGTCATTTTAACCGGTAATCTTCGAACCTGGGATGTTCAATTCTAATATATTTCTTATCCAATTCTGATATATTTCTTACCTGTAAATGGATGGATTCGTCGTTCTTACCAAGTTTCTGACTTAGAGTAGTCAACTCACGGCCAAGTTTCGATCTCGGAGCATTGTATACATAGAATATGCAGAAATAAGGTTTGTTTAAGGTTTCGTAGAATATACAGAAGGAATCTTACCTGTAAATGGATGGATTCGTCATTTTTACCAAGTTTTTGACTTAGAGTAGTCAACTCGCGGCCAGGTTTCGATCTTGGAGCCCGATATGCATACACTATACGAAATAAGGTTTGTTTAAGGTTTCGTAGAATATTTCAAGGAATCTTACCGTAAATGGATGGTTTCTTCTGTTCTTACCAAGTTTCGACTTAGAGTAGTCAACCTGACGGGTTTCGATTTAAGAGCCTGGTATGCATACATTTATGCAGAAATAGGGTTTGTTTAAGGTTTCGTAGAATATCTAGAAGAAATATTTCCTGTAAATGGATGGATTCGTTGTTCTTACCGAATTTCTGAATTAGAGTAGTCAACTCGTGGCCAGGTTTCGATCTCTGATCCTAGTACGCATACAATATGCAGAAATAAGGTTTTTTTAAGGTTTCGTAGAATATCTCTAAGGAATCTTACCTGTAAATGGATGAATTCGTCGTTCTTACCAAGTTTCTGACTTAGAGTAGTCAACTCATGGGCAGGTTTCGATCTCGGATCCTTGTACGCATACAATATGCAGAAATAGGGTTTTTTTTAAGGTTTCGTAGAATATCTCGAAGAAATCTTACCTGTAAATGGATGGATTCGTCGTTCTTATCAAGTTTCTGACTTAGAGTAGTCAACTCGCGGCCAGGTTTCGATCTCGGATCCTAGTACGCATACAATATGCAGAAATAAGGTTTTTTTAAGGTTTCGTAGAATATCTCGAAGGAATCTTACCTGTAAATGGATGAATTCGTCGTTCTTACCAAGTTTCTGACTTAGAGTAGTCAATGGTAGGCCTCGAAGAGTGTTTATAATTACGGCCTACGGGTTATACCGCAAGTGCACGGCGTCTATCGGAGACGCGGCAAGTACGGGTCGATCCACAGAGACAAGGGGTGCTTTGATGTGTGATCTAAGGGCTTTCTAAACTGAGTTTCAACTGATATGGTGTAGTGACAAGGTAACAAAAGTGTTTGTGCCGAAACGGCTGAGTAGTAGTGTGGTGACTCTAAACTAAGGCAGAGAAGGTTGTAAACAGGTTATTGAGAATACTAGGGCAGTCGAATCCACCCCTTAATCCTAGCTAAGTCAGTCCTAGTTCTAATAGTGTTCTTATCCCTTGTAATGGATACCGAACAAGATGCAAGCTTGCCGTTTATCCAGGTGTCAATGAATGGTGTATTATCAACTAAAGTAACTAACTAACCCCTAGTATTAGTTGTCTTTTCATAGTACAACTAATCACAGATCAAGTTCATTGCTTAGATGATTAACCTATCTTAGGATGGATATTCCAATCACAATTAGGGTATCTTTCCAAAGTACTAATTGTCTTATCTAGGCACAATTAGTCTAAGGATTAATAACAGACAATAAGGCATGAATTGCACACACACAACATGGAGATAATCTGACTACAGAGGATGCTTGACATACACTGTGAAAGCAACATGCTGAGATGTTTAGATTGAATTTATCCTAAACATTAAAGCTTAATAAGAACAATATCAAAAATAGAAACCAAATTATCAGTTGATTATGGTTTCATCTAAACCCTAGAAAATAATTTAGAACATGATTAAAACAGAAAATAAACTACAAATTAAACACTAATTGAAGCACTGGCTAGCCCAGGCATAACCCACAACACAGTTCATCCCCTTCTATTTATACATGCAAATAAAACCCTAACCCTAATTCCTCAAAATCGAAATTAAATATAAAATAACTCACAAAAACTCTCACCCACGTCGCTCTGAATCGTTGTCTGCTCTGCTCCATCGTCTCTGAGCTTTCCTTGCTTTGGTTTTCTCCCAAATGTGAACTAACCCTAATTCTCTCTTTCTCGATCTTAGCTCCTAGGGTGAGAAGCTATGACAGAGAGGGAAAGATATTTAGGAGTTGTTGAAGTGCGATGGGTGGTGTGGCTAGTGTCGGAGGTGATGGAGATGGCTGCTCTGCAACTTTGGTCGGGGAAGAAGATGAAGGTGTTGCAGAGGTTTCTGTCGGGTGAAGGGAAGAAAGAGAAGAAGGAGAGGAGAAATGAGGTGAGTCGAGAGGGTATAGGGTATAGGGTATAGGTCGATACAGTGTTGAGCAGGTACAGCGACGGACGATGGGAAGGCCTCAGCGAGCGTAGGATGGAGCTGATGGAGATCTGAACGGCCGAGGATGGTAAGCGGTTTTGGTGTGATCTGGTGTAGCGCGGGAGCATCATCTTCGATGCACGTGGAAGAGCGACCGTTGGATGAGGGAGAAAGAAATCTCAACGTCTCGGGAAGAGACGCGCTCGGATCCGGGTCACGGGTCGGGGACTAGCTCAAGCCCATGTCTTGTAGATGAGTTGCTACTTGTTGGGTTGCAAATCGTTGTGCGTGGCTTTGGCTTTCGCTCCATAGATGCTCGACTCCACTTCTTCGCTCTTTGGGCTCCTCGGTTTCTCCGAGCTTTATTTACTACCTAAAAACACAAAATTAATTAATATAAATATTTATTCTTGAAAACAAGGAAAACACGAGAAACTGGGATAATATCCGATTTCTAAGCGCAAAGATGAGTAAAATGCCAATAAAAAGGTGTATAAATATGCACTATTTAGCACTCATCAAATACCCCCAAACCTGAATTTTACTTGTCCTCAAGTGAAACAAAATAAGAAATCCTAACTATACCCCAAAGGGTCTCTCGAATGCATTTAGCGTATGCACTAAGTCTTTAAACCCCTAGGTGTCCCTAGTGGACGAGTTGTAGTCTCGTGAGGGTTTACAAGAGGTGTACCCACAAAACCTTCTCCAACTTCGAAAGTGTAAGAGAGTCTCAAGCATCCAAGAAGCTATGAGGACATAGAGTTTTCGCATACTAGTAACATGAAGTTAGAACTACCAAAGAACGCATTCTCATCCTTAAGTGCCGAGCGAGAAGTAACCATACCATATGAAAGAATTCGGATTCGATTGTGATCATAAGTCTCAACTTTGCCTCACCATTAGGGTTTTATGATAATTGCACTCAAAAAGATCGCTTTTTAGTCTCTCATGTGTGCAGGCGGAATAAAGAGAGAAATCGCACACGTTGTAGGTAAGAAGGATAACCTTCCAAATAAAATCTGAGACTCCACGAAATGTGGACAAAAAGAATCTTTTTCTCGATGATCTCTAAGAAAGGAAATCAATCATTAGCAAGGGGTGGGAGTACTCACTCACTTCTCACCCGATCGGCAATTAATATGACTCTCTCATAAGAAACCATAGAAACGTCTTCAATCTTCGGTCTTCACTTGTTGATGACGAACTTTTGAACTTCACAAAAACTTAATAATAATTTTTTTTTTTTTTTATTTTTTATTTTTTATTTTTTTATTATCTAGCATAGTACATGAAACGAAAATAAACACACAATTTTTTTTTTATTTTATTTTTTTTTTTATTTTTTTTTATTTTTTTTATTTATTTATTTATTTATTTTTTTTATCATAAAACGATAAACTCAATTTTTCACAAACTTCATTAATTCTCATCCTATTTTCTTTCTTTTCTTTGTTGCATAAAAACCTTGGACTATCTCAACTTTTCTTTCAATATTCCGATTCTCGCTCCGGTTCTTTGACGATGATGTGTTTCTATGGGTCTTGCTGATTGAGAGAGAGAATGATGCTAACTACAAATCGGTATTTAGAAGGAGTTTTCATCTTTAGACGTCACCCTCATGATTGACGGAATTAGCACTCAAGAGATCAAAAGTAGTCTTGAAAGTGGTGCGAAGTTGGGTAGCTCACCATTCCTACCGGAATTGACGACGGTGACACACACTCTAAAAGCTTTTCTAGAAAGTCACAAAGAGTGAAGGTCGTACCTCGCTTGATGTAAAATGGGTAGTCTCCACTATGGGTGATCACAATTCTACTACCGAATATCTAAACAAGACCTAATCTCGCCCTCGGATGGTTAAATCCAACTTTAACGCTCTAATCAACTAAGAAACCCGATTGTGTTCTCCAGATTTCCAATTTCTGTTATTTCGGTCAGATTCTCTATGTAAACATAGCTAGAAGCATGCTAGTGACTCTAAAATCTCTAAAAGTTGGAGGTTTTTATTTGCAAAAAGTTTTGAATTTTTTTTTTTTTTTTTTTTAAATGAAAATAAAAGATTAAAAAGACTAAAAACTCTAAATGCAAATGCACCCCCAAACCTAAATCAAACATTGTCCTCAATGTGTCAACAGATAGGAAAATTTAAACAAATCACATACCATGAGAACTATGCTTTGAAAAGAGAAAAGGGAAGAGATTACAGGAAAATGTCTGGCTAAGCAAGGTTGGAGCTTCACTAGTCAAGGCTAGAATCCAATATTCTCAACGGAGATCATATCGGATTAGCATAATATATGTGCAAGAAGACTCAACCGAATCAAGAAAAGAAAAATTTAACAAGTCTTACTGGATATATACAATGAAAATGCACCATAAACCAACAAATAAAGAGTTGAGGATCAACCCAAAAAGACGATATGTACACACATTACTAATGCCTTACACAAATATAATATGAGAGTGCAAGTAAGATCTGTAGATGTGGGAAGGAGTTTCCCCAAACCTAAACTTGTGAACGGGGTGTTTGTGAGAACAAAATCTTGCAATTTTAAAGGTACATCATGCAAAAGGTCTAACTCGAAATGAGTTTTGCTAATTACAGTGCATATACATATTCCAACCGTGGCTCCTTAAGAGTGTTATACTTTGATGCAAAATAGTCCAAGAGGACTTGGGAAGCACAAAGCTCTAGGCCTAAGTTAGGCATTTTTAGAAAAGTTGGTATTGCAATTTTGTTACAAACTACACCAGGTTGGGTGAAGGAGTTTCAATTTGTGACTCGGGAGAGAGGTTAGGTACATCTAGGTTGTTTTCATTTTTAAAATCATTTGTACCATCACACACTTTCCTAAAGTCAAAAGAGGGTAAATCATGTTCATTTTCACGGGATAATTGCACAGTTCCACATCAATATCACATGCATGAATATCGAAGAAGCATCATTCATAGGGTTCACAGGAGAGACACTTAATGTCTCCGAACCTAAAGATTCTATTACATTTTCAAAATACACATGCTCTTCATATTCATCATCATCATCATCATCATAGCAAAAATCCATCTCTCCATTTAAAATTGTAGCATTTTTAGTGTACTCATCTACCTCTGGATTAGGTTCATATTCAATGTTAGTTGCATGAGTAAGACTAGAAACACTATTTTCAATCCTATCATTTTGTAACTCAATCAGTTCCTTTGAAGAATCATCTTGAGTTGTTCCATTGAAGGAGAGTCTTCACTAGTGGGTATGCATTCCTCATATGGATATTCATTGTATAGTTGAGCATGAGGTTCACTAGAGAATGGAAATTCAGACATGTTGCTATATGGATGGTCATGCATTGCATTCATTTCAAGCCTAGCATTTTGCTCCATGAGTGTTTCCATTGCTGATTGCAAACTAGGAGTTGGGGGAGTATAAAATTGTTCATCTCCCCACTGTGGTGAATGATGCATGTGTGCAGGTTGATTATGGTCCCAATAGTCACTTCTAGACACTTCGTACATTGGATTATCATGGTTTTCCTAGACTGTCTAAAAGCATGCAAAATATAACAAGATCACTCAGGATGGTCTAAGCCACCACATAAGGTGCAAGCATGCATTTCATATTGCCTAGAAAAACTAGATTCGACATTGCCTTTCTAAAGCTGCATTGCCTATCTAAAGCGAGATAGTCGAGCCTCTAATTGATCTAAAAGTGATGACTGGGTATGAGAAAATTGTTCATTTTCAACCTGTGGTGGATGATGTATATGATCATAATGATTAGGGTATGTGAGGTCGTGGCCCCGAGAAGGCCCATAAAGTTCCCTAAAGTCACTATGGTATGTGGGGTGTTCATCCTGTGAAAGGTGCCCGTAAGCAAGCTCTCTAAGGGATTTATTTGTTCCATCCCCAGATGCAGACCAAAATCCTGACATGGTCTAGCTCTCAAATTGAACTCACAATCTAATTTGGTTTTGGTGGGATTGGTTTGGTTTATTGGGTTTCATTTGGTTTTGTTGGGAAAAGTTTGGTTTATGTGGGCTTGTTGTTTGGTTTTTGTGGGAAGCCCAGTAGTTGTGTGCACAGCCTAGGTTGTGTGGGCTCAATTTGGTTTAAGAGGGAAAACGTACAGCCCAACAATGATTTGATTGTGAGCAGCCCAGCAGTAGAGGTTCTAGCCTAGATGTCCAGCCTGTAAATGAAATTGAGTTGGCTGAGATTTTTGCGCAGCAAAGCAAAGTGAGGCTTATGGTTTAGTTATGTGGGTTGTGTGTACAGCCCAATGATGTGGGCTTATTCTTTTGCACTGGCTTGATTTGATGGAGCCCAGATTGGCTATGGGCTCGCCTTTGGTTTCAGTGAGCCCAAATTGATGTTGCCCAACAGATGTGGGTTTAGCTAGCCCAGCTGGTGTGGTCATCGGCCAGATTAGGTTGAGTTGGGCTCGGTTTGGTGTAAGCCCAGAAGTCAGTTGAGTTTAGTTAGCCCAGTGGAACTGGGTTTCAGTTATAAATAACCCGATTCAACCCGTAAATCGTCGAGTTAGGATTGACTCATCTATTCAGGAGTCAACTCAACTCACCGGCTTAACTCCAAGAAACAAGAAATCAGTTCACTCACTTAGCTTAGTCGACTTTTACTCACCTGAGTCAAAGTTTCTATTCACCCTCACTTAGCTCACAACCGAGAGCTTCGGCTTGCTCAAATCGCAGGGCTAATGGCATACAAGGTACAAAGGCTAGCATAGATTTGTCATGGTTTTTGCAACTATTGATGTGGTCTTGCTCGTGTGAGACAGGTTATGCTCAAATGATGGTAGCGGTGGTTTGCAACCTGGCGCAAACAAATTCTCAAGGTGACACAGTACGATTATGCAAAGTCTCGGGCAAAAACAATGCTACAGCCCAAAGACTCAATCTAAACACGATTCAAACTAAGTCTAACTACAGTTGCAACTTAGAGCAAAGTCTAACCAAGCTACAGCTTAAGTAATAAAATGCAATCAACTCGGATCATGCAAACATGGCAGCTTAGCATTCAAAAATTTCTGTGGAGTTACCAACCTGTGCAGCCAAGATGGTCGTGGCTGCCGCAACTATGCTCAAGATTTCAGTGGTGAGTTACTAGGTTCATAAGCAAGTGGATGCTCATGCTCGCACTTTTCCTTGTCCGCCTTGGGTTGGCTCGGATAATCGAGGCACATCAAGACATCAAGCACTGTTAACTCGTGAGAGAAATCTGGGTTCTCAAAAAGTGCAGCTTTAGGCAACAGGAATATGCAACTGGGGAATAACTTGGCCTCAACAAATAATAGATCAATGGGTACAAAGACACAGAGTATGTAAGCAGGTTCAAGTTGTGGCTTACAACTTGGTTTCTAAGTCGTGGCTTACAACACAGATTCAGGCTTTATGGTCAAAGTGTTGCAAAGGCTAATAACACCGATGAGTTGGGCTTGGTAAATGCAAATGCAAGAATTAAGCTAAAAGTTAAGCTACGATGCTATATGGCGTATCAAAGGTAAAAGAGTTCAGATTGTAAAGCATATATACAATGGAAGACTGAACTAAAAGGAAAGACACAGAGTGAGAATGTACAGGGTTGAGACACAAGAAAACGATGATGAACTGAGAACAACTAAATTAACACAATGAGGATGCAAACAAGAGAGAATAATTAAATTACACTAATACAGGGTTAAAAATTAACTATAAAGGTGGGTATATACAGGGAGAGAGGGAAATCAGTTAAGCAAGAACAAAAATCACACAGGGCACACACCAAGTCCCCGGCAGCGGCGCCAAAAACTTGGTAGGCCTCGAAGAGTGTTTATAATTACGGCCTACGGGTTATACCGCAAGTGCACGGCGTCTATCGGAGACGCGGCAAGTACGGGTCGATCCACAGAGACAAGGGGTGCTTTGATGTGTGATCTAAGGGATTTCTAAACTGAGTTTCAACTGATATGGTGTAGTGACAAGGTAACAAAAGTGTTTGTGCCGAAACGGCGGAGTAGTAGTGTGGTGACTCTAAACTAAGGCAGAGAAGGTTGTAAACGTGTTATTGAGAATACTAGGGCAAATAATCCACCCCTTAATCCTAGCTAAGTCGGTCCTAGTTCTAATAGTGTTCTTATCCCTTGTAATGGATACCGAACAAGATGCAAGCTTGCCGTTTATCCAGGGTGTCAATGAATGGTGTATTATCAACTAAAGTAACTAACTAACCCCTAGTATTAGTTGTCTTTTCATAGTACAACTAATCACAGATCAAGTTCATTGCTTAGATGATTAACCTATCTTAGGATGGATATTCCAATCACAATTAGGGTATCTTTTCCAAAGTACTAATTGTCTTATCGGTAGCACAATTAGTCTAAGGATTAATAACAGACAATAAGGCATGAATTGCACACACACAACATGGAGATAATCGACTACGAGAGGATGCTTGACATACACCGTGAAAGCAACATGCCGAGATGTTTAGATTGAATTTATCCTAAACATTAAAGCTTAATAAGAACAATATCAAAAATAGAAACCAAATTATCGATTGATTATGGGTTTCATCTAAACCCTAGAAAATAATTTAGAACATGATTAAAACAGAAAATAAACTACAAATTAAACACTAATCAAGCAATCTAGCCTGCATAACCCACAACACAGTTCATCCCCTTCTATTTATACATGCAAATAAAACCCTAACCCTAATTCCTCAAAATCGAAATTAAATATAAACTAACTCACAAAAACTCTCACCCACGTCGCTCTGAATCGTTGTCTGCTCTGCTCCATCGTCTCCCGAGCTTTCCTTGCTTTGGTTTTCTCCTAACCGTGAACTAACCCTAATTCTCTCTTTCGATCTTAGCTCCTAGGGTGAGAAGCTAAAATTAATTAATACAAATATTTATTCTTGAAAACAAGGAAAACAGAATAACTGGGATAATATCTGATTTCTAAGCGCAAAAGATGAGTAAAATGCCAATAAAAAGGTGTATAAATATGCACTATTTAGCACTCATCAGTCAACTCACGGGCAGGTTTCGATCTCGGATCCTGGTACGCATACAATATGCAGAAATAGGATTATTTGAAGGTTTCGTAGAATATCTTGAAGGAATCTTACCTGTAAATGGATGGATTCGTCATTCTTACCAAGTTTCTGACTTAGAGTAGTCAACTCGCAGCCAGGTTTCGATCTCGGATCCTGGTACGCATACAATATGCAAAAATAGGGTTTTTTTTAAGGTTTCGTAGAATATCTCGAAGGAATCTTACATGTAAATGGATGAATTTGTCGTTCTTACCAAGTTTCTGACTTAGAGTAGTCAACTCACGGCCAGGTTTCGATCTCGGATCCTGGTACGCATACAATATGCAGAAATAGGTTTTTTTTTAAGGTTTCGTAGAATATCTCAAAGGAATCTTAAATGGATGAATTCGTCGTTCTTACCAAATTTCTGACTTATATTAGTCAACTCGCAGCCAGGTTTCGATTTAAGAGCCTGGTATGCATACATTTATGCAGAAATAGGGTTTTTCTTAAGGTTTCGTAGAATATTTCGAAGGAATCTTACCTGTAAATGGATGGTTTATTCGTTCTTACCAAGTTTCTGACTTATAGTAGTCAACTCGCGGCCAGGTTTCGCTCTCTGAGCTTGATTTGCATACAATATGCAGAAAGAAGGTTTGTTTAAGGTTTCGTAGAATATTTCGAAGGAATCTTACCTGTAAATGGATGGATTCGTCATTCTTACCAAGTTTCTGACTTAGAGTAGTGAACTCGCGGCCAGGTTTCGATCTCGGATCCTTGTACGCATACAATATGCAGAAATAGGGTTTTTTAAGGTTTCGTAGAATATCTCGAAGGAATCTTACTTGTAAATGGATGAATTCGTCGTTCTTACCAAGTTTCTGACTTAGAGTAGTCAACTCACAGCCAGGTTTCGATCTCAGATCCTGGTACGCATACAATATGCAGAAATAGTTTTTTTTTTTTAAAGGTTTCGTAGAATATCTCGAAGGAATCTTACTTGTAAATGGATGAATTCGTCGTTCTTACCAAGTTTCTGACTTATAGTAGTCAACTTGCGGCCAGGTTTCGATCTCCAAGCCTGGTATGCATACAATATGTATAAATAGGGTTTTTTGAAGGTTTCGTAGAATATTTCGAAGGAATCTTACCTGTAAATGGATGGTTTATTCGTTCTTACCAAGTTTCTGACTTATAGTAGTCAACTCGCGGCCAGGTTTCGATATTTGAGCCTGATTTGCATACAATATGCAGAAATAAGGTTTGTTTAAGGTTTCGTAGAATATTTCGAAGGAATCTTACCTGTAAATGGATGGATTCGTCGTTCTTACCAAGTTTCTGACTTAGAGTAGTCAATTTCGATGATGTATCATGCTAAGTTTGAAGTCAGAACCCTCTTAGATCTTCTTGGTTCATAGATTGTATGTTACTATACCAAGTTTGAAGTTCGAATCGACATTGAGCTTCATACTTATCGATTTTGATGATGTATCATGCTAAGTTTGAAGTCAGAACCCTCTCAGAGCTACATGGTTTATAGATTGCATGCCATTATACTGAATTTAAAGTTCGAATCGACATGGAGCTTCATATTTATCAATTTTGAGGATGTCTCATGCTAAGTTTGAAGTCATAACCCTCTCAGAGCTTCTTGGTTCATAGTTTGTAAGTCGATATACCGAATTTGAAGTTCGAATCGACACGGAGCTTCATATTCATCGATTTTGATGATATATCATGCTAAGTTTGAAGTCAGAACCCTCTCAGAGCTTCTTGGTTCATAGTTTGTAAGTCGTTATACCGAATTTGAAGTTCTAATCGACACTGAGCTTCATATTCATCGATTTTGATGATGTCTCATGCTAAGTTTGAAGTCAGAACCCTCTCAGAGCTTCGTGGTTCATAGATTGTATGTCATTATACTGAATTTGAAGTTCGAATCGACATCATGCTTCATATTTATCGATTTTGATGATGTATCATGCTAAGTTTGAAGTAAGAGCCCTCTCAGAGCTTCTTGGTTCATAGTTTGTATGTCATTACACCACATTTAAAGTTCGAATCGACATTGAGATCCATACTTATCGATTTCAATGATGTATCCTGATAAGTTTGAAGTCAGAACCCATACGGATCTTCTTGGTTCATAGTTTGTATGTTGTTATACCATATTTGAAGTTCGAATCGACACTGAGCTTCATATTTATCGATTTCGATGATGTATCCTTCTAAGTTTGAAGCCAAAACCCACCCGAAGCTTCTTGGTTTATATTTTGTACGTCGTTATACCACATTTTAAGTTCATGACTTGTATGACTAGTCAAAATTGCCTCAAGACCTATGTGACTAGTCGAAATTCAAACCGGAAGCACAAAGAGAAAGCACAAAAGCACAAAGAGAAAGCACAAAAAAACACACTTTCTTATTTTTTTCTGCTTTATTCCCATATATTTTTGGATTTTTGTTTTATAATTGAAGTTCGATAATAATATCTTAAATTTATTGATATATTTTTTGGATTTTTTTCATAACGAAAGTTGATAATAAAATCGAAAACACGAGTTTGAACTAGCACAAAGAGAAACACACAAGTTACTCAATCCGTATGAGCATCCTAAAACGAATCTACACCGTCCCTTAATTTCGCAATCCGTATGAACATCCCAAAGCAAATCTACACTGTCCAAATCTTTTTAGATAAAACATCAAAAGTAAATCCTTTCACTTCACTTCCTTTCACTTACGTCTCATCTCTCTAATTTTCTCCGCCTCCCTCACTCAGAAGGAACCCTAACTCACAAAATTCACTTTTCTCTTTCACCCTCTCTGTGCAAAAACTAGTAGATCGATTATATCTCTATACAAAAACCCTAAATCTGCTATTGATGATGTTTTTGAGTCTAAAAGAAGCTGCTGATTTTGTAGATATAGGGTTTCAGATTCATTCTGTGCATCTACAGGGTTCGGATTTGCTGTTGAGAATCAAGAAGAAAAGATGATGACAATAAAGGGTTTGGTTCAAATTTGAAGAATGGTGAAGTTAGGGTTGATGCTGGTTTAGTTGTGAAGTGAATCTGAGATGTCTGAAGTTGGATAAGAACTGAAGATGAAGGAGATGTTGTTGTATTATGATGGGGGATCTGAAAATAGGGGTTGAGTTGGTGTTTGAACTGGTGGAAGAGGTGGTTGATGTGATGGTGTTTCAGAGATGGGTATGCTGGTAGTGATTATAAACGGATCAGAGAGGAGGTTTTTTGTTGAAACAAGATCCAGAAGATGCTGTTGCTGGTGTTTAATTAGAAGACAATGAATCTGAAGATAACAATAGGAAATTCCGAAGGAACATCAATTTCATGCATAAATGCCTTGATTTGAGAATTTTGAAATTAGGGTTCTTCATGAATTATTGGGTTTTCAATACAAACCATGTTTTTTAATGAAAATATGGATTGGGTACTTTGATTTTTGGCTTAATTTTAGTTTAACAAGCTCTTGGTAATAAACTGCATGATTTGATTATAATTTAACTTTGTGAACCCTAGAATCTCTGTTTTTAGTTTTAATGATATCTTTAAATTCAGCCGTTGGAATACGATAAAATTTTAGTATGTTGTGTTTCAATAATTCATAATGATACAGTAAAAGTTTCATGACGATCAGGTACTTTTTACTACTGCCAAGATTGCATAATCTATGACTACATTCTGCAGAATTTATATCCTGAACAGCCTATTTTCAATGGGTGCATCTCAATATCCATATATTGTATGAAGACGAATATTTAACATGTTGTTTACCTTTATGTAAGAAACTTACTGTAAAAATTTCATGAAGTTCTGATAAGTTTAGGTACCCCAAAGTTTGTTATAATCGTAACTGAATTCTGTGTGTTATATGCTGAAAGCAGCCATGTTGAAGTGTGTATATCTTTTTAATGAACCGTTAGAATCAAGTTAAATTTGGATATGTTATGGTTGGACATGTCAGGACAACTATGTTAAATTTTCATGGAAATCAGCTTAGGGAAAGTGGTACAAAGTGTGGTAGTACAGAGTAATTTTCCAATTTTTGTTTCATAAAGTCTGAAGTTGTTTGATAGAATGGGAGTTAAGGGTTTTTCGATTTTGTCCCTTTGTTTGACTTTGGATTTTGGTGAGATTTGAGATTTTGTATTTTTTATCCTCTGGTTATTTTAGATTACGTTGGGAAGATGAAGGAACTCTTAGAAAGCTGGTTACAGAGATTCAAAAAGTGGAGGAGGAAGATGAAAGCTATATGGATGGTATAAGCGAAGGCCAAACCTAAGGTTCCATGGATGGCATCCAAACTCCAAGGCCAGTTTGTTGCAGCGGTTTAGAAATTATGAGGAATTCAAAGTAAGAACCTTGTTCAATATTTTGTTTTCTTGTGTTTAAGTATTTGACAGATGCATCCTATTGGTAGCATAATAGGCTGTTTACATTTCATATTCCAAGAAAACTTTGCTTAATGTGGATCGAGTTAGTTACAAAAAACAACAACTTTGTTTCTTGTTTTATGCAGATGTTGAAGTTCATCCCAACAAGGGGTTTTCAATGCTTTGGTTGAAGCTGAAAGACAAGTTGAAGCCATCAATGGGAAGATTGCACAAGCAGCTGTTGTGGGCTACCAATCAAACATACAACCATCGAAACTCAGAGTAGACCCTGATGAATTTGAAGGTGTGGTAAGAACTTCTAGTTTCATACACTTACTTTAAATTTTGTGTTCTGGTCATTTTATTCATTTGCAATCTACATTCTACTAACTTTGTTTTGATTTTTCTCATAGTTTTAATTAGTGGATATAATTTATTTTTTTACACAATCTTAGAGTACTACAAACTGTGTTTGGTCACTTGTACATGGTCATTCCTTGTGGTGATTTTTTTTTCTACTCATATTAGTTACTTATACATGTCTTCGTCGTAGGTGGCTCTGAGTCCGTATGTGTTTCCTATTGCGCTATAATCATTTGAGTTGTTGAAGTATGTTCATTATTACATCCCATTAGAGCAGCATAACGTCTTTGCTTCATATAGAAAAACTGGAATCCGTAGGAAGCTGTTCATTGTCACTGGCCTTCTGAGGCTCCGATGCTTTATGAGTTTCTAAGAGCATTAACTTATGGTCAGAACTTGAAATAGAGCCAGTGTTGAGTTCAATATATATTTTCCCCCGTAAGTCATTTTGATGTGGAAAGTTTTTGTAAATTATCCTAATTTTTATGCTTACCCAATGTGTTTTATTCCCTGCTCTTTTCACTTTTGAATGCTGGTAACATGTTTATGAACTTGCTGAATTTGTCGTTTGTATTTGTGGTGCAGGAAGTGTTTATTGACCAAGATGAATGACCTCCCAACAATAAAAAACATGTTTATGAACTTGCTGAATTTGTCCTTTACTTGTATTTGAAGTTGTTACTGGAGCTGTAAAGAAACAAGTAAAGGAGAAATCTTCAATTTCAAATAACAGCAGCAACAAATCAAAGCCCATTTCAAAAATGGTAAAACTCTTCAGTTTCAATTAGCCATCTAATATTTGAGTTCAAAAGTCTAGGTGTTAGACTTTACTAGTACATACTACATACAATTTCATACTCGTTGAAAATTGTTACATTCCTTGGACGTCGGAGATAAGGATAAATTATTTCCTTGCATTCCCGAAATATAAGAATATATGGGCCCTTTTGTGTTTGTTTAAGATGTAAGCAGTTATGACCTTGAGTTTGCAAAAATCCAATTTTGTTATTCTTTGTTTTTTCAAGCACTCAAGTTTCTTGAATGGCTGAGACTGCAGTTGAATGGTTGAGAACTGGTGCTAAAGATCTCCGAGGGTTGCTAAGCTACTGCTTGTGTTATTTCTTTCACTTTAGTTTTTATTGATTTGCTGGGTTATAATGTCGTTGAATAACCACAAATTGCTGCTGGAAATAATGGAATTCCGTTGCAGATGCATTATAGTTCTATAGTGCGATTTCATCAGAATTGAGACTTATGAATGTCTTTGGGTAGTAATTGATTGAATATGGGGGTTTTGTGGTTTGTGATTTGTGGGATTTAATCTAAATTTAATTTACTGGTTCTTGTGCTTTGTGTTTGCAGTTGATTTACCAACTTGGTTTGGAAATGTTAAAGCTACATTTTTGCAGACAACCCCAGGAGTATTTTACATTGGACTGCCAAAAGCTGGACCCAATTGCACCTGTAAATTTTACATGCTTCAGGTATGTTTATACTATTGGCTCTAAATTAGTTTCTTCTCAGTAAGTTTGGATTTTGTGAGCTATGATCATTGTCTCTGTGTGTTTTCTTTTTCTGTGCAATATCGGTGCTCGAATTGATTGGATGTCAAGCCTTCGGAATAAGATTGGCAAGTCAGATGTGGCAAAGCTTGAGGATACTGGGAGGAGTGTGCTTGTATGATAGTGATTATATGATTGTATGATAGATATATGATATTTTTAGTCATTTTCAAAGAATCTATCATTTTCTTTTCTTTCGTTGCGCAACACTTTCATACAAGGTGATCTGAAGTTACCTAGGTAATGCCATTGGAGTGGCAGGTCTTGAATGAATGTAAATGTGTTACACTGGCAGGTTAATATGAAATTATGAACGTGAAATACTTTCGGCAATTCGGTTTCAGCTATAATTTTTTTTTCAAAATTGTTTATGCACACTACTTCTAATAAGAGTTGTGTTCCATATTTCAAATACACAAACCAGTGGTTGTGAAAGAATGTCTGTACGACATAACCAGGTGTTGTCCAACATAGTTCTACAACTCTAACAAGTGTAGCGCAAATTTTATTCATAATAGTAATAAGAGTTGTTACATATTTCTACAATACATATCTTAGGTTGTCTAAGATAGTCCTTCAACTTATACAAGTGTTGTGTTACATATTTCTACGATACACATCCTTTGTTGTCCAAGATAGTCCTACAACACAAGCAAGAGTTGTGTTAGGCTTTCTAAAAAAATCGAAAGAGAATCACAACTTTGGCAAAATATTGTCGAACCATGAATCAAATCACCCTTTACAACACTTAGTCAAGTATTGTAGAAAAGCTTGGACTTTCTACAATACCCCACCTACACAATACACAAAAAAGCGTTGTCGTAGGGGTACTACAACCCTAATACAGTGTTGTAAATGATGATTTTTCCCGTAGTGTAGCATTATTAATTAATGCGTGAGCAGCCTTGTATTTCCTGTACTCATTATCAGTACGGCATGACGACTGAGTGTTTCTCTCCACAGAGCAACACAAACCTCCAAGCATTATAATGAAAGCATGTACGAAATACCCATACAGGCTGCAACTCTCGGTGTGTTATACTAGCCCGATTGAGCATCCGGACTGTCCGTATTAGTCTAGATATGATCTCGATCATCCAACTTCACCAGCATGATTGGATGGCCCATATCAATTCCATAACCCCCAAGCAGGTATGGAATATTCGCCGAACCAACGCAGGCCCCGCATGGTCGGCCTCCCCAAAAGATTGGCATAACTTGCCAAAACTTCCAAACCAGAGCGGTATGGACGGAAAACCCTAAATTAGGGTTTGCGGCATATTACATGTGTCGCAAAACAGTCTTAACCATCCATCTTCGCAGGTATAGATGGAGGGTGTAGATGTAGATTCAAAGGGCCCAGAGCATGTCAACACAATCACCGAGGGCCCACCTACATACCTGACCAATCGGTCAGGACCAACCATGGTTGGTCATCCCAATTTGTGCGCCCGAACAGAGCATGACGCACGGCCGTGAAAGCCAAAATTAGGGTTTTGAGCATCACGAGCGTCCATCTTCTCCGGCACGAATGGAGGGTCCAAGATTAGATTAAGCAGGTCCGGTCATACCAGCATGACCACCGTGGGTCCGTCTATCCCCTCACCTGATCGTCCAAGGCATATCATGCCTGGCTATCCCAAAAAGCGCGTCCAAACTAGCGTGGTCACACTTCCCAAATTGCAAACTGATCTCGACCACTCAACTTCGCCGGACGATTTGAGTGGCTTAGATCACGTTTTCATGGGTCAGTCAGGTATAGGCGTGAACACCAGCCTACCACCTACACTCCAGACCGACCGACCAAGACCGACCAAGAATTGGTTGTCTTGGAACGCGCGCCAGAAGTTGGCACGATACGCGGCTTTTGCGGCACTAGTTTTCTGTCACAAACTGATCTCGACCACTCAACTTCGTCGGACGAATTGAGTGGCCCAGATCACACTTTCGTGAGATGATGGGGTATAGGCGCCTACACCGTCATGCCGTCTACACGCATGTACGATCGGCCTGGCCAAAATAGTATCCCAAGCTTGGATTCGACCAGGCTGAAGAGGGATACTTGCGCACCTATTCTAAAACCCTAATTTCATTAACGGTCGCAGATGAGTGTCTCAAAGATCATCTCGTCCGTCCAACTTCACCGGCTTGGTTATACAGCCCTGGTCAGGAGTTAATTGGTCAGTGCGGTGTCATGATGATCACCATCCGTCACTCTGATAGGTGTCTAAAACATCGTATTTACTATCTAGAGTTTATGCTTTCTTTGCGAGGTTTCATGTAAATTATGTGTCTTATGTGTACTTTTGAGTTAAATAGGTACTTTGGAGTCATTTGGAGCAAAAGAAGGAGAAATCGTCAACTTGGGGCGTAAAACGCAAAAAGGTCAATTCACAGGCGAATGATCCATGGAGCCGGCTTAGGTCGCAAGAATGAATGAACTGTCAGTTTTCTGAGACTGACAAGCCAAATAGTAATTGGATAGCCTTTATCCGGGTTCTGGGTGCCTATAGCTCTTTTGGTTATTACCTAGCCTTGAATGTCAGATGTTCTAAAACTATCACATTCTCGATCTGCTTTACTTCTCAAATTCAGAGAAGAAGAAAATAGCCATGGCGGCTCCTGTTAGTGTTCAGAGAAATCGAAGATGGAGGAAGGAAGGTGGCTATAAGAGAAGATCGAATTCCAGGTCAATTTAAGAAGGAGATGATGTTGTTGCTGCTGTTCAATCGGTTTTGTAAAAGGGGATCTGAAACTAATTCATAGAAGCAGGATGAGATGGAAGAAATGAAATTGGGTTTAATTCGACGAGACGATTCATAAGAATGGATTAATGGGTTCGTTGGTTGTGATGAATTAATGGGTTTGGATCAATTTAAGGTATTTTGTGGAAGATGAACTCGAGAATGAATCTGTGATGGGATTATAATCTAGGGTTCTGGACTGAGTTGATTTTGGAGCTGTTGGAGAAATGGGTTGTAGCTAATTGTTGCTGTGATGGTGCCGTTGATTGAAGTGGAGATTCATGGGCATTCTGAGATTGAGAGAGTAAAGAAGATGGGGGTTTTGCAGTGGTTGTGTTATAGAAAGCAACTACAGGAAAATGGTGAATTATCATGGGTCTGTGGTGTTTGAACTCAAATATTATGAAATGGGCACTATATGACTGAAATGTTGAAGAACAAAAGGAGATGCAATTACAACTGTTTCAATTGGAGGTTTTGCTGGTGGATTTGGTTGAACTCTATGTTGCTGATACTGAGGTTGCAGTTACAAGAGTATGAATTGCAGGAAAGAGCTGGTACTGTGCAGCATTGGTTGAAAATGAAGCTCAAACTGAGTTAGTTCGCAGTGGCAGAATAGGGCAAGACATGAATCTGAGATGGCTGGTGCTAGTGGTGCAGTTAAGAGCTGAGCCATGTTGAAGATATGAAGGGCTATATTGTATTGCAGGTATGCAAGGAAGCTGAGCAAGGAATAGTAGCCGGAGTTTGTGCTGCAGGGTTCTGGTCGCGATTCACTTGGATGGACTGGTGCAAGGAAGGAAGAGCTGGTTATGATGAACTATGTAAGATGGGTCTGCTGGTGGTGTTGCCAGTGATTTTGAGATTGAAATGGAGAATGCAGTCGAAGTGAAGCTGGTGATGCTTATCTCTGCTTTGGCCTGTACTGAATGAAGAGAAGGTTGAGATGATTTTGTGATTTTCATGTCGCAGTATGTATGAGTTACAGGGCAGGTGGTGTTGGTTTTGAAGTTACAAGGAAGTGATGCAGTGGCCTGAGAAGATGGAGGTGTTATTGTATTGGCAGTAATGGGTTCGAGCTGGTGTTGGTTATTGCGCAAATGGGTTTGAGGAGTTGAGCTGAAGCTAGGGAGTATTGCAGCTAATCATGGCAATGGTGGACAAGGCAAGGATGGAATTGGACTGAGCTGAGCAAGAAAATTATGCTGTGTTGCAATGGAGCTGCAAGTGTGATGCAAGTGTGGGTTGAACTGAACTGAAGTTGGTGGTTATGATGTTGGCTCGAGGTCCAGGTGTATGTCGCTGCTGTTTCAGATGAGATTACAGGGACTCGGGATCCTAGATGAGATAAATTAAGAATGATTTTGTGCTTGAATTGTTAGGATTTAGTGTCCGCAGTTGTGAGCTAAAATGGCAGAGGAGAAGATGTTATTGCAGTCTCAGATGGGAAGAAGATGGTGGTTCATGGCTGGAATGAAGGCTTGTGTGCTATGGCTTGAATGTGAATGTATGTTTGCAGGAAAGAGGCGGAATTTGTGCAGGCATGGATGAAAGGCTACAGTTCTGGTGGTTTTGTTTGGATTTTGAATACAAGCTGAGAAGGTGAATGGGTGAGTTTCTGGGCTGGTATTGAAGCTGCGAAATGGTTTGAGCTGATGCTGTCGTGATGAGTGCGCTGCAAGGGGAAGTGTCGGCAAGGATGTTTGAGCACTGGTGATGCTGGAGACTGCATTGGCAATAGGAGGTGTATGTAGATGCTTGTGTAGGTTGGTAAAAATGCAGGATGAACAGCCATCATGGATGGATTTACACTGGTGAAGCACAATGATAGTGCAGCAGAAGATATGGCCTGTGCAATGGCCTGGCCTGGCCAACTTGGCCGAGTTAGATAGCTGAATCGGTGTTGACTCGGTCTGACTTCTGAGTTGACCCGAGTTGACTCGTTGACCGGTGACCTGGTGGACTTTGCCGGTCACCTGAGATATTTTCCGGCGACTTTTCCGGCCAATTTCCGGCCATAATCCCAGTTTTCCGGTGACGAATTTTGGACATAATTTTACATGGGTTTTTCTCATACATGGGCTTGGTGGACCACTTGGAGATGGGTTTTGAGAAGACCTAATATTGGAAGGAGTATCCTTTATGGAAATAGAGAAACATATAAAAGAGAGGACTTTTACCTAATGTGGGAGATCTCATATCATATATCTTTTATCATCTCTTTTTGCCTCTACTTTGTTTTCTAGGGTTTACACAATGAAGTCTTTTCTCTTTCTTCTTGTTATGAACTCCATGAATATGAGCTAGAGTTTTCTTTTGGTTATGGATTAGTTGGATTTCCAAACATGAGTTTTTGTGCAATAAATTAGTTTTCTCTCATATTATCGTTTATGATTCATCATTAATATTGTTACATAATTTGAATGCTTGTTTAGTTGAGTCGCGAATCAATTGATTTTGCTTTCATCTTTATTGCTAGATTAGGGTTGTTATACGCAAAAGTGATAATTCTTGATTGCAAGTAGCATAAATAAGATTATAGTTTGTAGTGATATATTCTTATGATCTTATGTGAACCATAACCTTTGTTAAATTGAATTAGTGCTTTTACACGTTCGATTTCTTTGATTGGCCTGATTTCATAGAACTTAATGCATCTAGGGAATTAAACTTGATTAGTGCTTTTACACGTTAGGTTGTTCTTTTAGATAGAATTCATATTCGCATCTTTTAATGTGTTTGTTGATGACAAGAGGAGATTAGCGGGATATTCTTGCGATCAAGGTATTCTAGGGCCTTTGATAAAAGTTGAGACTAAAATATCAATTCTAGTTATTGTGTTGAAAACATGTTTATGATTGAAGACAAAATCCATGACCAATACTTTCACATCCTTGATTTGCGTGTTTACTTTTTATTGTTTGCTTTTATTTAGTTTATTATATAAGAATCACAAAACCCCCGGTGTTATTTATAGGGAACCGAAACAATTTGACAACCAAGACCTCTCTGTGGGAACGATCCTTTCTTGCCCTTGCTATATTTTTATTTTGAGTAGTAAGAAAGTGTAATTTATATTTGTGTCGGCTGACAACCGGTCACACTCTACCACACCATGTGGTCGGTCAAGGGAGGATTTGCTTGCGCAACTTCCAAACCATCACAGGAAGTAGGCTAGATATGAGGCTATTTTGAGACACTCAAACAGCGATGCTTCATACATGGTGAATATACTCGATGCAGTACCTGCATAGAATACACATGATACTTCACAAGTATCAACTTCCTGAATAACGCAGTTGTTCAATTTAGCATTACATGCTACCTTTTGTGGGTCCCACGATACACACATTCCAGACATCAATCATGTCACAAACTGGGGGATACATACTGGGGTATTAATCTGGCGGTTTACAGCGTGCAGCGCACAACGCGCCATCACAAGAACGTGTCAGGAAGACATGGACGGTCAAGTTATGATAGGAGAAGTGGGCAGGCCTGGTCGTGTAACACCAACACACAACTCCACTACTCCATCACTCCACTTCCTCTACTTCCCACGAGAGACGTGAATAAGGCTCAAATGACTTATATAAATAGGTTCTCCTCCCTATTTTCCAAACGGGAGAAATAAGAACAAGTCCAGACAACAGAGGCAAGTGTTGATACAATCGTATTCAAACACCGGAACTGATAGCTTACTCCCTGCAAGCCAGTTCAGCTTTCTGATACAAGTCATTCATAGCCAACACCTTCACATTCTCAACACCTTCTTCGCTTCCCTCCCTAAGATCAACCCCATCTCCTTCACTATGTGACCGAAACAAGTCTGGAACGGCCATTTCTTGGTTTAGGCCGGACTTGCATGATTGATCTCTCGAATCTACAAGCACTCACCGCGCAAAGTGCATTTGTTTAAGGTTTAGACTCATTTCTCATCCACACATCCCAAATTACCAAAACCGGCAGAAATAGTTTTCACCCATAAACAATTGGCGACCACAGTGGGAGGTTAATCTCTCGGTTGTAAAGACAATTTCTTCAAAATCCGATTCAATTTTATCAATTTCGAAAAGGGTAGATCTTAGGACCAATTCAATCATCAATCCATTTCAAGATGATAGAACTCAGGTCTGGATCAGTAATCAATTCTGATGGAGTAGTGTGGATAACACTCCCGGTGTCGATGTACCTGTCAGTGGAGCTACCGTGGTCATTACATCTTATGGAGTCGTCACTTCTACCACCAGTGCCAACGTAGCAGGAGATGTTCCAGTAAGTGCAACACCTCCCATCACCAGAGCCAGAGCAGCCGCAAATCCCGGCATCTCATCAAGTGTAACGCCTCCAGTGGTCACCATAGCAACAACTTTCACTCCTTCATCAGGACGAGGAGCCGGAGGGACGAGAGGAGGACCACCGCCCATTACCATTGCAGACTTGATGGAGAAGCAGGAAGTTCTTGCTAAGACTCAAACGGATATGTCCGCAACTCAGAAAGAGGTACTCACTTTTCTTAAGACATTAACTGATCGATTGCCACAAGAGCCGCGACAGCCCCTGGAGTAAAAAAGGAACGCAATCAACGCACCAGAGAAGGTACTTCAGCGGCGCGGACCTCCATGGACCTGATCAAAGAAGCGACATCAGATATGAGCGGTCTTGTCATGAAGACTCCTACACTGGGGACTGATCCTCACAACGATCTTCCTCAAGTCAATAGTTTCACTATGAACCAGAGGCCGGTGGATCGGGAAACGGTTTCTCTAGTGAAAAGTTTATGCGAACTTTCACACCTCTCGAAGAATCAGCGCGCGGAGACGTTTTGCTGCAATCAACCAGAGGAAGGTCACGATCGTGCCCTACATGTCACCGCACACATCAAGGATTCAGAGTTCAAGACGGCCCTTATCTATACAGGAGCATCTTCGAATGTGATTACTCTCAAGACTCTCAGGACATCCAAGGTTCTCCCAGGCAAGGTCGTACGGAAGCATACCACAATGACGGACTTCGAGGGAAACCAAACCAACACATATGGGAGAAGCTCCGCGGAAATAATCAGACAAGATCGTTGCGTCCCACTCCCCACGTGGGCGTCAATTCAGGAAGAAGACCGGATTGCATCATTGAGGGCTAAAACCCACGATGCATCTTTGCTGACGAAGCATTCTTCTCCATCCTGTGAAGCCACGACCCACGTTCACACGAAGAGGGAACGAACTTTTGTGGCGAGTCGTGACCAGAATGGGAAAAAGGTATACCGACACTGCTATTATCAATTAGCAGGGGAGACTGTTACCCAGTCTCTCCACCCAATGGAATGCTACAACAATAATGAACCACAAGAACAAGTGATAGATGCTCCACAACAGCTGCAAGATGGCACCAACTCCACAACTGATGAGATTGAAATCGTTGAGGGATCTCCTAGGCCTATCTCCATCAGCTCAACCTTGTGTACGGATAAACGCACGAAGCTCGTGGAACTTCTCAAAGAGTACCAGGACATATTCGCTTGGAGATATGAAGAAATGCCAGATTTAGATGAAAATTGGTCACCCATCATCTACATGTCATACCTGGATCCAAGTCGGTTAAACAGTTGTAGTTCAGACACGAGGAAAATGGATATATCAGGTGCTGCATAGACTTCAGAGACTTGAACAGGTGCTTCTCCAAAAACGATCCTCCTCTACCTAACATCGACATGTTAGTATATGCGACCAGCGAACACGGCATGTTCTCCTCCATGGATGGATGTAGCGGCTACAACTAGATAAGGATGTACGAGCATGATGCAAGTAAAATAGCTTTTCGAACTCCTCTTGGAAATTTTTATTATACCATACTGCCATGTAGTTTAAAGAATGCCGGTGCAACGTATCAACGCTCTATGACGACAATCTTCCACTGGAGCCGATACCTCAAGGGAGCAGCCTCAAGAAGATAACGATGTCCACGCGTCATATCGAGCAAGATCCGGGCGAGTCACTATATCGATGCAGTGGTCGAACAAGATCCGGCGAGTCACTTTATCGACAGTGGTACATGTCTATCATGCTATGTTGGAGAATCCGCGCTTTTGGTGGGGAGTCGTTGAACGCTCATCTCAACATATGCCCCGATAGAAAGAACCAGCCTGCCGGTAATGAAGAGCCTCATAATGTTTGTAGGGAATATATCTCACCAACAGGCGATACAACCTTGACCTTACGTAAGCGGTTCCTTGAAGCAGCAAGAGGAAAACCACCGAGATAAAACATCCTGCGCGTCCGTCAACTCCAACTCCAGTACCACATGAACGACTCCCACAATGATGAAACAATGTCCAAGATATTCCATATCTGGCTCGACAACAACCACTACGAACAAACCATGTAAACCACGCTTGGGGGCTGAGGCTCGAGCATGAAGTTCCTTCACCGTCAGTCAAGGAATTCTTCAACATGAGAGAGATGGTCAGTCAAGAAGCATGGAATTCGCAAGGGTAAATCGAACTGAAGAGAGAAACACTTCAACGCTCCCTCCAGCAGAAGCTACTTCAATGGTCTATTCAAGAGCCGCCTCAATGCTCTCTCCGGGACCCACGTTCGCTTCAGAATCCTTCTTCAACACTCTCTCCAGGATCCACCTCAACGTTCGCACCAGAAACCACTTTAACATCCTCTCGAGCCGTTTCAACACTCAAGCTGCATCAATAATCTGCGCTCTGGTCAAGTTATCTTTGATGTACTTATTGCTCAACATACGTCTCATCCATCCTTCATGAGGGCCCAGCGGAGCATGAAAAACCTTGAAGTCGATAGGAGAAGGGTTATCTTGTGGAACGGATATTTTCATATAGTTGAAAGGGCGCGGTGAACAACTCATCATCAATGTTCGGCATATCTTTGAAGCTGTCAACACCTCCTGACTTGGCACAAGCATTATCCCCATAAGACATCTCAACAGGAGTTCTTTTCTTCATTCTACAATAAAAGACATGAGTCAGTACTTGTATAAAAACGCGTGAGATGTGTAGTCACACACGACATAACACACATTCACGTTGGAGTACACAAGGTGGTATTGGGTCCAAACACCGGTATTGATCAAGTTTCAAGTCCGGTGTTGATCAAGTCACAAGTCCGGTATTGATCAAGTCACAAGTCCGGTATTGCTCAAAGTTTCAAGTCCTGTGTTGATCAAGTCACAAGTCCGGTATTGATCAAGTCACAAGTCCGGTATTGATCAAGTCACAAGTCCGGTAGTTTCAAGTCCGGTGTTGATCAAGTCACAAGTCCTGTATTGATCAAGTCACAAGTCCGGTATTGCTCAAGTTTCAAGTCTGGTATTGATCAAAGTCACAAGGCTGGTATTCGAATAAAACAGGCGCACGCAGCAGGGCCGGTTTTCAGTCGAAATACAAGGTCGACGTTCAGTCAGGCACGTGGTGGGTCCCACTTGATCCTAGCCCCATATTGGTCGAAGCAGACACAGCCGTCCCCAATCAAAGCTCTCTCTCTAGAAGAAGGCGTTTCAGCTCCAACACTTCAACGCTCTCCCGGGCCTGCTCCAGAAGCTGCTTCAACGCTTTCTACAGGACCCACATTTACATTTGAGTACACAAGGTTTATTTTTTTAAAAACAAGCTTACTCACATCGGGTCCCACGTTCGAGCAAAGCAAACAGCAAGGCCGGTGTTTGGTCAAAGCATCAAGTCCGGTGTTTAGTCAAGCTAGATGGGTCGGTGTTTGATCGAAGTAGCAAGATGACACTCGAGCAAGTACATCAACCGTACGGTCAAAGTAGGCACAGGACATGGCCGACGTTTGAAACATGTACACGGTGGTCCCGCGTTTGATCGAAGCATACACATCTGCCATGTTCGAATCAAGCATGCTTACACCGGGTTCCACGTTCGATCAAGCAGATGCAGCGGACCCACAATTAACCAAAACAGGCACATCAAGCCCACGTTCGATCAAGCAGGTGCAGTAGCCCCACGAACGAAACAGGCGTAACGGTCCATCGAAGCAGGCAAGACCGACATCATGCTAGGGGAACACTCGCCTGGACGCCTATTGAACGTGACATGCTCCAAGGAAAGGATGACCCGTCTCTCCTGGTAATATCTAACTTTGTCTCATAAGCTTTGTCTTTAATTTGTCACCATCTCATGCCTACCCCACAATAGTGTAACCATTATGTGCTAGGCAGGGGACTTAATGTTGATGGTGGATTTTCATTTAAGGTTAAAATTGTAAAAAACCAGAAAATTATGCGCTAACATCTTGTAAAAGATAAAGCCATTAATAAGTGTTGAATACTTCTTCACTTTACTAATTCACCTAGAATGGAGCATGTGGCAACAATCTCATTCTGTGAATTAAATACACGAAATTCATCCAGGTTGGAGCATGTAGCAACAATCCCATATACCCTGTGAATTTATAGCATTATTAATTAATGCGTGAGCAGCCTTGTATTTCCTGTACTCATTATCAGTGCGGCATGACGACTGAGTGTTGCTCTCCACAGAGCAACACGAACCTCCAAGCATTATAATGAAAGCGTGTATGAAATACCCGTACAGGCTGCAACTCTCGGTGTGTTATACTAGCCCGATTGAGCAACTCTCGGTGTGTTATGCTAGCCCGATTGAGCATCCGGACTGTAGGTATCAGTCTGGATATGATCTCGATCATCCAACTTCACCAGCATGATTGGATGGCCCAGATCAATTCCATAACCCCCAAGCAGGTATGGAATATTCGATGCCGAACCAACGCGGGCCCCGCATGGTCGGCCTCCCCAAAAGATTGGCATAGCTTGCCAAAACGTCCAAACCAGAGCGGTATGGACGGAAAACCCTAAATTAGGGTTTGAGGCATATTACATGTGTCGCAAAACAGTCTTAACCATCCATCTTCGCAGGTATAGATGGAGGGTGTAGATGTAGATTCAAAGGGCCCAGAGCATGTCAACACAATCACCGAGGGCCCGCCTACATACCTGACCAATCGGTCAGGACCAACCACGGTTGGTCATCCCAATTCGTGCGCCCGAACAGAGCATGACGCACGGCCGTGAAAGCCAAAATTAGGGTTTTGAGCATCACGAGCGTCCATCTTCTCCGGCACGAATGGAGGGTCCAAGATTAGATTAGCAGTCCGGTCATACCAAAGATGACCACCGTGGGCCCGTCTATCCCCTCACCTGATCGGCCAAGGCATATCATGCCTGGCTATCCCAAAACGCGCGTCCAAACTAGCATGGTCACACTTCCCAAATTGCAAACTGATCTCGACCACTCAACTTCGCCGGACGATTTGAGTGGCTTAGATCACGTTTTCATGGGACAATCAGGTTTAGGCGTGAACACCAGCCTACCACCTACACTCCATACCGATCGGCCAAGACCGACCAAGAATTTGTTGTCTTGGAACGCGCGCCAGAAGTTGGCACGATACGCGGCTTTTACGGCACTAGTTTTCTGTCACAAACTGATCTCGACCACTCAACTTCGTCGGACGAATTGAGTGGCCCAGATCACACTTTCGTGAGATGATGGGGTATGGGCGCCTACACCGTCATGGCGTCTACACGCATGTACGATCGGCCTGGCCAAAATCGTATCCCAAGCTTGGATTCGACCAGGATGAAGAGGGATACTTGCGCACCTCTTCTAAAACCCTAATTTCATTAACGGTCGCAGATGAGTGTCTCAAAGATCATCTCGTCCGTCCAACTTCACCGGCTTGGTTATACATCCTCGGTCGGGGAGTTAATTGGTCAGTGCGGCATCATGGTGATCACCATCCGTCACTCTACCACACCATGTGGTCGGTCAAGGGAGGATTTGCTTGCGCAACTTCCAAACCATCACATGAAGTAGGCTAGATATGAGGCTATTTTGAGACACTCAAACAGCGATGCTTCATACATGCTGAATATACTTGATGCAGTACCTGCATAGAATACACACGATACTTCACAAGTATCAACTTTCTGAATAACGTAGTTGTTAAATTTAGCATTACATGCTACCTTTTGTGGGTCCCACGATCCACACATTCCAGACATCAATCATGTCGGGCGGGGGATACATACTGGGGTATTGGTCTGGCGGTTTACAGCGTGCAGCGCACAACCCGCCATCACAAGAACGTGTCAGGAAGACATGGACGGTCAAGTGATGATGGGAGAAGTGGGCAGGCCTGGTCGTGTAACACCAACACACAACTCCACTACTCCATCACTCCACTTCCTCCACTTCCCACGAGAGACGTGAATAAGGCTCAAATGACTTGTATAAATAGGTTCTCCTCCCTATTTTCCAAACAGGAGAAACAAGAACAAGTCCAGATAACAGAGGCAAGTGTTGATACAATCGTATTCAAACACCGGAACTGATAGCTTACACCATGCAAGCCAGTTCAGCTTCCTGATACAAGTCATTCATAGCCAACACCTTCACATTCTCAACACCTTCTTCGCTTCCCTCCCTAAGATCAACCCCATCTCCTTCACTTTGTGACCGAAACAAGTCTGGAACGACCATTTCTTGGTTTAGGCCGGACTTGCACAGATTGATATCTCGAATCTACAAGCACTCACCGCGCAGTGCATTTGTTTAAGGTTTAGACTCATTTCTCATACACACATCCCAAATTACCAAAACAGGCAGAAATAGTTTTCACCCATAAACAAGAAAATATCTGATTGTCGCTACAGACTATTTCACAAAATTGGCAGAAGTAAAGGCAGTACAACACATTCGCGACAAAGACATTTTTACATTCATATTTGAGAATATCATATGCAGATTTGGAATTCCCGCACAATTGGTATCTAATAATGGGAAACAGTTTGAAGGGCAGAATATAGAACTATTACTTAATGCATTTAAGATAAAATGTGGGAAATCAACTCCTTTATATCCGCGGGCCAATGGACAGGCAGAAGCAACAAGACAATCACAGATATATTGAAGAAGAAATTAGAAGGGCATAATAGAGCATGGTGCGAACAGGTGCATAATGCAGTATGGGCTTACAACACAACCAGGCGAGAAGCTACTGGAATGTCACCTTTCCGTTTAACATATGGAGTTGAGGCTGTGCTACCAACATAAGTTATTATTACCACAACAAAGAGAGAAGCTTGGGAGAAAAATCTTAGTGCGGGTATGATTTTAACAAAGCTAGATGAATTAGAAGAAAAAAAAAGAAAGGGATTTACAGCATATGGAAAACTACCAGCGAAGATTAGCCAGAGAATATAATAAACGTGTTAAAACACGCGAGTTCCAACCAGGTGACTTAGTGCTGCGAGAAACACCAATATATCAGCGAGAAAATGGTGGAAAACTAGCAAGAAAATGGGATGGACCTTACATCATTAAGGACATAGTTGGAATAGGGGTATACAGATTGATGGATCTTGAGGGTAAAGATGTGGGTCATAGACTTGATAGACCATGGAACAGATTGTACTTAAAGAGATATTACTCATAAAAGGTCTTGGGAAAGAGTAAACTGCGCGAAATGATGTATGATTGAAACAAAATGAATCTATGAGAAGATCTTGTGAAAGAATAATTGCGAGATTATACATATCCAAAACAAAGAAAGAAGACGCGAAAAAATTCGCAGAAATAATGAAAAGAGATAATCAAAGATTAATGACATACTAGAAAGGGGCGAACCGACTATGGCGTACACCCTAGTTCGCGAAATCAAAATTTCGCAAGAGGGAAATGTAAGACCTAAAGTGCGTCATAGAAGGGGGTACCTGTTGCATGGCTCAGCGAAAAGGTTACACCTCCCCTGGAACCTGAGTCATGGAGATTTGGGGTCAATAAATCCCATCCAGGAGAGGTACCTTGGATTTTCAACCTAAGCTAATGACTTACGTTGGACGACTGAGGGTCTCTTCTAAAGAGTGCGGCATCTGATCAAGGCGCCGAGGTACACGGTTGAGCCAAGACTTCCCGGGGCGTCTGGAACTACCCTGGCCATTCTTGGCAAGTCTTGACGTATGCTGCACTCGGCCCGAAGAAAACCCCACTTAGGGTGCAGTCTCGTAACCATAAGCCCTATAGGCAAAAGGGATAAGAGGCTGCGAAAATAACTGGTTGTTGTTAAGACCGGATGGGAGGAGCCAACCTTGTATGGTAGAGGTACGCCTCCTTGAAGGGGCAACCAGGGGGGAAGATAAGGGCGGCACCCTCCATTAGGGAGCTGATAAGTGTCTTAAGACGCAAATGTCATGAGGCTTATTTTCGCAAGAAAATTTAGGCTTGTCATATTTGTGCGATAATCCTGAATAGGCAATAATGCAAAAGAGAAAGATAAGACGAGATCAATGGGTCAGTACATGAATGTGTAAGGACGTCCTGCGATTTCGTCGCAAGATGGCAATGTCATGGGGCTTTATGTTCGCAAGAATATTTAGGCCTGTCATATTGTCGCATGAAAAATATCCTGCAGAGGCAATAATACTAGAGAAACGATAAGACAAGATCAATGGGTCATTACATGAAAGTGTAAAGACATCCTGCGATTTTTTCGCAATGACAAGAGGTGGCGAAATAAGAACTTTAACTAGGAAGGCAAAATAAGACCACATGATGCAACAAAAAATTTATAAGAATTAACTATTACTTATATAGATCATTCATCGCAAGAAAAATAATGAGAGGCGGTATGGGAATTATTAAATAACCAGCATTATCTTTCTCGCATGTAAGCGCAATAATAAAAGAGTAAATATACTTCAACGTTGATTGAAATACACCATTTGCAAGAAGTTATACTGATGAAGTAATCAAAAGAAGAAAAATTACATAAGAACTTCAAGCTTCAAGATTAATTTTGCCAGGAGAAGATGGAATATTTTCATCAATTTTTTCGCCAGAAGGAGATATTGGACGTTCTTCGCCAGCTTTTTCATATTCGCCAGTCTTCTCATTATTCTGGTTTACTCTAGTTTCTTCTTCAATTGGGTTGTTATCAACAGTTGCATCATTAGGAGGAACTTCTTCTTCATTTGCGAAATCTTCGCCACTTTCATAATGATAATCACTATCAGGAGAACAAGGAACTTCATCGTCATCTACTTCCAAAGGTTCGACAGATATAGGAGGAAGAGATTTGGACAATATGATATCATTCACAAGAACTTCAGCCCTGAGATGAACTTGGCGAAGGAGTGCTTTCTGGTGATTCCTACTTTGTATATCTTTGGAATAAGCGAGATAATCAAATCTTCTTTTTTGCTCGATCACGAGAACAAGCAAGGGTAGAGGCAAGCAATGCATTTTCTTTGCGAATTTTGGCAAGTTTAGACTCCAGAACAGAAATGGAGGAATGAAGATTTTTCTCAGATTCTGCGAAAATAAAAAATACAGAAAGTCATTCAGACGAGGGATTCACGAGGAAGATATCATAAAAAGACTCAACAAAGAAAAAATGGTTGAGGAAGTAAAATTCTATGACTACCTTCCTTTTGCGAGATAAGAAATTGGGTTAAAGCCATGCAACTATTCTCCAAGTGGTCCATTGCATCGTCAAACTTATCTCCAACTAAACCTTTCAAGCGAGATCGAAGATTCTTTTCATTAGAAATGAGTAAGGTATTTTCCTTCGCAAGAGAAGAGTAGGATTATTCTAGCTTGGAGTATTGATCTTTGAGTTGGCTTGCTTTTACACTTAAATTTATTCTACCTTGAATAAGTTTGTCTCTCTCAGAAGTAAATGATTTTGTTACTTCTTTAAGTTTATTTCCAACGAGAAGAGAGATTGTTCTTGATCATTACATACTTTTTGACAAACGTTAAGTTATTGCGAAGTGATCGCCACCTTATTTAAATGAAATCGCTTTTTATGAGATAGGGTTTCATTCTCATCTGATAAAGTTTCCAACTCCAAATTAGCTTTAGTCAAAGAGTAAGAGAGGCGAGACAATTCACTACTTAATAAGTTTTGCTTCTGAATTAATTGAGCATTCTCCTTGGTAAGATTATCTATTTGATCAACAGAGTATGTATGAAGGTTATCTAATTGGTTATATTGATCCATCCAAGCATCTCTATTTACACGAGCTTCTTCAGCGACGGATTCAAGTTGATATATCTCCATTACTCGTTTTTTGCGTAAAACTTAAAGGGAGAACAAGTGATTTAAAAAAAAAAAAAAAAGTTGTACCTTTTAATTCTTCGTTCTTCTTGCGAAGATTGTCACGATCTAGTGAGACGTTCTGAAGCTTTTGATTTTGAAGATGAAGGGTGTCATATTTCAAGGTCATGGCTTGGAGATTCTCCTTTAAAGCTTCAACTTCTTTCTCAAAGGATGTTTGCGAAATCATTCTGTCAGAGCCAAAATATTTACTCAAAATTTCGCAGACACCAGATTTGATAGGATCAATGGAAGATTTCTTGACATCAGCTAAAACATCTCATAAAACCTTGAAAGCAATATCTATTCCTTCCAAGGTTTCTTTAGTAAAAGGGAGAGATTCGGATGAAGAAGTGGTAATAGAAGAAGGTTGAAGAGTTGAATCATCCTTTGTCATAGATGCGTCATTCGAAGATGAAATTTTATGAAGATTAATGACTGGGGTTGAGGTAGTGTCAAGAGAAGAGATATTGACAGCAGAAGAAGAGAAGGGTTCATTCGCAGCAGGGTTATCACCAGGAATTTCAATTATAGAAAGATCAGTTACAGGGGAGAAATCTGTGGCGATACCTTCGCGAACAGGAAGTAAGGATTCAGCTTGCGAAGATATCGCAGGAGATGTTGAAGGCTTAAACATATGAAATGGGACGGAAGTTTCCACATCTTTAAGGTGGCGATATCTTTTGGGGGGGTTTATCGACATTTCCATCACCCTTCGAATCACAATTTAGATAAGAAACAGAGGCAACAATATTGTTATTAAAAGAATAGTGTTTCTTACTACCTTGCTATTCGCAGGCTTCCTTTTGTTTACGGTGACCTTTTGCTGAGAACCCTTGGGAATATTAGGGTTTTGGACCGTAAACTTGATGCTAGAGGTGTTTTTGCTGAAACAGAAACAGTGTGGGAATTATACGAAGATGAACAAAATCAAATAAGACAATTTCAGTAGATGAGATCAATTTCAGAAAGATCAGTTTCAGCAAAGTTGACAAACCTTGATGGCTCCATAAGAACAGTAGCAGAAAGATGAATTCGTAAAAAGTTGCAGACGACAAAAAGATTTACAGAGAATGTGGAGATAAAGAAGATGAAGTAAAAGAAAGAAAATATTTTTATGATAAATCTCTTCTTAAATAGATAAGAAAGTGATGACCGGTTAGCATTTAATGTGCCGGTGGATAAGGGAATATTTAACACGTGTAAGCGGTTATGCTTAATTCATGGAATCTTGTCGGTAGAAAATTTAAAGAAAAAAATGGACAGTTGCGGCAATTTGAAACATTAGTTCTCATATCATTCTCTCCTTCGCAGAAAAGACATGAGAAGAGGCAAGATGTAGGATCAAAATATCGCAACATCAATACCTTTGCGAAACCTTTGAACAACACACTGGGAAGATGTAGAAGAATGATTACAGAAATGACGCAACAGATGACGACAGCCTAAACACGAGAAAGATGTGAAGACTTAGCGAAATTTAGAAGTGTTGTGAAGTTTAACATTTGTATACTTGCGAGAATATCGCAAGCCAGATCCGAAAATAAAGGATGACTTTAGTCACACCCACTATGTAATATCCTATATAAAGAGCCGAACAGGCTTGGAAGAGGAGGAGAAATCTTTTTAGAGTGGAGGGAAAGTTTTGAGGAGAGAGAAAGTCTAGAGCAATAGTTGTATTCTTGATTTCATTTCCTCTTTGTAAAATTCTTTAACTCAATTAATAAAAAGTGTGATTGTTGATCTTAAAGATGGGTTGATTATTATGAATTCTTGTGAGGGATATATTGTAGGATTTCCTGCAACTATATTGATGGTGGGTTTTAGCTTAGGGTTAAAATCGTAAAACTGTACAACTGACATGACGTCACTATGACCATTTATTGAATCGATCAACATGCCAACGTAAGAATTACCAGGGTACCTTTTTTTTCACGTGTCATGTTCCACGGCAGAACCCTTAATATGACCGACATCATCTATGCCAATCCTTAATTCTCATGCTACCGCGCCAAGGCATGCCAACCGCACCACTGTGCCAATGGCAAACCATGCCATCCACATCTCCGCGCCAAGGCATGCCAACCATGCCAGCCGCACCACTGTGCCAATGGTAAATCATGCCAACCACATCCCCACGCCAAGGCATGCCAACCATGCCAGCCGCTCCACTGTGCCAATGCCAAACCATGCCAGTCACATCCCCACGCCAAGGCATGCCAACCATGCCAGCCGCACCACTGTGCCAATGGCAAACCATACCAGCCACGTCTACCGGGCCAAGGCATGCCAACCATGCTAGCCACACCATGCGCCAATGGCATGCCAAACCTTTGGCCCCACCATGCCAAGCCAACCGCACCTTGCCTTGTCCCCAACCATGCTAGCCGCACCATGCGCCAATGGCATGCCAAACCCTTGGCCCCACCATGCCAAGCCAACCGCACCTTGCCTTGGCCCCACCATGCCAAGCCGTCCGTGCCAAACCCTTGGCCCCACTATGCCAAGACTATCCGCGCCACTTTTTTCCTTGGCCCCACCATGCCGGCCTTCCCTATGCGGCTACCAAAACGAAGGCGTGCGACGATCAACGGCCACCCTTCCATCCTAAATGCAAATCCTAGCCGTCCAAGGTCTCCAAACAACGCATGGTAACCTTTGGCCCAAAACCCTAGTTTTGGCCACGCCAAACCGCGCCAAAGCATACCATACCACATGTGCCAATGGCATTCCAACCACCTTGCCGCGCCATACCATGTCGGCCTTCCCTATGCGGCTACCAAAACAAAGGCGTGCGACGATCAACGACCACCCTTCCATCCTACATGCGAATCCTAGCAGTCCAAGGTTGCCAAACAACGCATGGTAACCTTTGGCCTAAAACCCTAGTTTTGGCCACGCCAAACCGCTACATGGCATACCATACCATGTGTGCCAATGGCATACCAACCACCTTTCCGCGTCACGCCACATCGGCCTTCCCTATGCAGCTACCAAAACGAAGGCCTGCAACAATCAATGTCCACTTTTTCATCTAAGGTGCAGATCTTAGCCGTCCAAGGTTACCAGCTAACGCATGGCAACCTTTGGCCCTAGTTTGATCACGCCTAAACAAAGCCAAAACCCTAACTTTTGGCCGCTCCTAAACCAGGCCATAGTAAATCCATATTGATCATGCTTTCATGCCACTGGCTACCAAATGAAGGGTTGCAATAATCAACGGCTACCTTTCCTCTTAAGATGCAAAATCTCGACCGTCGAGGGTCACCACCGAGTTGGCAAGTCTCCCAAGCTCAACTTTCCAGACAACAACAACGTGATACACATTTTCCAAGAAAACACTCGAGACATCAACGCATATCACAAACTGGGGGATGCTCATTGGGTATTGGTTTGGCGGTTTACAGCGTGCAGCGTATACTACGCCCGTTATAAGAAAGTGTCGTAAGGATGAAGCGGTTAGTAAATACAATGAGTAATGGTAAAACGCTTTATTTTATGGAACATCAATTCCAGGTGTTACCAGTTACCACCTCCTCCCATTTACTCACCCGTTTTCCATTTCTTAATGAGACCAGAGTACGTTTCACTTCGACTTGTATAAATAGGCATTACCTATTTCCACCGAACAACAGGTTCAGGTCATGGAGCATATAACAATCAGAAAACATTTGCTAGCTCTCCATCGGTTAGCTTTCCACTTTCTGATACAAGTCGTAAAACAACTACCCTTCAAGAATCAACTAGTCTGGTCTCAACACTTTCTTCGCTTCCCTCCCCAAAACCAACCATTCTCCTTCGCTTTGTGACCGAAGCAAGTCTGGAACGGCCATTTCTTGGTTTAGGCCGGATTTGTACAGATTGATCTCTCGAATCTAAAGTACTCCCTTGCAGTACATTATTTAGGGTTTAAATTCGTTTCTCACCCACACACCCGAAATTACCAAAATCAGCAGAAACCGTTTTCACCCTCAAACAATTGGCGACCACAGTGGGAGGTCAATCTCTCGGTCCCAATATCAATTTCAGAATACGTTTCTCTAACTCAGGAGGATGGTCGGTTTTAGGGCTGAATCCGTGTCCTCAAGTTCCACTCAGGCGAATGACAATGTTTCCTTCCCCAACGCAACGCCCAACAACGCAATCGACGAAGGAATTCCAAGACTGACTGACTTGGTGCGGATTCAGGAGATCCACACCAAGAACATGGGTCTGATGAAAGATGCGATTAACATCATACTAGACTTCCTCATCAACTTAACGGCAGAGTTGAACGGTTTACTTGCCCCGGAAACTCCAGGACTGGGGACTAACATCCCAAACTATCACTCCCAAGTCAACAGTTTCACTACTAATCAGAAACCAGTAGGCCATGAAGCGACCTCACTGGTGGAAAATTTATGTGAACTCTTACATCTTTCAAAAGATCAACGGATGGAGACGTTCACTGCCATCAATCGAATAACATTAAGCGCGCCCTTGACTCCTTCACGTTTGGAAACATCAAGAATGCCAGAGATGTCCATCAACAATTTCACGTTTATCGACGACAACATGATGGCAGAGGAAGGCCATAACCAGGCCCTACACGTCACGGTCCGTATCAAGGACGTGGAATTCAAAAGGGATCTCATCGACACGGGAGCATCCTCCAATGTTGTTACCCTTAGGACGCTCAGAACAGCTAGGGTACGACCGAACGAAGTCATGCGACAGTCCACTACAATGACTGATTTCGAAGGCAACCAAACCAGCACGTATGGGTACGTCAACCTGAATCTATCAGTAGGACCCGTACGGTCAAAAGTAAGGTTCGAGGTAATCGAAAAGGAGTCAGATTACCACATGATACTGGGAAGACTATGGCTCCACGATAACAGAATCATCCCTTCGACGTATCACCAGTGCTTGAAAACCATGTTGAATGGATAAGTCGTTCGCATCGCTGCATCATTATCTCCCTATGCGCCGATCTGTGGCATGGATATTTTTGAGCCAAGAAAGGACCCACAGGCCACAGCCAACAAGACTCACCACACTCCACTGCCAAAGTGGACGTCCATTGAAGAAAGTGGTGGTCTTGTACCGCTTCGCGGAGAAACCCGGTCTCACATCACCCCTTTGAAAGAGAGACACACCAGCCTCCACCCTTACACCCATACCAAGCACGGACGGGCTTTTATTATGGGTCATGATGAAAAATGGAAAACCGTATATCAGCGCCGCTATTAGCAATTAACAGGGGAGACTACCACACAATCTCTTCGCCCAATGGAACGCCAACGTAGTAACGAGTCGCAGGAGGAAGTACCTAATGCACCACGATAGCTACAAGACGGGACCAACTCTACCATGGACGAACTTGAGGTTGTTAATGTCGGGAGTGAAGAATCTCCGCGACCCATCTCGATAAGCTCGACTCTGTGCACAGACAAATGTGTAAAGCTGGTAGACCTCCTCAAGGAATATCAAGACGTATTCGCATGGACATACGAGGAAATGCCCGGCTTGGACGAAAGTCTGGTCACTCATTATTTACACGTAATACCCGGATCCAAACCAGTCAAGAAAACCCCGAGACAATTCCGGCACGATATAGAAGAACAGATTAAGGTAGAGATTCAAAAGCTACTAGCGACTGGTTTCATCAAACCGATTCACCACCCTAATTGGTTGGCCAACGTTGTTCCGGTAAAAAAGAATGGCCAGATCAGGTGTTGTGTCGATTTTTGAGATTTGAACAAATGTTGCCCTAAAGATGACTTTCTGCTCCCCAACATTGACATGCTAGTAGACGCCACCAGTAGACATGGTATGTTCTCTTTCATGGATGGATACAGCGGCTACAACCAAATAAAGATGTACGAACACGACGCAAGTAAGACGGCTTCTCGAACTCCTCTTCGAAACTTTTACTACACTGTGATGCCCTTTGGTCTGAAAAATACTGGCGCCACATACCAACACGCCATGACCACAATTTTTCACGATATGATGCACAAGCAAGTCGAAGATTATGTAGATGACATAGTGGTCAAGTCAAAAACTCGGGCAGCCCGTACAGGATTTCTGCGGCAGGTGTTTAAAAGATGTTGCGAGTACAAACTGAAGATGAATCCATTGAAGTGTGCTTTTGGTGTCTCTTCGGGCAAGTTGATAAACACATTTTTGTGTCTGATTTAATCTCAATTGTATATTTTGTTAGTGCTCGATTTTGTATTTATTATGGCTTTTTGTGTCTTTGTAGGTGTTTTTGGAGAAATAAGCTTTTGCGGCGAAATTGGCTCGAAAAGTGGTTTTTGCGCTCGTGGGAGAAAATTACTATACGGACCCCTCATTTGGATAAGGGGAACCTTAGTTGATAAGGGGTAACCCATCACTATTTGCACCCCTTTCTATCGGCACCCCGTCGGAGGATATGGGGCACTCCATCTTCACCATTTGAACCCGACTTTAGGCGGGAAAAATGTTCAGTTCAGTGCAAAATTTTCTGGTTGATTTACGAAGAGATTCAGTTGGAGTTTGACGTGGATTTACATTGGTATGGGCCTGTTAACTCAAAACAGGGTTGGTATACGTTTGGAATTCGATAAAAATGGAAGATATCTTTGCGGAAAAGGAAAGGGCTCTATTTCGGATAAACACGAGCTAGATCGTGTGTTGGAGAGATTGTTTCGGTCGTTATCGACTCATGAGGATAGATAAGTTCCACTAAACCTATGTTAAGTAACAGAAGCCGTGAAAACTAAGAAAAGGATAATTCTCGACAAAACATGGCAATGGAAATCGGGTATTTGTTTCATACTTGGGAAGTACCGTGCTGAGAAAAGGGAAGAATATTATTCCTAGATTTACTTGGAACCTTCGGCAGAGTATTACCAAATCAGTTCACGTGTAGAAGAGATAATGAAGGAAATAGTATAGGTCGTAACTTCCGGTGAAAGAGAAGAAAATATTCTCGGATTTTTGGGGCATGTGTGTATATATAGGCTGCTGGGAGGTCGAACCAAGTGGTCGGAGAGTTTGGGGTCGATTGGAGGCTTCATAAACGCTGCAGGAGGAGTTGCAGCAGCAGTAGGTGAAGAGGAAGAAGAGAAGTTGCAGACGACACTTCAGAAGTGTCGTTTTCAATAACACGAAGAAAAGACTCGCAGAGGCAGTCTTTTATTCTGCTGCACTTTGAATTTATCGTTTATCATAACAGTGACTTGCAACACTTATAAACGTTGCAGTTTTCTGTTTTCATTACTCTTCTCTCTTTTGACTATTGTAAACAAACTTTGAGCCATGAATAAATATTTTGAGCGTATTTTCACCATGTGGAGCTAAACCCCAACACTGGGACTACGGAGGAAGCCATTTTTCACGCATGTGGTAATTCTATTATTTCTTTTATGACTTATTGCATTGATTTTCAATTGATATATGATTTTTATTGAGTGATTGTGATTTCAATTGATGGGTCATGCTTTCTTAAGTGTTTTGATGTCTCATGCTTTAGATATACAATCACTACTTTCAAAATCTACTTTCGGCAATGAATTAGAGTCAATAAATTTGAGCTATAAATGTCTAGAATTATTAGTTGAACCACATGAATGTAAGAATTGGTGGAATCCTGAGTCTCAGTAATCTCTCGATATTTGTGACAACCTTGTGAATATATTTTCTTTGTTTTTAGTATTTTCTTAAATCGAGTCTTTACAAGTCTGAGTGAACGACATCTTTTTCTTAACACTTTTCTACAACAACATAAAACCACATCAATTTTTGGCGCCGCCGACGCGGACTTGTATTTAGATTTGTTTTAGGTTTATTTTTTTTATTATTATTTATTTTTTGTTTTTGTTCTTTTTTACGCGTTTTGGTGTTTTTCGATTCTTTTCAGATTTGAAGCGAAGCTACAAGGAAAGAAAAAGTGCTATAAAAGGAAAGCATCGCCAAAGAAGGAAAGAAAAGAGGAATCTGAAAGGAGTGAAGAAGAAGATTTTGTATATAGCTATTTTGTTTTATTTTTAGAAACTGTAAATAGGGTTGTATTTTTGTAATTTTTCTTTTATTTTTGAACTTTTTGGACTTTATTACTGGACTTGGACATTATTTTTAAAACCCTAAGGAAGGGTTAAGATTGAATATAAACCTGTTTTAGCAGGGGAAGGACGACGATTTACGATGCTGTCTCGGCCCCTCGGGTTCGTACATCGACATCGGAGTCGGTGGCCCGAGTCGACTTCAACGGTTCATCGCCCGTCCGGTACGGGAGGTAAGACTCTATCCACCCACGAATCCCCGTCGGTGGGTTTTATTCTGTGTGACAACTCACACCCCGCAATAGAATGTCGAATCGGTATTACAATAGCCAATACAACGAATATCCGACTGAGTTTCAAAATGGACGTTACTACTTTGACCATAGTGTGAATAGTGGTTGGGAACATCAGCCTTTTCAAGGTTATGGCTCATACCATGATGATCCCAATTACTATCCACATGCCAATTGGTCGTACGAGCAAAATTCCTCTCTACTAGAGTCAACACGTAAGTTAGCTGAGGCGACACATAAGTTAGTAGAAATGAATAACTTAGTTATGGACGAAAGCAATGAAACGTGTGAACCTTCTTTCCTAGATAAAATCAAGAAGTCATGTGAGTCGACTCAGAAAATGTTGTTAGATGCCCAGGAAAGAACTGCTCAAGATAGTTTTAATTTCCAATATAGTGTTTCCAATAGTACCTTTGAAAATGAGGATAGTTATTTGCATAATCAAGATGACGAGGTTAGAATTGGTAACACTACTTTAGATGAGGTTCAACCATTTTCATGTTATTATAACGATGATTATGATGAGGATAGTGTTGATGAAGAATCTGAAATATTTAGGCATAGTGATCAGGAATTTGCTACTCCAATTGAGCTTTACAATGATAATATTATTTCTAGTTCAAGTCCAAATAATTTTAATAATTATTCACCTATTCAAAAGGACGAGGATTTGACTAGAGATACCACCGTTTTAGACGAGGTCGTATTTCCTTATGATTACGAAGACGATTATGGTTTAGAGGAATGTGTTATTTTGAGTCTAGCGATTTAGAAACAACAGACTTAGACAAAGAAAATTAACTCGTAGAGATGAGTGAGGATGAACCTGACTTAGAAGAATCAATTGACCATTTTAAGGAATCAGATGACCTTGAAATTAGGGAAGTTGTGACTAGTCTTTCTAGAGACACTGGAAACTCTAAGTTTGGGGGTGATTATCATTCTCCATGTGCCTTAACTCTTAGAAAGGTCCCTCACTTGGGACTTGACATTTTTGCCTCAACCATTTTACAAGATTATCTTCATACACGTTTTCCTGAACCTAGTGATGTTCATAGGGAAGTTCAGTTGTTAGAAACCCATCCTCTGGTTGATGTGGTTAACCCAGGCTATGATACCCAGATTGACTTTGTTTTCCCACCAAATATTTTTCAACCAGTGGGAACATATAAGTTTCAGATGTGTCAATTATTTAGTTTTGAGACTAAACCTAAGTACTTTAGGAAATTAGTATCGACACATTTTAAACTGATTGACTTTAAGGATCCGCAATTATTCAGGTTATTATTATGTGCTTCTAAGTTCTTATTTGAGTTTTTACATACTTTACAACCTGAACCGGATCTTAGCTTTGAGGAATTCCAGCACAAGAAAATATTTTATTTGGACCCAGTTATAGAACCTGAACCTGAACCACAGCTAGATGTAGTTGTTTTAAACAGGAAACTAGACAAGGGTGTGCTTTATTTGCTAATTTTCTTGGCATGTTGCAGATTCCTTTTACTTGTGATAGCTCTATTTGGTTTTGATGACCCACAATATTTCGGCTATTACTTTATGATTCTATGAGGTGACTAATCATTTCTTAGTCTGGCTGAAGACTTTAAACTTAGCACTTCTTGGGAGGTAACCCAACATTCATGCGACACGGTAATATCTTTCCTTAACTCTTTTACTTCAAATGGTAACAGTTTCTCCTTGTTCATGCTTTTAATTTTATCTTTAGAACATTGAGGACAATGTTAGATTTAAGTTTGGGGGTATGGGAGAAACATTTTAGTTGCATTGTAAACTCCAGAGTCTAGAAATTTATGCTTATTAAGGATGGCACTAACCAATCTAAGTGGATGGAAGCATTTTGGTTGTAGGAGTTGAGGAACCAATCTGATTAGATGGAAACATCTAAAGAGTCTATTCATAAAAGCACAGAGCTCAGGTGTTAGAATTAAAGAAAAAACATGGTAGTTTCGCCATATCTCGTTGAATCCTTTTCACTTCTATTTTTAGTTTGTTTCCTTTAAAATATGCTTGTCTAAGTGATTAGGTGGGGCTCACGATTCAAGTTGTTACCACTGCTAGGGTGAAATAGAGTGATTGAGATACCGAAAAAAAAAAAGTTGGAAAAAGTTGGAAAAAAAAAAGAAAAAGAAATTGAGACCAGACCATTAGACCAACCGGAATAAATTCAATAAAGTCGACCACTGGAACCCTTGTATATGCCAGTTGTGTTGACCTAGAGTTAGGATTATCGACCACTGGTTCCCTTGTATATGCCAGTGTGTTGGTATTAGTCAGACTATTATCTCAATCCATTAGGATAAGTTCGTTTTGGCAGTGGCCTTCAGACAGATATGAGAAACACTGTTCACCTTAGTCAACATCAAAACCATCTATGTTTTTCAATATCCATTTCTTAATCTATTCATGTGATTGGTTGACTCCGGTTATGATGTTCAGAAACTATCTGAGTAGAGCTCTGTGACTTATATATGAATTTTAGTATGCTTGAGTGCAAACTCGTGTACAACAATTGGAATTTCGCATCAGGGTACTTCCTTCTGTAAACAATAAGTATGCCAACCAAGGAGATTCTTTAGTGCCTTCCAAGGTTCTGCGTAGATAGTTGGGGTCTGGAGTAAAGGTTTTGTGGGTATATCTCTTGTAAACCATCCCGAGACTATAACTCGGCCACTAGGGCCACCTAGGGGTTTAAAGGCTTGTTGCATACGCTAAATGCAATCGACGATGCCTGCGACAGTGAGTTAGGATTTTATTTTATTTTTGCTCGAGGACTAGCAAATAATAAGTTTGGGGTATTTGATAGACACATTTTTGTGTCTGATTTAATCTCAATTGTATATTTTGTTAGTGCTCGATTTTGTATTTATTATGGCTTTTTGTGTCTTTGTAGGTGTTTTTGGAGAAATAAGCTTTTGCGGCGAAATTGGCTCGAAAAGTGGTTTTTGCGCTCGTGGGAGAAAATTACTATACGGACCCGTCATTTGGATAAGGGGCACCTTAGTTGATAAGGGGTAACCCATCACTATTTGCACCCCTTTCTATCGGCACCCCGTCAGAGGATATGGGGCACTCCATCTTCACCATTTGAACCCGACTTTAGGCGGGAAAAATGTTCAGTTCAGTGCAAAATTTTCTGGTTGATTTACGAAGAGATTCAGTTGGAGTTTGACGTGGATTTACATTGGTATGGGCCTGTTAACTCAAAACAGGGTTGGTATACGTTTGGAATTCGATAAAATGGAAGATATCTTTGCGGAAAAGGAAAGGGCTCTGTTTCGGATAAATACGAGCTAGATCGTGTGTTGGAGAGATTGTTTCGGTCGTTATCGACTCATGAGGATAGATAAGTTCCATTAAACCTATGTTAAGTAACAGAAGCCATGAAAACTAAGAAAAGGATAATTCTCGACAAAACAGGGCAATGGAAATCGAGTATTTGTTTCATACTTGGGAAGTACCGTGCTGAGAAAAGGGAAGAATATTATTCCTAGATTTACTTGGAACCTTCGGCAGAGTATTACCAAATCAGTTCACGTGTAGAAGAGATAATGAAGGAAATAGTATAGGTCGTAACTTCCGGTGAAAGAGAAGAAAATATTCTCGGATTTTTGGGGCATGTGTGTATATATAGGCTGCTGGGAGGTCGAGCCAGGTGGTCGGAGAGTTTGGGGTCGATTGGAGGCTTGTAAACGCTGCGGGGAGGAGTTGCAGCAGCGGTAGGTGAAGAGGAAGAAGAGAAGTTGCGAGACGACACTTGAAGTGTCGTTCTCAAGAACACGAAGAACAGGACTCGCAGAGGCGTCTTTTATTCTGCTGCGCACTTTGAATTTATCGTTTATCATAATGGTGACTTGCAACACTTATAAACGTTGCGGTTTTTGTTTTCATTACTCTTCTCTCTTTTGACTATTGTAAACACACTTTGAGCCATGAATAAATATTTTGAGCGTATTTTCACCATGTGGAGCTAAACCCCAACACCTGACTACGGAGGAAGCCATTTTTCACGCATGTGGTAATTCTATTATTTCTTTTATGACTTATTGCATTGATTTTCAATTGATATATGATTTTTATTGAGTGATTGTGATTTCAATTGATGGGTCATGCTTTCTTAAGTGTTTTGATGTCTCATGCTTTAGATATACAATCACTACTTTCAAAATCTACTTTCGGCAATGAATTAGAGTCAATAAATTTGAGCTATAAATGTCTAGAATTATTAGTTGAACCACATGAATATAAGAATTGGTGGAATCCTGAGTCTCAGTAATCTCTCGATATTTGTGACAACCTTGTGAATATATTTTCTTTGTTTTTAGTATTTTCTTAAATCGAGTCTTTACAAGTCTGAGTGAACGACATCTTTTTCTTACCACTTTTCTACAACAACATAAAACCACATCACAAGTTCCTAGGTTTCCAGGTGACTGCCGAGGGAATTAAAGTTGACCCAGTCAAAACCGAAGCCATCCTCACGATGCCACCACCGCGAACCGTGAAAGAACTCTAGAGTTTCATGGGTAAAATAAACAACATTCGCCGCTTCATATCAGGATTGGCTCAACTTGTTGCTTCGTTTACCCCTTACTGAAGAAAGGAGCAAGCTTTGTTTGGACCACACTACAACAGGAAGCGTTCCGGAAAATTCAGCAAACATTATCTTCCCCAGCTGTCATGAAGTCACCCATACAAGGAAGACCGCTACACCTCCACACTGCTTTTAGCGACACTGCTGTCGGAGCTCTCCTCGCCCAAGAAGATGACGAAGGGATTGAGCATCCCATATACTACTTCAGTCGAACTTTAAGAAATGCCGAAATCAGATATCCCAAAGCAGAAAAGGTGTGTTTAGCTTTGATCCACTCCATCCAGAAATTCAGGCATTACCTACTATCCAATAAAGTGGTGATAATATCTAAGTCCGATCCGGTGAAGTTCCTCCTCTCAAAACCGGCCCTGATAGAAAGACCGGCCAAATGGATCCTCCAAATTTCAGAGTTCGACATAACATGCGCTTTCCCGAGATCCATCAAAGGGCAAGCAGTTGCGGATTTACTGGCGGCGTTTCCGGGAGAGAATACCATGACACTACACGAGGACCTCCCTGGAGACTTTCCGGAAATCTCTTTCATCCAAGAAGAAACATGGATACTATTCTTCGACTGCTCCACTACTCCTAACAACGGTACTGGAGGAGCAGGTGTAGTTCTAGTATCCCCAGCTGGTGAAGTATTCTCGCACTCCTTCAAGCTAGACTTCCCCTGCACCAACAATTCAGCAGAATATGAAGCCTTTCTCATCGGACTGTCCTTGGCTAAACGAGCTGGAGCCACGCGTCTGGAAATAAGAGGGGACTCTAAATTACTTGTCAACCAGGTGAACGGAGTATACGCACTGAAAGAAGTAACCTTGGCCCCATACAAAGCCGAGTCACATGTAGTTGCAGGAAATCCTACACTACACCCCTCACTAGAATATACACAATTAAGTCATTTTGAGATGAATGATTATGATTCCTATTGATTGAATACTTGAATCTTTACAATATGAAATAGAAATGAGTTATAGAATTACAATCACTCTAAAACTTTGTCTCTCCTAATGACTTGCTTAACAATTCAAAAAGAACTCTCCCTTACAACAGACTTACTCAACCCTTTATATAGGGTAGTACATAGTGGATGACAGCTAAGCTGTCCTTTATTTTCGGGAATGACTTGCGAAATATCGCAAGTGTACATGTATTAATTCTCGCGACACTCCTGAATTTTGCTGAGTCTTCACATCTTTCTCATGTTCTGGCTGTCGTCATTCATTGCGTCATTTATTTCTTCTGCGACGTCCTCGCAATGCGGTTGTTGATTGATCTCGCGAGGTATTAATGTTGCGATATTCTGATCCTACATCTTTCCTCTTCTCATGTCTTTTCTGCGAAGGAGAGAATGTCATGAGAACCAATATTTTGACGTGATCACAATCGTTTATTTTCTATCAATTTTATGCCGACAAGATTCCGTGAATTTAGGAATGACTGTCTACACGTATCTAAAACTTCCCTTTTTACCGGTACAATTAATGTTATCGGGTTACTCTTTTCTAGTCTATTTAAAGGAGGATTCCTTGTGAAAGCATTTCTTTTCTTTTACTTCGCCTTCTTCATCGTCTGCAACTATTTTCTGCTGCTTTTCTTCATCATCTTCTTCATCGTTTTTTGCTACTATTTTTTCGCTCTTGTTTCTATGGCATCAAGGTTTGTTAATTTTTCTTTGAATTTGATCATTTTGTGATTGATCTCTCTTATTTAAGTTGTTTTGTTTTGATATTGTTCTTCTTTTAATGGCTCCTCTGCCATTTTTGTTTTAGCAAGAACAAATCTAGCACCAAGTTCACCGTTGTGAATCCTAATATCTCCCTGGGTTCGCAACCGAAATCCACTGCCTCTAAAAGAAAGCCTGCGAGTAACAAGGTATTTAAGAAACATTTATTTTTTTAATAACAATATTGTTGCCTCTGTTTCTTATTTAGCTTGTAATTCGCAGGATGACAAAAATGCTGATAAGTTCCCCAAGAAGCCTCGCCATTCTAAATCTGTTGCGCCTTCTGTTACTTTTCCTACATTCAAACTTACAACTCCTACTGCGAAATCTTCGCAAGATATCCCTACTGTTTCTCCCAAAGATAACACTTCTATGCCTGAATTTCTCATAGATCAACTCCTTCATAACAGTCCCATTGCGAATGAGCCTATTTCTTCTTCCATTGTTAATGCCTCTACCATTCCTCCAGTCATTAACCTTCACGAGATTTCTTCTTCTCATGATATTCCTTTAACAAAAGATGATTCATCTCTTCCTTCTTCTATTACTGTTACTTCCTTTTCTGAGCAAATCCCTCTTACTAAAGAAAATTTAGAAGGAATAGATGTGGCCTTCAAAGTCCTATCAGATATTGTGAACGATGCTAAGAAGACTTCTGTCGACCCTATCAAGTCTGACATTTGCGAGATTTTGAGTAAACACCTTGGCCCTGATAGAATTTCGCAAACATCCTTGGAACAAGAAATTAACACTTTGAAGAATGATCTCCAAGCTATGACTGCAAAATGTAATATTCTTCATCTTGAGAATCAAAAACTTCAAAATATTTATTTGGATCGTGATAATCTTCGCAAGAAGAATGAAGAATTAAAAGGTATACTCTTGCCTCTGTATTGTCTTTTTTTTTTTTTTTTTTTTTTTAAGACTCAAGTCCTTGTTCGCCCTTCAAGCTTTAAACCAGAAACGAAAAATGGAGATATATCAGTTGGAATCTACTGTTGAAGAAGTTCGAGTTGATAGAGATGCTTGGATGGAGCAATATAACCAATTAGATAATCTTCATACATATTCTGTTGATCAAATAGATAATCTTTCTAAAGAAAATGTTGATTTATCTCAGAAACAATACTCATTAAGTAATGAATTATCTCGCCTCTCTTACTCTTTGACTAAAGCTAATTTGGAGTTGGAAACTTTATCAGATGAGAATGGAACTCTTTCTCAAGAAAAGCGAACTCGTTAAACAAGGTGGCGATTTACTTGCAACAATCTGATGTTTATCAAAAATTATGTAAAGAGCAAGAACAATCTCTTTGCTCGGTGAGAAATCAACTTGAAGAAGTTACTGCCGAGAAGGATAAACTTATTCAGGGTAGAATAATCTTAAGTGTAAAGGCAAACCAATTCAAGGATCAATGTTCCAAATTAGAAAAGTCCAATTCTTCCCTTGCAAAAGAAAATGCCTTACTTGTTTCCAACGAAAAAAGTTGGCGATCACGTCTGAAAGGTTTAATTGGAGATAATTTTGACAATGCCATGGATCATTTGGAGAATAGTTGTTCGGCTTTAATCCAACATCTTACCTCGCAGAAGGAAGGTAGTCATAGAAGTTGACTGCCTCATCTATTCTTTGTTTATCAAGCCTTCATATTTTTTGTTTGTATGATTCCTTTTATTTTTTGTTTTGCAGAGTCTGAGAAAAAACTTCACTCCTCCATTATCGCTTTGAAATCCGACTACTCAAAAATTAGCAAAGAGAATGAAATACTGGGCTGCTTCTCTTATGCGTTCTCGCGACAGGGAGAAAAAAATTCGACTATATGCGTGATTGTAAAGATATAGAGAGTAAAAATCAGAAAGCACTCCTTCGTCAATTTCATCTTAGAGCCGAAGTTCTTGTGAATAATGTTTTACTATCTAAATCTCTTGATCCCGTGTCTCGTTGAACCTCGGAAGTAAGTGATGATGAAGTTCCTAATCCTCCTGATAGCGATTATGATTACAATAGTGGCGAAGAACTCGAAAATGAAGAAACTATCTCTCCCAATAAAACTGTCAATGATGATGTCGTGAATGAAGATGTAGGTGAAGAAGGATCTACTGGAAATATATTAATTAGCGAAAATATAAATAAAATTGTTGAAGAAAATCCAGCATCTCCTTCTGGTGAAAAAGCTACTATTTGAGAAATGATTTTCTCTTGTAATCTTTCTTCTCGTACTGTTGCTTCTTTATGTACTTCAATCATCTTTTTTGGTACTCTTGTATGTACTCGTCTGCGTTACTCTTCTTTCTTTTATTAATTGCTATTCCATTAGCTTTATTTATGTTGAAATTCATTGTTGCGACAAGATCGCAAGACGTCTTTACATTTTCATGTACTGACCTATTGATCTTGCCTTATCATTGTTTTTGTGTGGTCTTATTTTGCCTTCCTAGTTAAAGGTCTTATTTTGCCACCCCTCATTTTGCATCAATATGACAGGCCTAAATATTCTTGCGAATATAAAGTCCCATGACATTGACGTCTTGCGACAAAATCGCAGAACGTCCTTACACTTTCATGTAATGACCCATTGATCTTGTCTTATCATTTCTTTAGTATTTTTGCCTCTGCATAGATATTTTGTTTGCGACAATATGACAGGCCTAAATGTTCTTGCGAACATAAAGCCCCATGACATTGCCGTCTTTTGACACTTATCAGCTCCCTAATGGAGGGTGCCGCCCTTATCATCTCCCTGGTTGCCCCTTCAAGAAGGCGTACATCGGCCATACAAGACTAGCTCCTCCCATCCGGTCTTAACAACAACCAATTGTTTTCTGACCTCTTATCCCTTATACCTATAGGGTTTATGGTTACGAGACTGCACCCTAAGTGGAGTTTTCTTCGGGCCGAGTGCAAAGATGTGCCAAGACTTGCCAAGAATGGCCGAGACACTTCAAATGTCCCGGGCACTCTTGGCTCAACCGTGTACCTCGGCGCCTTGAGCATACACTGACTCCTTGGAAGAGACCCTCGGTCGTCCAACCAGGGTATAACCTTATATATATAGTTGGAAATCCAAGGTATCTCCCCCGGATAGGCTTTCATGGGCCCAAATTTTCATGACTCAGGTTCCAGGGGCGGTGTAACCTTTTCCCTGAGCCATGTCAAGAGATACCCCCTTATATGACGCACTTTAGGTCTTACATTTGCCTCTTGCGAAATATCATTCGCGAACTAGGGTGTACGCCATAAAGGTTCGTCCCATTCACTCATTCTTTCATTTTTGTTAATTCATTCAATCATTCATTTTTGGTTTTCTCTTGTTATTTTGTTTGCGAAGCTATCGCACAATCTTGCTTTGTTTATTGTAATCTCATTTCAGTTCTTCAATCAAATTTTCATACATTCTTGATGGCGAGATTCTCGCGCATTTCTTCTTCAATTATTATTTCTTCCTCCTACTCTTGATATGCCTTTGTCATTAATTTTGATAATAATGATTATTCATTTCTTACACTTTTTTCTCCTGCTGCTCTCTGCCTCTGCACCATTCAAACCTCTTAATGGTTCCTTTCCATCATAATTTTCAACTGTTTTCATGCACTTGCTTCGCAATGTATCTTCACCTCTTGTATCTATGGTATCCACCATTAACCTTTCTCTTCTTTGTTCATCTTTTATATTTTACTTCCAGCCCTTCCTTTTTGCAGCTCTTTCCTCACAACTCTCCACATCAATCTCATAGCATTTTTGTCCTTCCATCCAGTCTCCCTTTATAACTCCAACACCGCTAGGATGAGGAAACTTTATACACTGATGATAAGTCGACGCTACACCCAGAATTTCATGCAACCATGGCCGTCCGATCAATGCATTATAAGGGGATTCCATATCGACTACACAAAACAAAACTTCAGTTGATAATCCTTGCAAGGGTATTCTCATATGAACTTCTCCTTTAGGCTTATTCGTTGTGCCATTGAAACCATATATTTTATATGTCGAAGGTATCAAATCTTCATCCTTCCCACCCATAGTCTTGTAAGTATGGTAAAAAAGGATGTTTACTGAGCTCCCCGTATCAATTAAGATTTTATTGATTGCCCAGGAATTTTCTGCTTCATCATCTTCGCCATCTACAGGTTTTGGATTAATTTCCAATTTTACGACCAATGGGCTATCATGCGTCTCTCTCGCCTTCAGAATCTCTTACGTAGTGAACGAAATAATCTGCATTGCCATTCATCCCTCGCAAAAACCCTACCGAGAACATTATCATGAAAATCTTCAATTGTTCGGTATGAATGTACAATGGAGTTGCAAAACAAATTTTTAGCTTATGCTCCAACTTCTATTACGAATGTTTCTTTCCCCTTTGCTGAGTTTGTCCTGTGCATTTCTGGCGGTGGTGGTAACGGTTGAACCTTCTCTTCACTTTTTAGAAAATGATTCAGCTTTCCTTGGTCAATCATTCTGAGGATGATTCTTTTTATATTTCTGCAGTCATTTGTTAGGTGTCCATGAAAGCGGTGGGTAAGAACAGTAACTCGTGACTTCTATCACCCGGGTGGCGGCTCATTCCCCATGTTCCATGGTGCAGTATGTTTTCCATCAAGAGTATAGCTTCCCATATTTTTTTCACACTAGTATTTAGTGGTGGCATTTTGATTTCCTCCCATACTACTCTGTGACTTCGCTGCCCTCCATGATAATTCTGCCTTCGACCTCCATAAGTTTCTTGCGGATGATCAAGTCTTTGAATTTTGTTATTGCCGCCACGGTTGTAGTAGTTCCTTTCCCTTTCAAATTCTTCCTGATCACGGCTTCCCATAGCTACTATCTTTGGTTGTCCATCATCTATTATCCTTTCTTGTTGCCCTTGCGAAGTGCTCGCTCTCGTGTTTATCAATTTGGGTAATAAGCTTGCATTCGCAAACATTTGAACTTGTATTCGCAACGGGTATGATTCCATCTCATTTTGCCTTTCCTCTAGAGCAATATATTCCTCCTGAAGTTCTCGCAACTCAGTCATTGTAATTGTATTCTTGACTCTAAAAATTTGAATATATAACAAATTGGTTGCGAACATAGCGTTTATGAATGATAGAATGAGATATCTTTCATCCACTCGTCCATCCATTTCGCTACACATTGTCTTCCATCTCACAGTTAAGTGTCTCAAACTTTCGCCAACTCTTTGTTTCAGCCCAAATACATCTTCAATTCCTGGTCGCGAGGAGTTGTTACTTATATATGCCCCTAAGAATATAGCTTGTAAATGGTTGAATGACGTGATTGTGTTTCTTGGTAAACCCTCAAACCATTTCGCTTGCTTCTCTGTTAAACTTGATGCAAAATATTTGCACAATATGGCATCATGATTTTCCCATTGTAACATACATCTCACATACGCTTTGATGTGTTGTATTGCACAAGTTGTTCCATCAAAAATGCTTTGGTTAATGCGGGTAAATTGTACTTTGGGGGTATTCCTCCTAACCGCACCTCTAGTGTAAAGGGGGTTTTCGCAGCCTCTTCGATGGCCTCATCCAATTGTCTTCTTCCTCCTCCCCTTCTATTGTTCAACATTCCTCTCATCTCTCGCCAACTCTCTCAAGATTTGTTCATTTACATCAGATTCGAATTTATTGGTCTTTTTAGTTCCGCCTCTCTCCTTCTGCGTTCATGTATACTTTGATTTTCTTGTTCATCATTTTCTTCTCTTCTTTCTCTCGCGACTTTCTCCTTCATCTCGCTCACGAATTCGCACACCATTATATCTATCATTTTCTCTTCTTGGTTGTCTATCGGTTCTCCTTTGTATTCTTTCATATTCTTCATTGATATTTCCATTGTTGCGATTTTGCTCGCGCCTTCTTTCTCGATTGTCATGATTGTTCCCGCCGAATTGCTTCCTCCAATTCCCGTTCTTCCATTTCTACTCTTAATATTTCCCTTTCGCAAGCTAGACGCGCTTGTTCAATATAATGTTTTTCGATGTCATCTTCAATCTCCTTTTGTTTCCTCCGTGTTTCTCTCCCATGCAGTATTCTTCTTCCTTCTTCCTGATTTTCTTCACCAATTGGATTATTCTGCACTTGACGCTGCCTATTTTCTTGATTTTCGTCATTTTGACCATTCTGTAGAAATTCAGGACGTGGAATACACACCACTTCTCTTCTTTCGCAGCATCCTTCACCGGGATTTGGCTCTCTTTCTAGATTGTCTTCATTAATATTTTCCACAGGTAATGTTCTCCTCATATCTTCTCTAACCTATCCTGATCTTGACCTGGTATTACTTCTCGACCTTCTATTCTGCAACCTCATATTTTCCATTCTTAACTCATGGTTTTGCCTTGTTAAATTTGCACGTTCTTCCGCTTCTAATCGCCTTTCTTCATGTATTGTTTTCCTCAATGCTTCTAATGCTGCGATTTCTTCATTTCCATGAATTGTTTCTCCCATCTCTTCTCGATTTCTCTCCTCTTGTCCATTATTTATCAATTGTTGCACTTCTTCTCTTTCTTCCATAGAATCTGATCTCCATGTATGCACACTCACCCTATCATAATCTATTACTCTATTCGGTTCTGGTTGAATTGGTGGTTGAATTTGGCCTTCTTCTCTATCTCTTGCGTTTATTCTTGATGGTTCACCTACTTCATTTCTCCTTTCTCCAGCTAATCTCCTGCTTCTTCTAACAGTTGTTGGTTGTTCTGATGTATTCCTTCTTCTAGCCATTTCTCAATTTCAGTAAGTTGTTGAAAATTATACGAAATTTCTTTCTTGTTACTCTTGATTCTTTCAATTCACAAGGTTGATCTTTACTCACTCCCTGTTTCTAGCGCCATTATGTAGTTGCAGGAAATCCTACACTACACCCCTCACTAGAATATACACGATTAAGTAATTTTGAGATGAATGATTATGATTCATATTGATTGAATACTTGAATCTTTACAATATGAAATAGAAATGAGTTATTGAATTACAATCACTCTAAAACTTTCTCTCTCCTAATGACTTGCTTAACAATTCAAAAAGAACTCTCCCTTACAACAGACTTACTCAACCCTTTATATAGGGTAGTACATAAAGTGGATGACAAACTAAGTTGTCCTTTGTTTTCGGGAATGACTTGCGAAATATCGCAAGTGTACATGTATTAATTCTCGCGACACTCCTGAATTTTCTTTGAGTCTTCACATCTTTCTCATGTTCGTCTGTCGTCATTCATTGCGTCATTTATTTCTTCTGCGACGTCCTCGCAATGCGGTTGTTGATTGATCTCGCGAGGTATTAATGTCGCGATATTATGATCCTACAGCACAAAAACTGCTAAACTACTTCGTCGAAACGACCATAACACATATTGGGCGCAGCGGCAACCAACACGCTGATTGCCTATCCACGCTAGCATCAAAACTGCAATTTGAAGGTTTTGAGGAAACCTTGACAGTGAAGAGATGAACCGTGGCTTCAACATGTCTTTCACAACCCGAAGAGGATAAAACTGGTGACTGGAAAACACCAATTATCCAAGAACTTAACAGCTCACTTTTCCAGGGAAAGGTCAGTCTCAAAACCTTACAAAATTTCTTCATGCTCCAAGGGGTGCTATATCATCGAAATCTAGACGGTTCCTTGTCAAGATGTCTTGGAGAGGGATAAGCACAATAAAAACTCAACCGCGTCCATGATGAGATCTGCGGGAAAATATTAGTGGTAACACTCTATCGCCGTTTGCAACACCTTGGCTACTATTGGCCAGAAATGGAGGCTCAATCTTGGTTACTTCAAAGAACCTGTTCCAACTGTCAAGCGCCGCCACATCAATTAGAAGTTTTCAATATTTGTCACGCTGGGGACTGGCAGGAGCCATACATCAGTTACCTTCGCGACGGCATACTCCCCACCAATAAGAAGGATGCATCCAGGATAAAGCAAAGGTCCAAGAGATTCATATTCCACGAAAGAATATTATATCGTAAAAGCTTTGGAGGAAGTTTGCTACGATGTTTGAACGAAGCAGAAATCCCAATCACGCTGAAAGAGATGCACGAAGGCGAACATCAAGGAAGACGGAAATTATTTTTTCAGATACACGAGAAATACTACTGGCCAACCATGGAGGATGATGCAGTTGTTTTCGTCCAGAGGTGCAAAAAATGTAAAATTTTACGGAAACCTTATCCATGTACCGTCGACTCCCCTGCATTCAATAAGCAGTCTGTGGCCCTTTCACAGCTGGTGACTCGATATCATTGGAAAGATCAATCCGCCGTCCTCAAAGCATCACGAGTACATAATAACAACAACCGAATATTTCACCAAATGGGTCGAAGCCATACCCTTACGAGGGACGAATGGAACCACAATCGCGGCATTCATTAAGGAGTACATTATCTACCGATTTGGCGTGCCTAAACATATCATCACCGACAACGGCACTCCTTTCGCAAACAAGTAAGTACGGGAGTTACTCGAAGAATACGGAATTAAGAAAGTCTTCTCCACCGTGTACTACCCCCAAGGGAACGGATAGGCTTAATGCACCAACAAAACTCTGATCCGAATTCTCAGTCGGACAGTGCATGATAATCCTCGGACATGCCATGAGCAATTGCCAATGACACTCTGGGCGTACCGGACATCACCAAGAAGTTCCACTGGGGCCTCTCCCTACTCCCTTGTTTACGGCGCAGACGCCATCCTCCCAGCGGAAGTTAAAATCCCGTCGGCTAGGATTGCCGAAGCAAGCAGAGTTCGATGGAATGAAGCTGAAGCATTGAGCGCCATAGTTGCAGAATTGGACACTGTAGATTTTAGAAGATCCAAGGCGGAAGAACACGTACAAGCATACATAAATAGGGTTTCCAGAGCATATAACAAAACCGTGAAGCCTCGGGTTTTTCAAGTGGGAGATTTGGTACTGAAGACTGCCAAACACATTCAGCAAGACGCGTCCGCACACAAATTCTCCGCAAAGTGAGAAGGGCCTTATATAGTCACAAAAGCGTACAACAGTGGGTACTACAAGGTTATTAAAGATGATGGAGGAAAACTGGAAGCAGTCATCAACGGAAAATGGCTTAAGGCATACTACGCCTGACCACCACCTCGCGCCCCGCCGTATCAAAAACACGGATAGCCAGGAATCTTTCCACTTTTCTTCCACACCTCAAATATCAAGTCTCTTTTCCTTTGTTTGATTGAAGTAAATCAATAAAATTATCTTATTCTTTCAAAAAAAAACACAAAAAAAAGAGCAAAAACAAAAACATGCTTAAAACCCAGAAAGAAACCAAACATCTCACAACCACATAACTCAAAAAAGCCCATCCAACAAATTGTAATCCCTCGAAAGCATCATCTTTAACCGTTTTTGATACCTTTCAGTCCTACTCTCCAAGTTCCGGATTGACTCTTCCACCTTCTATGACTCCATGGCCAGAGCTTTCTCCTCTTTCAGAATAGCTTTCGTAGCAGGGACCACGCCATCAAGAATACCGGCTTTGTCGACTTTCATAATATCAAGACGATGTCGCAACCAACAACGTTGAACTTCATATATTCACAGGTAGACACCATATTCTCCCACTTTTGAATAGTTGATTCCGCGACAGCATGGATAGACATACTCTCCATTTCGACGACCATCGGCAAGAGACAATTCACTATGGAAACTAAAGCGGACGAACAATATTGCACCACGCTCCTGGCGGCGATGTGTCCATATCCTCCATATCTTTGTGTAAAGAGTCGCGAATTCTTTCCGCATTTGAAACCCACCGACGTTCCGGTAGTTAGAAGAAAGACACCTCATGCGGGTTCCGAACGACAAACCTGTATTGGGATACTCATGACAAGAAATTCCTAAGTCGGCGTTCTCTAGATCTGCAGCGGTTGGTGGGATCGGGCTTGAAGGAAAAGGGGTAACCAAATCATCCTCATCAATGATGGCAACCCATGCTCCGACAGGATATCTCTACACAGAAAAAAACTTTTGTCATTTATCGGAAAATAATGAAACACTTGTTGATCAATAAAAACATACCGGTATAATCTTCTTGACTCGAATAACCCGGATAGGGGAATTGTTGCAAGAGTCAGGCCTCATGCGTTTGAATGGAGAATCTAACTGGCTCGAGGATGATTCACTTCTGATCGACATAATGAAGAGAGGTGGACTCAACAAGAGGAGATATTTGTTGTAAAACTGGGAAGATGATGCAACTTCACCGGCGTAAATACTGTGGAAACCCTAAAGGAAGAAAGATAAACACGGACTGAATAAGCGGAACATGATTGCATCACGACCCGGAAATCTGCCTCAAACGAAACCCCTTATCAAAAAAAAAAAAAAAAAAAAAACTAATGAAAGTCAAACGAGACAGGAGGGCGTGATACTTTGACATTTGAATGAGGAAAGGACTTCCTATTTGAGTCGAGTAAGGAAAAGAGGCAATCGGGCCCGCAAAGATAAATCACCACTATACCAAGCCGTTCGCGCATGTTTTACCTCACCAAACCACGCCTTGCCTTGGCCCACCACGCCAAGCCGTCCGCGCCATTGCCTTGGCCCCACCATGCCAAGCCGTCCGCGACATGACTTGCCGCGCCAACACCAACAACTCGCTAAGACAGCGTCATGATATTACCTAACCCAGCCAAGATGATGCATAGCCAGACTAAGCCGACGATCTTCATCCCACCACTTCACGGTTTACACCACAAATTAGAATCTATGCAAGGCCGCTAAACACGGGGATCATGAACTCTCCTTCCCTCTCGAAAAAGGTTAGTCAGACCTTCCTGACCATCTTTTCACGACTTGTCATTTCGATTTTTGTCCTTTCCCGTCACCATCTTATGCTTACCTCGCAACAATGCTCCTGTTCCGAGCTAAGCAGGGGACTTAATGTTGATGATGGGTTTTAGCTTAGGGTTAAAATCGTAAAACTGTACAACTGACATGACGTCACTATGACCATTTATTGAATCGATCAGCATGCCTACGTAAGAATTACTAGGGTACCTTTTTTTCACGTGTCATGTTCCACGGAAGAACCCTTAACATGACCGACATCATCTATGCCAAACCCTAATTCTCATGCTACCGCGCCAAGGCATGCCAACCATGCCAGCCACATCTCCGCACCAAGGCATGCCAACCATGCCAGCTGCACCACCGTGCCAATGGAAAACCATGCCAGCCACATCTCCGCGCCAAGGCATGCCAACCATGCCAGCCGCACCACTGTTCCAATGGCAACCATGCCAGCCACATCTCCGCGCCAAGGCATGCCAACCATGCCAGCCGCACCACTGTGCCAATGGCAAACCATGCCAGCCAAGTATACCGCGCCAAGGCATGCCAACCATGCTAGCCACACCATGCGCCAATGGCATGCCAAACCCTTGGCCCCACCATGCCAAGCCAACCGCACCTTGCCTTGGCCCCAACATACTAGCCGCACCATACGCCAATGGCATGCCAAACCCTTGGCCCCACCATGCCAAGCCAACCGCACCTTGCCTTGGCCCCACCATGCCAAGCCGTCCGTGTCAAACCCTTGGCCCCACTATGCCAAAACCATTCGCGCCATTTTTTACCTTGGCCCCACCATGCCGGCCTTCCCTATTGCGGCTACCAAAACGAAGGCGTGCGACGATCAACGGCCACCCTTCCATCCTAGATGCAAATCCTAGCCGCCCAAGGTCGCCAAACAATGCATGGTAACCGTTGGCCCAAAACCCTAGTTTTGGCCACGCCAAACCGCGCCAAGGCATGCCATGCCACACGTGCCAATGGCATGCCAACCACCTTGCGGCGCCATACCATGCCGGCCTTCCCTATGAGGCTACCAAAACGAAGGCGTGCGACGATCAACGACCACCCTTCCATCCTAGATGCAAATCCTAGCCCTCCAAGGTCGCCAAACAACTCATGGTAACCTTTGGCCCAAAACCCTAGTTTTGGCCACGCCAACCGCACCTTGCCTTGGCTCCACTATGCCAAGACTATCCGTGCCATTTTTTATCTTGGCCCCACCATGTCGGCCTTCCCTATTGCGGCTACCAAAACGAAGGCGTGCGACGATCAACGGCCACCCTTCCATCCTAGATGCAAATACTAGCCGTCCAAGGTTTCCAAACAACGCATGGTAACCTTTGGCCCAAAACCCTAGTTTTGGCCACGCCAAGGCATGCCATGCCACACGTGCCAATGGCATGCCAACCACTTTGCCGCGCCACACCATGCCGTCCTTCCCTATGCGGCTACCAAAACGAAGGCGTGCGACGATCAACGGACACCCTTCCATCCTAAATGCAAATGCTATCCGTCCAAGGTCGCCAAACAACGCATGGTAACCTTTGGCCCAAAACCCTAATTTTGGCCACGCCAAACCGCGCCAAAGCATACCATACCACATGTGCCAATGGCATGCCAACCACCTTGCCGCGCCATACCATGTCAGCCTTCCCTATGCGACTACCAAAACGAAGGCGTGCGACGATCAACGACCACCCTTCCATCCTAGATACGAATCCTAGCCGTCCAAGGTTGCCAAACAACGCATGGTAACCTTTGGCCCAAAACCCTAGTTTTGGCCACGCCAAACCGCGCCAAGGAATACCATACCACGTGTGACAATGGCATACCAACCACCTTGTCGCATCACGCCACACCGGCCTTCCCTATGCGGCTACCAAAACGAAGGCCTGCAACAATCAACGGCCACTTTTTCATCTAAGGTGCAGATCTTAGCCGTCCAAGGTTACCAGCTAACGCATGGAAACCTTTGTCCCTAGTTTGATCACACCTAAACAAATCCAAAACCCTAAATTTTGGCCGCGCCTAAACCAGGCCATAGTAAAGCCATATTGATCATGCTTTCATGCCACTGGCTACCAAACGAAGGGTTGCAATAATCAACGGCTACCTTTCCTCTTAAGATGGAAAATCTTGACCGTCGAGGGTCACCACTGAGCCGGCAAGTCTCCCAAGCTCAACTTGCCAGACAATTGTAGGATCAGAATATCGCGACATCAATACCTCGCGAGATCAATAAACGACAGCATTGCGAAGGTATCGCAGATGAGCAATATAAATGACGCAATGAATGACGACAGCCAAAACACGAGAAAGATGTGAAGACCTAGCTAGATCTAGGAGAGTTGCAAGATTATATATTTGTACACTTGCGATATTTCGCAAGTCATTCCCGAAAAATAAAGGACGAACTTTAGCCATCATCCACTATGTAATACCCTATATAAAGAGTTGAACAGGTCTGTTGAGGGGGAGATCTTTTTCGAGTGTTGGGCAAGTCATTAAGAGAAAAAAAGTTTAGAGTGATTGTAATTCTTTAACTAATTTCCATTTCACCTTGTAAGCATTTTAAAGAGTTTAATCAATAAAAATTACAATTGTTGATCCTAAAATGATTTGATTGTATAGATTCTTGTGAGGGGTGTAGTGTAGGATTTCCTGCAACTACATATTGGCGCTAGAAGGAGGGGGGGAGTGAAGATTGCCACCGTGATTTGAAAGAATTTGGAGTAATAGGGAAGGAATTTCATATAATTTTCAACAACTTACTGAAATTGAGAAATGGCTAGAAGAAGATATGCATCAGAACAACCAACAACTGTTAGAAGGAGTAGCAGACTTGCTGGAGAAAAGAGAAATGAAATGGGAGAATCCTCAAGAATGAACACAAGAAATAATGAAGAAAATTAAATTCAATCACCAATTCAACCGGTACCGAATAGAACTGTGGATTATGATAGAGTAAGCGTGCATACTTGGAGATCAGACTCTGTGGACGAAAGGGGAGAAGAACAATAATTGATGAACAATGGACAAGAGGAGAGAGACCGGGATGGGATTGGAGAAATAATTCATGGAAATGAAGAGATCGCAGCATTAGAGGCATTGAGACAAACAATACATGAAGAAAGGCGATTAGAGGCAGAGGAACGTGCAAATTTGACAAGACAAAATCATAAGTTGAGGATGGAAAACATGAGATTACAAAACAGAAGGTCGAGAAGTACTACAAGGTCAAGCTCAAGATCAGTTAGAGAGGAAATAAGGACAACTTTACCTATAGAAAATGCTAATGAAGAAAATCGAGAGGAAGCGCAAAATCCAAGCGCAGAACATTGCGAGAGAAGAGAAATGATGGAAGATCATTATATCCCACATCCCGAGACTCTTTAAAATGGGAGAAATGATGGAAATCAAGGAAATAGGCAGCGTCAGGGGCGGAATAATCCAGCTGATGAAGAAAATCAGGAAGAAGGAATAAGAATATTGCATGGGAGGAGCACAGAGGAAGCAAAAAGAGATTGAAGATGAAATTGAAAGACACTATGCTGAACAAGCACATCTAGCTTGCGAGAGGGAAAGATTAAGAAAAGAAATGGAAGAACATGAATTGGAAGAAGCAATTCGCCAGAATAATCATGATAATCGAGAAAGAAGGCGAGAACAAAATTGCAACAATGGTAATATCAATGAAGAATATGAAAGAGTACAAAGGAGAATCGATAGGCAGCAAAGAAGAGAAAATGATAAATATAACGGTGTGTGAATTCGTGAAAGAGATGAAGGAGAAGATCGCAGAGAAAGACGAGAAGAAAATGATGAACAAGAAAGTCAAGGCAGACATGAACGCAGGAGAAGAAAGGCGGAACTAAAAAGACCAGTAGATTCAAATTCTGATGTAAATGAACAAATCCTGAGAGGAATGTTGAACAGTAAAAAGGGAGGAGGAAAGAGACAATTGGATGAGGCCATCGGGTAAGCTGCGAAAACTCCATTTACACAAGAAGTACAACTAGGAGGAATACCCCCAAAGTGTAATTTACCTGCGTTAACCAGCATTTTTGATGGAACAACTTGTGCAATACAACACATCAAAGCTTATGTGAGATGCATGTTACAATGGGAAAATCATGATGCTATATTGTGCAAGTATTTTGCATCAAGTTTGACAGGAGAAGCGCTGAAATGGTTTGAAGGTTTACCAAGAAACACAATCACATCATTCAACCATTTACAAGCTATATTTTTAGGGGCGTACATAAGTAATAATTCCTCGCGATCGGGTATTGAAGATGTATTTGGGTTAAAACAAAGGGTTGGCGAAAGTTTGAAACATCTGACCGTGAGGTGGAAGACAATGTGTAGCGATATGGATGGTCGTGTGGATGAGAGATATCTCATTTTATCATTCATTAACTCTATGTTCGCAACCAATCTGTTAAACATGCAGGTTTTTAGAATCAAGAATACAATCACAATGACTGAGTTGCGAGAACTTCAGGAGGAGTACATTGCTCTAGAGGAAAAGCAAAATGAGATGGAATCATACCCTGTTGCGAATGCAAGTTCAAGAGCCGCGAATGCAAGTTTGTTACCTAAATTGATAAACACAGTGGAGAGCACCTCGCAGGGTCAAAAAAAATATGTTTTGAGTGACAAAGACATGTCAAAAGTATAAAGATTATGACGATCGAATAAGGGGTTCGCGAGACAGAATATATGAAAATCTGGTTAAAAAATTACAGCGAGATCATAGCAAACAAAGCAAGACTATGCGATAATTTCGCAAAGATAATGAGAAGAAATAATCAAAAATAAATGATATATACGAATGGGACGAACCTTTATGGCGTACACCCTAGTTCGCGAATGATATTTCGCAAGAGGCAAATGTAAGACCTAAAGTGCATCATATAAGGGGGTATCTCTTGACATGGCTCGGGGAAAAGGTTACACCGCCCGGAACCCGAGTCATGGAAATTTGGGGTCAATAAAGCCCATCCGGGGGAGATACCTTGGATTTCCAACTATATATATATATAAGGTTATACCCTGGTTGGACGACCGAGGGTCTCTTCCAAGGAGTCAGTGTATGACTAAGGCGCCGAGGTACACGGTTGAGCCAAGAGTGTCTGCGGCATTTGAAGTGTCTCGGCCATTCTTGGCAAGTCTTGGCACATGCTGCACTCGGCCCAAAGAAAACTCCACTTAGGGTGCAGTCTCGTAACCATAAGCCCTATAGGTATAAGGGATAAGAGGCTGCGAAAACAACTGGTTGTTGTTAAGACCGGATGGGAGGAGCTAGTCTTGTATGGCCGATGTACGCCTCCTTGAAGGGGCAACCAGGGAGATGATAAGGGCGGCTTCCTCCATTAGGGAGCTGATAAGTGTCTTAAGACGCAAATGTCATGGGGCTTTATTTTCGCAAGAAAATTTAGGCTTGTCATATTTGTGCGATGATCCTGAAGAGGCAATAATACTAACGCGAGGATAAGACGAGATCAATGGGTCTTTACATGAAAATGTAAATACGTCCTGCGATTTCGTCGCAAGACGGCAATGTCATGGGGATTTATCTTCGCAAGAAAGTTTAGGCATGTCATATTGTCGCAATAAAATTATCCTGCAGAGGCAACAATACTAAAGAAATGATAAGGCAAGATCAATGGGTCATTACATGAAAATGTAAAGACGTCCTGCGATTTTGTCGCAATGACAAGGGGTGGCGCAATAAGACCTTTAACTAGGAAGGCAAAATAAGACCACACAAGAAAATGAGTAAGCAAATAAGCTTGCGAAAATGATTATATGCAAACAAATAAGTTTGCGAGTATATACATGGAAACAACCAGGAAAAATTTGCTTGCGAAGACTTAGAAACAACAGTTGCGAAATTGAGGCATATTATTACTTAAAGGTTCTCGATTAAATCTCTCATTTGAAAACAAATAACAGAGGCAAATATGGGAATGAATAGGATATAAACTTGTTATTTATTTTCATATGATAGACTTACGCACTCATAATACTGATTAACTGTATTGCAAGAAAGAGTTGTTCTTTTAACATGTGCGGAAAGGGACAACAAAGTAGAACTCGTATTTCAAGGTCCAAGAGATTTCTGATGAGAAATTACAAAAATGGGAGACTAAAAGGATAAATGTACGAGATATTACAAGAAGAGAAAGAAGAAAATGGAGTTATTTCTTAGTTCATTCTTCTTTTTCATTAGACTCCTCATCGGACTCCTCTTCTTCGCTAGCATCGCTATCAGAGACATCCAAGGAAGGCATATTTTCAGGAATCTCATCAAGAAGACAAGGATATGAAGAAAGAGGAATACTATGGTCATCACAGACTGTCCTAATAGTTTGATTGTGAAAGCGGACAGCATCATTCTTGAAATTCGCTACAGTAGTTTGTAGTTGCTTCTTCAACTTGGAATACTTGTCATTGCGATGAGAGAAGTCCTTTGCAAGTTGTGCTTTCTCAGATTCAAGTTCTTTAATTCTTGTCTGAAACCTCTTCTCAAACCTTCATGAACATATAACAATGAATTAGTAAATTAATAGCAATTTCACAAAAAGAAGCGGTAAAGTAAACAAGAACGATTAACAACCTTCTCTCGGAAATCATATCTTTAACCAAGGCGGTATGCTCGGCGTGAAGGCTAACGTTAACACCTAAGTTATTTCGGCATTATCTAGAACTTTCGCAGCCCAAGCGAATTCATCGTCACTATTTATGAGAAGAAGAGAACGAATTTGATTCTCTCTCTTGTTAAGTATGGCATTTTGGCGAAGAGATTCATCCCGTTCAACTTGGACTTCAAGAAGAGTTTTTTGAAATATCGCTAATGCTTGGGCACCTTGATTAGCAATGCGATCTTTGTCATCTATAAGGTTACTAATTTTCTTCCTTAAAATATTAGTTTTCTCGTGGGAACTAAGGTATAGACGTTTAAATCGGTTGGTTAAACCTAAACTAGATCTATGATCAATTTCTAAGAGGTGAAATCTGGTTCGAAGTTCGTTTAATGGAAGAGATCTAATTTTATTATTCAAAGAACTGTTTAAAGATTCGTTGAGATGAGCAAGAAGAGCATCACTATCCATAGGCTCGGGAAATGAGTGAAGAAGGATGGCTTCATCAGAAAGATTATAAATGTCTGCGAAAATGATATGTCAGATAAAGAAAAATAAATGACAGAATAAAAACAAGGAAAAAAGAAGAATCTTATACCGTAGAGTTCTTTGATTAGCACTTTGAAGGCTAGATATTTTATTCTTACGTGTGGAAGATTGACTTCCGGTTGTTGAATCCTTTCATGAAGAACCGCAGTTGCACTTTCTAACTCTTCATTCTTCTTGCTAAGTTAAAGATTTTTCTTGTGAAGAGTGTTGCGCCTTTTTTCAAGATCCGAGGCAACAACAAAGGAAGCTCTCCCGGACTACAAAGAAAGAAAAAGAAATTATCAAGATATGATTTAAAATCAAAATTATGAAGCATTAAAGAAATACAGACGTACCAAGGCACCGAGTGCATTTAAGAAGCTGGGAGTCACTGATCTGGAAACCCCTTGGAGAGAATCGTTACCCTCTAGCAAGGAAGCATCACAGATATTTGCGAGAGCTTCGCATGTATAAGAGAGGCGATCATCTCCAATTCCTTGCATGGAATCTGAGAAGATATTAGACAGTAGCGCCATGGGGGATTCAGTTAGATGATCCTCCTTCGCAAAAGGAATATGAACTTCATCATCATCCTCATTAAAACTCTCGTTGGATAGAGGACTTGAGCGAGAAGAAGAGTGAATCTTCCGTTTTTTAGAAGGTGGAGCAGTGGATTTTCCCTTGCGAAGAGAACCTTTACCCTTTCCTTTAGCCTTCGCAGCTTCAGAAGTTTCTTCTCCGGCAACTTCAACACCAATATTTACACACGAATGAAGATAAGAAACAGAGGCAACAATATTGTTAAAAATAGCAAAAGAAAATATTTCTTACTTCATCCGTGATTGAATGGAGTATCGCCAGGGTACTCGCCTTTGGATTCCTTTCCTAACTTCTTCTCAATTTTGTGATCTAAAAAGTTCGCAAGATTAGATATAAGAGGAAGTGGAGATTGCAAAATAAGTGAAAGTTAGGAAATATACCTCTTTTGCTTTCCCGGGCCAATTAAATACCCAAGGATGATAATTTGCGAGATTCGCAGGGAGTACATTGGAACCTGAAATGTAAGGTCCGTTCAAAAATAGCGGAAAGACGCACCACTTATCGTCTTTGGAATGGCGAGGAACATTGTTCTTGCCGGAATGCCAATCGATATCTTGCATGAGTATCTTGTCGCTAGGAATGTTCTCTTTTCTTTTCAACCGTGCACCCCAGCGAGACCTATCGTTCTCCATATTTATCACTTCATAATTTTCAAAAAAGTTTTCTACTGAATACTTTTCAGCAACTATCTCTAAGTTTGCGAATTTAGGGTATCTGACTTTATCAGGATATAGAGATCCCTTACCAGCGCCACGATTGGCAAATTCAAGCATTAAACGGATGCAATCCCCACTTAATTGATAGATGGCTCGCGAGAACTTCTCATGAGAAAGAATTTCATAGAACAAGGGCAATTCGGGATTATATAGAGGAATGGGAAGACCTGCGAGGAGCTGACCTAGCGAAATTATGATTTTCTGCTCATCACAATGATGATCAGTAAACAATTTTGCAGAAAGAATAGATGAAGATTCTTGATTGGGAATAGTGGATAAGGTGAAACCCTTCTCTTGTAAATTCTTTTGAGTTTCACCCAAAAGGATTTCGTATCTACGACCAGATGGAGCCATTCTCAGAATATGGGAATGAATAGACAATTGAAGATCAAGAGAAAGAATAAAAGGAAGATTTACAGTAGCAGAAACGTAAATTGCAGAGGAGGAGAATTGAAGAAAAATTGCAGAGGGAAAATAAAAAAGAAGAAGAGGAGGGTGAAAAAACTATATATAGAGAAGAATTCTCGAGAAGATAAATGCATTTAATGCGAGAAGAGACGTGAATGGTCAAGAATAAACAGTTGAAAAAGACGTGTCAAGAAAAGAGCGGAAGAAGAAACACATGTAATAAATTTTGTGTAAAAGTACGGGGTCATATCAAAAACAGATAAAGATGAACAGTTGCGGCATTTCAAAAATACTAGTTCTCATGACATTCTCTTCTTCGCAGAGAAGACATGAGAAGAGGCAAGATGTAGGATCATAATATCGCGACATCAATACCTCGCGAGATCAATAAACGACATGGCATTGCGAAGGTATCGCAGATGAGCAATATAAATGACGCAATGAATGACGACAGCCAAAACACGAGAAAGATGTGAAGACCTAGCGAGATCTAGGAGAGTTGCAAGATTATATATTTGTACACTTGCGATATTTCGCAAGTCATTCCCGAAATAAAGGACAACTTATTTTGTCATCCACTATGTAATACCCTATATAAAGAGTTCAACAGGTCTATTGAGGGGGAGATCTTTTTCGAGTGTTGGGCAAGTCATTAAGATAGAGAAAGTTTAGAGTGATTGTAATTCTTTAACTAATTTCCATTTCACCTTGTAAGCATTTTAAAGAGTTTAATCAATAAAAATTACAATTTTTCATCCTAAAATGATTTGATTGTATAGATTCTTGTGAGGGGTGTAGTGTAGGATTTCCTGCAACTACAACAAAAACAACGTGCTACACTTTTTCGACGAAAACACTCGAGACATCAACGCATGTCACAAACTGGGGATGCTCATTGGGTATTGGTTTGGCGGTTTACAGTGTGCGGCGTACACTACGCCCGTTATAAGAAAGTGTCATAAGGATGAGGCGGTTAGTAAATACAAGGAGTAATGGTGAAACGCTTTATTTTATGGAACATCAATTCCAGGCGTTACAGGTTACCACCTCCTCCCATTTACTCACCCGTTTTCCATTTCTTAATGAGACCAGAGTACGTTTCACTTCGACTTGTATAAATAGGCATTACCTATTTCCACCGAACAACAGGTTCAGTTCAGAGAGCATACAACACTCAGAAAACATTTGCTAGCTCTCCATCGGTTAGCTTTCCACTTTCTGATACAAGTCGTAAAACAACTACTCTTCAAGAATCAACTAGTCTGGTCTCAACACTTTCTTCGCTTCCCTCCCCAAAACCAACCCTTCTCCTTCGCTTTGTGACCGAAGCAAGTCCTGGAACGGCCATTTCTTGGTTTAGGCCGGTTTATGCAGATTGATCTCTCGAATCTAAAGTACTCCCTTGCGGTACATTGTTTAGGGTTTAAATTCGTTTCTCACCCACACCGAAATTACCAAAATCAGTGAAACCGTTTTCACCCTCAAACAATTGGATTTTGTCTATTGATTTTGAACGAAATATTGGGTATGGTTATTAGACCCCGCTTTTCAATTAGTATCGAAAGCAGGCCAACACATTTAAGACCTCATAAGTCCGTGTTTGTAACGATCTAATTATGAACTGAAGTGTTATCTCTATAAACGTACCATTGAGTCTTGATGGCTCAAATTACTTATGGTGGAAAATTGATTTGCGTGCCTTCCTTCAAGCGCGTGATTTTCAATCATGGGTTTATGTGGTTAATGGCTATGATCCTCCGGAAGTTACAGAAGGCGATGTAACATTTCCAAAGGATATTGGTAAATATGATGTTGTCGAGATTCTTGCTGCAAAGAAAAATTCTGACGGATTAAATGTTATCATCCATGCCATTACCCCAGAGCTCCAAGCATCATGTGACTACTTGCACAGAGTCTAAAGGTGGTTGGGATATCTTAGAAACTGTATTTGAAGAGAATACTGTGAAAAGGAAGCTAGGCTTCAAAACCTAAATTCGATTGGGAAAACCTTCGTATGGCGAGATGAAGATTCATTTGATAAGTTTAATCACAAAGTGCTGAATTTTTAATGCATCTTTTGTATTGGGTAAGATTATTCTGAAAAGGACATTGTGATGAAAAATCTCGGATCGTTGCCATTCGGATATGATTCTAAGAAGCATGCCATTGTTGAGGTAAATAACCTTGCAACTCTTTCCGGAAATATTCTCAAGTTGGGAAGTTAAAGATCTTTGATCATGAGCATACATCCAAATCCGGAAAGGATGTTGCTTTCAAAAGCACAAAAGAACACTAAATTACTTGACAAAAGTAAAAGTGTTTGCATCTCACGAAGATAATCTTTCCGAGGCCGATTCATCGAGATGAAGATCTTGACAAGTCAGTCTCCTTGATCACAAGATAGTTTAGGGATCTTGTTTTGAAGAGAAGTAAACGGTTCTCCGAGAGATAAACCTAGGTCACCGAGTTAAACCTCATAATCTTGTTCCTCCTAAAAACATGGATATTGATGAAACCGGTGACGAGGATATGCCATGATGCTTTAAGTGTAAAGGTTTTGGTCATTTTGCAAATGAATGTCCAAATCGTAAAAAAACACCGGGAACAAAGGTCTAGTTTGCAACTCTTGATGAAATGTCGACAACTATGATTCTAATGAAGACGAAAAGTCAAGTGTTGCACTTCTTTGTGAAAATATTGTTTTTGATAATTGTAGCAAATACATACATCAATCTTGATATTCTTTCAAGAAATCTCTGTGGTCGGAAGAAAAAATGGATCTATCTGTTTCTGCTGGAAACTCTTTTTCTGATTTTTTAGGTTCCACTATGTGTCTAGCTGCTTACACATCTCGGGCATCTGAATCATCTCCCATGTTGACATGCTCTTATTGTTCTCTCAAAGTTCATGAACTTTAAAAGTGTTTCAAGTACAAACACAAAGTAAGATACGTCAACAAACTTCAGCGAAGAGCGAATCGATTAGTAAACAAGCTCAAACTTGTTTAAAAATCATCAGAGGTATGTAAACTCATCTCTTCTTGAAGAAGTTAGTTTCCAAAGAAAAGACTAAATCACTAGAGAAAAAATTATGGTCTAAACATTCTGTGAAACAGGGTTCTATGGATTCCTTTCAAAAGGGTTACGGTGGACAGATTATTGCTCATCCCAGCACAACTTAATTGTGTTGGTTGGTGCATCTTGTCTCAAGTGCCTGATCAAAAGAGATAAGACTGTGCACATCTCAGGCTTTAGGTAAAAGATAATTGTTTTATTTTCTTTTGTTTTTCTCTTGTTAGTTTTGTTGTGCTTTGCAAGTCTGTAATTCGTCCTTTTTTTCATATCTAATTGATATTGGAAGGGACTTCCCTGTTTAATAAAAAAAAATAGGGTTATTATCGACAATTCTACCCTCTTTAGGGTTGAGAGTTGTGCATGCGTGAACTTGTGTGTTTAAAGGTTCCGTAACCCTATATTCCTTTTTCCTCCTATTGAAACTCTTTTTATCATAAAGACTGCTTGTTGAGATTATCTTGTGATTTCCTCTCACAATTTCGTTCGTATGGATGCTCCAAGCATTATGTCTTCTGATGGAAAAGATGTTAATATGATTGTTAAGCCATCAATCATGAAGGAAAAAGATAAATCTCTATTACCTCCAACTTTGAAAATAAAAAGAAGGAATGTGAGGAAGCCAAGAGTTGTTCCTTCAAATTCTCAGAAGTTTTCTGGTGTTCTTGAAGATTTGAAGGAAACAAGGAAGGAGATTCAGCAAATAAAGGCTATTGTTTTGAGAACTCTTGAAATTCAGAAAGCCCTGGGTCGGCATAAATTCAAAAGGTTTGTTGGAATTGACTCCTTTCTTCATGAACCTTACGTTCTCATGGCTGTTGACGATAAGGAGTTCGGGGACGATAAAGAATTTTTCAGAGGTCTCAATGTCTAGGAAACTTCTTATGAGAATTTATTCTTGTGTTTTTAAGAAGGATAACTAGGGTTTGGAATAGCCATTATTGTGAGTACACATAGCTATTGCCAACGTTTTCATCTTGCAATGTTTTTAGATTTATTTATTTAAATTCTAAGTTATTTGGAAGATGATTTATGCAGTATGAAATCTTTATGGTTTTATATATTCCAAATTGTTATGGGATATGTTGTTTACGTCCGTGAATCTTGATTGTCCCGTATATGCTCAAAAGTTAACTCTATTATATATCGGTATGAAAATATTGATAAAAGATAGAATGAACTTTTGACTACAAAAGTTAAGCCTATTATGTCATTATGCAAATATTGATGGAAGATAGGATGAACTTTTGTTTACAAAGATTAAGTATATTATATGTCATTGTGCAAATAGTGGTGAAAAATAGAATGAATCTTTGATTATTCCTTGAGTATTGGTCTTTCCACTGATCCACATCTTTGTGTATGTCTTCGTGCGGCTCCGTAAGTTCTTTTATGTTGAGCATGGCCAGTTGAATTGATCATTTTCCTTGTGGTTAATTCAATTGAGATTTTTGGATAAAATTTTTATATTTCATGTGATTTGTTAATGTCCAAAGAAATCCTTTTTTTCTTGTAAAAGTAAGGTCGCTCTTGTTGTTCTTTCGAGAATGACATTTTATAGGGGAGAGTTCTTAATTGAACTTGTGCTTAATTTCCAAATCCTTGCGGGGAGTGCGGCTGTGGAATATTGTAGGAGTTTTCTTGTATCTTTATAAAATCCTTGATGAATACACTAAGTTTCGACTATGTGAAATCATCAAAACAATTTGGTATGTTGCTCTCTTTTGGTCATGAAGTATCTCTATGAAAATTTCATGAGGATCCCACTAGTTTTCGTACCTTTTCCAATTTATATTGACAAAAAAGTGGAGAATTAATG
>JAJJWW010001717.1:0-10373 GCA_023531295.1 Papaver armeniacum
TTTGGTGATTTTCAAAACACTAGTGATTAGCGTTTTATCCCAATATAAAGAAATTTTTGGTAATGTTATACTAATTTCCAAACAATGGAAAGATAAAATTCAAAGAACTGATTACTCTCATCTATTTAAACAGTGATTTTTGTGCACTTATTTTATCAAAAAAAAAAAAAAAAAAAAAAAAAAAAACAATTAGCTCAAGACATCTCTACATTCAGTTTCTTCAATTATCTTCTAGAGTTCAATCAATTCTCAGAAAAACCAAGCATTGTGAGGCCATGTTTCTTCACTACAGTGGAAATCAATGTATTACATTCAGTTGCTAATACTAGAAAAACCTTCAGAAGGAAGGAAGAAACACAAGAATCCAATTGCATAATGAAGAAAGAGGTGAACCAGAGAAAAGAGAAAAAGAAGGCAAAACTTGAGTTATATTGAAAAACTAATAGATGAGGCGGATGTTGAAAGCAGATCAGCAATCAAAAACCAAGCTAAGACCAGAAAGCAGATTATTGAGGAAAAACAGGTGGATTAAAACTACTACATTCTCAGGTTTGGAAGTCATGAGATATTTTTGGAGGTCAAATTTGAATGGTTCTTACTGAATATTATTAATTTGTAAAAGCAAGAATGAAATCTGATGATCTGTTGTGTGCAGTAAGCGCCTCATCAATTATGTGATCTAACAGTTTCACCTGAATATCGGAGGAATAGATGGAAACTCATGACATATTCTAGTGGTTCAAAATTTTTATTATTACAAATTTACTTTGTTTCTGAATCTGATTAAGGAAGCTGATGTTAGTTACAAATTCGGCTTGGCGATGTTTTATTTTTATATTATTCCATTATTTATGTGTTGTAATCTTTTTTTAATTTATTTCACTACAACATTAATAATGTTTTTAGGGTGGTTGTTTCTTAAACCTTGTACATTAAAGCTCGTTAACATAGCAAAATACATTCTTAATTACATTCAGATGGTGTTAAAGCGACAATGCATGCATGGTGTTGGCGATGAAATGGCATGCTTATCAGCAGGTGGAATTCTGGGAGCTGTTATTTTCTAATTGAAAGAATACAAACTAACTCAACTCCTGTTCTTGTCCATGTGCTTTGTAGCACTAATTGCCTACCCCCATTTAGCATATGTAACTGATCTGATTGTTTGATTCACTTTGCCAATGGTTCTGACTCATCTATCTAGTGGGCACAGTTTATCTTTCTCTTTTGTGCCAGCAACAGACAAGGAAGACATAAACCAAACTCCATTGTTTGGTTCAATATTTGAGCCAAAATCATTAAAATTCTATTCAGCCCCAAAGAAGATGGATATCTCTAAACGTCGAAAAACCAAAACCTAATCATAGACCATTGATAGAAGTGGGAAACATCTGACTGAATGATAAGGATGCCAAAGTGGTGATGAAATCATGGAGAGATGATGAGTTGATGATGTCTATATTACTCAAGCATTCCACAGGTTGTACCATAATGTAAAGACTGAAGTTAGGCTGCATGGTTATTATTGTGGTGAGTGTGGTGAGTGAGGCTCAGTTCAGGTAGATTGAAGTTGTTCAGAGTGTTGAGCTTGACATTGGTGATTGATTGAACTAAATTTGGTTATATCCCCACTTTTGTGCATGCAGTTATTGGAAAAACCTAAAAATAGTAGTATTCATAACTGTGCAGTGTTGTTTACCCTATTTTGTTAAATCTCATGAACAATTCTTATGTGACAGCAGGTTTCATTTATCTGATTTGGAATTGTTAGCAGCCTTGATTCATCAGTATAAATCTTTGGGATCAGAGTCTTATTTTATTATATTCATATTAATATATCCGTTTATTTTAGCTCTGCTGACGCCTCGCGACATCGTTGTTTGGTGACCTCGCGAGTCACGTACGTTTGCGATATTACTTGAGATCCCCTCTGACCATCTATTGAACAAGATATAATTGATGATGAGAAAATAACAGAGATGATGAGGTAAGTGATGTCTTATGTTTATTGAAGCATTCTTAGTGAAATTATAGTGAAATTGAAATTGAATTAGTGAATTGAAATTGAATTCAGTGAATTTAACTTCCAATATTGAGAGAATTGAAATTCCTATTGCATGCAAGTTATTAGAAAAAACACTGAAAAATCGTAATGTTCACTAGCCATGCCGGCATTGTTTACCCTAGTTTGTTAAATCCCTATAGATAATTATCTTAATACCGTCATGGAATTATTTTACATACAATGCCGGAACTAATTAACCGGCATGTAACTCATTTAATATAAAATGCCGGGGATAAGTCGTCGGCATAATCGTTATGTTCATCGAATATGTCCGAGTATTTGTTTCCTTATTTTTAAAAATCTCTGTAGACAATTCTCTTTGTACCGGCATGGTAGTTCATTTATATAAGATGCTAGGAATTGACAAGCCAGCGTAAAACTAATTAACAAAACAATGCCGGGATTAGTACCGGCATTATCGTTATGTTCATTTACCATGCGGAATTCGTTTCATTATTTTTAAAAACTCATTTTGTTAGTAGGTCAATGGCTCCAAAAATGAAGAAAGGAAAGGGAAAAGTCTGTTGATGAAGAAAAACCCAAGTCTTCTCGATCTCGACGTAGTAGATATGATCGGAACGTCGTAAGCTCACGATCCGGGATAATCCCCGGAGGAGGGAGATGCAAGCAGCGATGATGATGCTCGGTGGGAGAATTATGTACCTCCGATGCGACGAGGTGGGTCATCCTCACAACCTGGAGTTGAAGACGATGACAAAGATGAAAAGAAGCGACCAAAGCACCTCCCAAAACTATTTGACATGATTCCAGAACGCAGTGATGGCAAACACTGGGGTCAGCCGAGAGATCCCAAACTTTTATTTGACTACAAGGACTCTTGGGCTCGTTGGATCTATTCAACTTATGTAAGACGTTTGCATCTTGCTATTATATTGTTTATATATGATCAGGTGAATTGAAGTTTGTTTGGTGTCTTTTTATAGGACCACAAGAAAGCCTTCCAGTGTTTGCCGCCATCAACAAATGGATATATGGGATTTGGATGGGGAGTGTGCGGAGGTTCAAGCGGCAGTTAGAGCATGCGGGTTGTATCCCGCGGTAGAATACTATGTGGCTGCTGACCAAGTGACTGCAAATTGCTTCTTGGAGAGGTTTTATGCTTCGGCTGATACCATGCATTTTCCTTTTGGCGAGATGACCATTATCCTCGAAGATGTCCAAAGAATATTGGGTTTAGAGATCCGAGGAAAAGCCGTTAACAAAGATGACGACGGTAAGAGCCTAGAATGGTCCAAGATATATGATCGACTAAAAAGTTGTTTGGTTGGGATGAGGAAACGACAAAAGCAAATATGTACGTGAAAAAGAATACCATGACAAAGACTATTAAAGTCGTTAAGCTCAAACAGTTGTTTGGGAATACGATGGGCAAGGAATTGAATGCCGAACAAATTCAACAAACTAGCGCTTGCTTATCTCTGTTCCTCTTTGGCATCTGTGAATATTCCCCCACTTAATGGTAACACACATGAACAACTTATAACATCTTGATCTGGAGGAGGTTCATGAGTACTCATGAGGCACCGTTTGCAATAATTCTTCAAGTGAGATGCGTAGATCTTCTAAGGCTGATTTTATAATTTAATGGGAATTTAATTAATATAGGTAATCCTAAATAGTTATTTTGTTTTTTTCCAATTAGTTCTTTTCTTATACATTTCATTGAAAACGGCCTTTCATTTGCGAGGTGTGTGGGCTTATGAACACTTCCCAACATTATTCAATGAGTAATAAATATTTGAGTCACATCGCATGGTTTGGATCCTGAATTATAGCTAAGAAACAATTTTTTGTACAATAAACCGGTTTCACATAATGAACTCGGTTACCCATTATATGAGCTTTGGACTCATCAGGTCCAAGATGTTGTGTTTGACCCATACAAGAAAGAAAGAGGAGTTCACTTTCCAAGGCATGACAATGTAGCGTTTTACAACGGACCATTGTTTCATCCAAAGGATTTGTTATGCATCACCCTACTCCGGTGTGATGCGCCAACTTGGGTACAAACGAGAAAACACTTAAGGGTGAATCGATGCCAAATTCTCTCATGTCTTACCTCAATGCGTATCAGATGAACAACATACGCTGGTAGTTTACATACCAACTCCTGTAGTTGCACATTGGAATGAAAGGGAAGAACAACAACTGGACAGGGCTGGTTGGGAATTTGCTGAAAACGGTTATGAGTCGGAACCAAGCTTCCTCAGAGGTCATCGGAGGTACTCACATCCTTATATTGTACGCCCGGCCAACGAAACAGTGCCTCCACAAGGAGAAACTCTTGAAGAACCTACTGTACCCGTACTTCAAAAGACTCTCCTTTTGTTGGTACGTAATTTTTTTTCACTTCCTATCGTTTGAATGTATACCTACAAACTTATAAATTTACAACGCATTAATGGAAGGTATATACAACAACGCTTTACGTTAGGAAAACAAATGGTTTAAACAAGATCAAGATGAGTCACCCCAAGAAACCAAGCGCCTAAGAAGATAGAAAAATCAAGATCCAAAATGCAAAGGACTTGTGACCTAAAGAAAAAGAGGGTTCACATGAAAGCCAAGGACCGAGTGATCTAAGATGTTTGTTAATGTTTTATAGCATTAGATATGTCTTTCGAACAACCACTCGCCGTATTCATGTTGATGTGTCTGCCAACTTTGTAATCTTGTTTCATTTGTTTTCGTCGAAGATCTTACAACTTACGGTATCTGTTAAACAATCTAGTCTTTGCTTATGTTATTTTATGTGTCTTGCTAAATTTTTTTCAGATGTTGATTTCATTTGTTTTTGGCTTAGAACATAATTTATCGTGGAATCGATATGAAACATTGTGGTTTTCTTTTTCAAAACCGGCATGGTATACATTGTAACATACATGCCGGAAATCTGTTATCTTTCAAGAATAAAGAAAATTAGATTTCCGGCATTGATACGGTTATGAATGGGGTGCCGGTACTCTCACGATCCCTTACGAATAATTTATCTTGTTACAGATTCCGGCATTATCGTGAAGTTATTTGTAATGCCGGAACTTAATCTAATATCTCTGTGTACTTATGGTTAGTTGTCGTCATAAAAGACAAAAGTATTTCTAAGCGGATAAGTTCAGGCATTACAAAGTTTGAATTAAATCATGTCGAGCACGTACATAGCATAGGGTTTAATGATTACAATTCAAACTTCCAAAAAAACAAAAGGTTGCGTATTACTTAACTAAATATATCCAAATTACTCCTCATCGCTTCCACACGTATGAATTTTCCTCTCCTCCTCTTGAAGAGGTTTCTTTGATAAGGCCAACGCATCCCAAAATTGGTGATTCTCCTCATACAATGCCATCCATCCTTTCCAGATATTTGGATCTAGGTCCTTGTTTTTAACCATCCCACAAACAGGTGGCAATGGACAATTGTCCTTGAGTTTTGGAATAACGAAATGATTGCCGTTCACGAACGCCAAAACAACTCTTCTCTTCTTAAGGGATCCCTCACATTTTTGCCACTTTGGTGTAAATGTTACTTCTAAGGTGGGAGTAAAATAATGAACAACACATCTAAATGTATCCGCCACAAGATGCCCACAAAGCGGCATGCTCATCCAATATTCAGAAGGAAGAAACTTCATCTCTTGCTCGGGCCCTAATACTCGAGCATACATATCATCAAACCTCTCGCCTTCACCAAGCAGTTGCTCATAAAAGCTCCTCTTGTTCACAAGTTGTTCGGCCATCCTCGTTCTAGCATATTTGCATGGTGTCATACCTCTACTAACCGCCGTGTCAAAGATTCCTAATTGTTCGGTCACAGCATGATAGCCACAATTTCCATCTCCATCGACATCATCCGTATACACAATAAACTCACGAATAGCCTCGGGAAGTTGGTCTATGTAAGACTCTATCTTCGTATGGTAGTGTCTATAAGTCCTACCCGTTTGCGAATCCTTAAACATCGTCATATTACCAACTTTTAGCTTAATTATATCCAAACCATCCTCTGCAATCTCTACCCTCCAAATGTCTTCGGTATGTGACGGGAGATTATACTTCCTTGGCCTACCCCTACCCCTTTTCTTTGGAACATCCGATACATCGACTACGGGTGTGGCTCCGGAATGCTCACCTTGTAGTTCTTGGTAGCTCAATGTTGGTACCTTTGGGGGCCTACCCATTTTCTTTGGAACATCCGATACATCGACTACGGGTGTGGCTCCGGAATGCTCACCTTGTAGTTCTTGGTAGCTCAATGTTGGTACCTTTGGGGGCCTACCCCTTTTCTTTGGAACCTCCGATACATCGACTACGGGTGTGGCTTCGGAATGCTCACCTTGTAGTTCTTGGTAGCTCAATGTTGGTACCTTTGGCGGCCTACCCCTTTTGTTTGGAACCTCTGATACATCGACTATGGGTGTGGCTTCGGAATGCTCAACTTGTTGTTCTTGCAAGCTTGACGTTGGTACCTTCGGTGGCCTCCCCCTTTTCTTTGGAACCTCTGATCCATCGGTTTTTGGTGTGGATACAGAAACCGTCGCTTTTTGTTGACTTGTTAACGGTTCCTTCCTCGTCTACCCCTTTTAATTGGAACCGGCGCTTTCGCGAATAGGAGTTCCGAAATCTCACTTGCGGATAGATCTCGTTTCTTGGTTGCCGCGAGTTCTTCTTCACGTCGAGTCATTTCTTTGAATTCTTTCCTTTGTTTTCTCCTTGCAACCTTAGTTTGTGGTCTACCTATCGGATCTCCCTTCCCTGGATCTTCACTTGGTTTGATCCATGGGCGAGTAATTAGCCTTAGTTGGCTCAACAATACTTGTCGGCTAGTGACCGGTTGTCAGCCGACACAAATATAATTACATCTTTTCTTACTATCAAAAATATAAATATAAATGCGACAAAGGATCGATCCCCGTAGAGGTCTAGTTGTCGTTCACATGGTTTTGCTTTAAATAATTGTGAGTTCAGGATTTTATGAAACCAACAAACTAAAAGCAAATAAATAAAAAGTAAACAAATAGATCTAAGGATAAGAAATATCACATGATTTCGTTTTCATTCACAACATGCTTTTCACAATAACTAGAACTGATATTTAATCCACCTTTACCAAAGACCCTAGAATACCTTGATCAAAAGAATATCCCGCAACTCCTCATGTTATCAACAAACACATTAAAGATGCGATGAATTCTACCTAAAGGAACAAACCAACGTGTAAAAGCACTAACTGTTAATTCCTCAGATGTGCTAAGTTCTATGAAATCAGGCCAATCAAAGCAATTGAACGTGAAAGCATTTTAATTCAATTTAACAAAGGCTGCGGTCTACATATGACTGCGAATATATCACTCAACTATAATCATATATTAGTGCTACTTAATCAAAGGAATATCACTTTTGTGACAATAAACCCTAAACTAGCAATAGATTTGACAGAAGTTCACCAATTTGCAACTGACAAAAACAATCAATCAATCATAAAACAACATTTTCAAGAGAACTGCAACGATAAATATGAGACAAAACTATATTGAATCAAAGAATCATGCTTAGGAAATCCAACCATTCCATAACCACATGTAACTTAGTACTCATATTCAAGGAGTTCATCACAAGAAGAAAGAGAAAATATTTCATGGTTCTAAACCCTAGAATAAAGTAGCAGAGATAATAATAAACGTCGAGATATGATATAAGATGATTCTCCAAATTGTGCCTAGGCTTTGTGAGTTTTGTAATCTTCCTTGAAGAAATTAGAAACCTAGTAAAATAGAAATTGCACCTCCTTAAGAATTGTGTCAGGTGTATCGAGCCTCAGTGCTAAGTAGGTTGCCAAACTACTTTAAACACCGATATCCACGTCAAAGTGCTGGTTGTGTAAAGAATTTCATCCCAAGCTAATGGGCTTTCGTAATTGTTAGGTTCGGCCAGCTTTCTAGATAGTAGTTACTTGGAACCGATAGTGTAACATCTTTTCTCGAGCAAACCCATGACCATCCTCCAGATAAAGCGCGATCGTCCCAGGAAACTCGAGCATCACTTCCATCTTGTTCCTAGCAACGTGACGATCTACGAGAAATCCTAACCTTGCCATCTCTCCAAGCCATCCATCACGACTTCGGCTATTAAACTCGAGCTAAGACTATACATGCAAACTTCTCGGTTACGTAACCATCTTCGTCTCTCTGTTTGGCAACAAACGACACGGTTTCCATCTCCATTGCCATCACGTTCAAGTCCCAGTAAAAACAACTCGATTCCGACTTCCAAGTTCAATGGCGGCATCAACCTCCACGATCGATCACGATCTCCCATCTCGAGACTCTTCCCCTGTCTAGTTACACCACGGCGTCCTCCATCATTACCGGTAATAGCAGGCGGGGACCCTTCCTTCTCTATTCGATGCATGCTCGAACTTATTCTTCTCTGTATATCTCCTTCACAACCTCATCTCCCTGATAACCTTCACTAAGCGAGATAGTCTCGTTTCTTCTCTAATTCGGACTCAATCATTCTGTCTGCAGGCATCGTTCTCTCGCCGATTAACCACCATAGTATCACGGCTCCATTTTATTTCTTCAACTCTTTCTCATTATCACCATCGTCGCCACCATTGCGAGCTTCTCTGTGTTTATGTTCTTCTTTCCCTCTTTGTTGGCGACGGCATGAGTCACTGAGAACTATCTGAAGCAGCTCGTCGTCTTTATCTCGACTCATTTCTCCCCATACTAAGTACCGCACGATTTATGGAAATCGGTTTTAATCATCGATAACGACAAGCTTTGTTTTCTTCTTATCGACTCTGGAACTCGACCTCAAGCACCCATTCTCTGTTCCAACGGCACCATTCACGACGACAGCAACTACCGCCGGCCATCATGATCATCACTGGCCAGCTGCGATTCTCGGTCATCATCGCCTGCTCGTTCTCTGTCTTAAGCTCCATGTATTACTCGAGCACACCATACTCTCTCGAGCTTCCTCCGGATTCTTGACTTAGCGGTGCCTAACTCCATCATCAATAACGACAAAGCTCAAGTTCTTCTCGGCGCTCAAAACTCGAGTTCACTTTCCATCTACATGTCCACTAGTCCGTTCTTCCATCACCATATTTACCTTTGGGTTTGAGATACGAGAGGAGTCAAGAGCCAATGGAGCGCTTTCGTGAAGATCATTACGCTCTCCATATTGTAACATGTGCTCTAATGATCGAATTGTCATATCAAGGCCAGGTTCTTCGGCCATTGCTTATGCCATAGCTATTACGAAGCGATTAATCCGGCTAAGTGCGCAGTCGGGGAGAAGAAAACCGCTCGAGAGATGGTGAGGAGCAAGAGTAAGTAAACCACTTTCCCATATGCAGAGACACTTGAGCAATCCGGAACACAAAACAGAGGTGGCTACTTTGTATGTAATAACTTGAAAGATTGCCGAAGCATGCTAGCTATTCGAGCATTATTGGTACCAGCCTACTCAACCCCGAAGATATAGTCGTTGCCATAGCTACTTGCAAGTCCGATGTCATGGCTAGAGTGCTTAGCAATGTATTCATTGGCGGCACCTCCCAGAACACACTCGAGCTTAACTATCCATCGCTAACCATCGCATCAGATCCTGCAACAACTAATGATCCACGGCTAGCTACATTGACCATCGAACAACGATCAACCCGTCTTCATCTCGCTTTGTATAAGCGAAAACCATGGTTCTCGGTTTGAACTGAGAAAACTCGGCGAAACTTAAGAAGAAGACCACGGGTGCCCTAAGTAAATGGAGTCGTTTGCACCAACATATTTGAGTACGGCTTCCCCAAGTAAAAGGACAGGACTCCCTTTACATGACCCCTTTGGAACGGTTCGCCCCTTAACACAATGGCTACCCCTTAACGTACGGTGGGGTTACCAATAGTACTTTAGATAAAATGACCATTTTGCCCTTTGTATGAGTTCTTGTTTTGCTCATGCTAACCTTCATCTGAACTCGCGAATGACTTCAGTTCTTTTTAGCCATTGTCTTCAGTCTTCTGTCCTCACACAATGAAAAGTAGAAATCTTGTATTTGAGCGAGTTCCAATTGGTCTTTTTGCTCCAAATGACTCCATTGCACCTAATAAACTCAAAAGCACACATAAGATACATAATTTACAGAAAACTTGCAAAGAAAGCATAAATACTAGATATTAAATACGGTGTATTCTCACGCCTATCTCAGATTCCCCACGCTTAGACTTTGCTAGTCCTCGAGCAAATCAAACAAAACTTATTCTAAAGAATACATACAACTCCGTG
>JAJJWW010001718.1:0-83049 GCA_023531295.1 Papaver armeniacum
AAGAAGTATTCATCACTTATTAATGGCTTTATCTTTTGCAAGATGTTAGCGCATAATTTTGTCTTTTACAATTTTAGCCTTAAATGAAAATCCACCATCAACAAATAGATTAGACTTCTGAGTGATAGATGAGTTTAAGTCTCCACATACCTTTTGTTGATGAAGTTCCTCCAAGCTCCCCTCAGTAGATCTTCGTCTTCAATCGATGAACGTCGTGAAGTCTAAGCTCAACTACACATTCTATCCTAATCCGAGACATATCTATAAGTAGATTAAAAATCAAGACTTATAGTTTTGACACCTAAACTTGACAAACAAGCTTGAGATAGCAACGCTTGCGAGTTCGACCGAGAAGTGCTCTAACAAAGGTAGTTGAAGTAAAATTTTCTCATTGTATAATCGAAAACGACGCTAAGGAACTCGTCGATCAACTTGCAACCGATTATTTCGAAAGAGATTGTCGTAATGATGCTTTGCTCAAAGACATTTTGGAAATTAAATCTTCTTTTGCTGTTTGCAAATTTACTCTTGCTCACAGAGATGGTAATATTGTTACATACTCCATACGTTTCTAAAAAATAGGCTTGTTTGGTTTGCACAAAAATTAAGAGAACTAATCATTATAGCCATTTTTTCATAGTTTTTCCTACTTTATCCATGGCCCCATTGATTTGATATTAGAGAGAAGATGGAGAAAGAAGTGGTCCCCTCTTCATATTAAGAGAGAAAAAAGAAAAAAAATGGTCCCTAAATGGGTAAATTAATAAACTATTAATATTTGACTTTCTAAATAAGGAAACAAGCATATTTTTTTGAAAGATCCAAATAAGAAAACAAGCCTATTTTTTTGAAACAGATGGAGTACTTTCTTATTCACTTACCAAAAGTGAATAACTTCTCTATGTTTTGGTCTAGACTCTCAACCTCCGGTGATTGCTGCCGATTATTGAGACAGACTTGTAAGCCTTCTAGAGACAGACTTGTAAGCCTTCTAGAACCTTTGCGTACAAAAGATATAAAAATAAGCTCATCTGTTAAAGCAATGCTGCTACGGGGTATCATTTTGCTTGGGATGTACCAAATTACATATAAGACAAAACATATTTTGGTAAGGGAATGGCACACACCTGAGCAAAATGGTACCCCCATTTGCTGCCATGTGTTAAAGAGGTGAAACTGTTTAGATCCCACGGGATACACATTCATCTGGACTCTGGAGTCTGGGACAATGAATTCACTATTATATGTCGACCAGTCAACTTCCTCTCCCTGTACGTGGAACTTCATTTAATTGTACGTACCACCACCTCAGACCTCACCAATCTTTCCCTCCTTCCCATCACCCCTCAATAATGATACTTACTTGACATGACATGTTTTTCTTCTTCAAGTTGAACTATAAAGTAGTATGAATCTCTCCTCTCCTTTCAACATTTTCTCTTCTCTTTTCAACTAACCTCTCTCGTATAAGTCGATCTGAAAGAGTTTCATTCTTGTTCCATCGGCAGCACCAAAATCCAGGTATCTCCACAACTACATACTCTATTCAATGTTGTAAATTTTAGCTGAAATTTCCGATCAAACCCTCTCTATTTTACTGCGAAAATTATGTAGATATATGGTTTCTTTTAGGGTTTGCTTTTTCTTTTAACAATCCATGATATCTTAGCGAGGATGAAATCTATTGTTCTTAAAATTCAACGTAATTCTAGTCAACGTTAATGTGTATAAGCAATTTCACAAATCTGGAATCAGGTGGAGGAATGTAGTCTAATTTTGTGAAACCTGATGATTTCTTAATTGCTAACATGACAATTTAGCTATATATGTTTTTCACTTTTTCTTGATGTATGTAAGATAGTTTACAGAAAGCCCTCATTCAATTGCTGTTAACATTCTTTTTTTTTTTTTTATCAGCTTGCTGTTAACATTCTTAGATTCATAAGAAATGATTACTTTACTTAGTTTGTTCATACTTTTGATCTCAAGAATAACTTTTGGTGGTTGATTTAGGGACAAACATTATATGATTTGTGCTGCTAAAATGTGGATGACAGCAAGTAAAGCAGTTGAGCATCTTGGTTCGGTTGTTATATGAGAAATGTACCCTCAACTAAACATATTTGTTGGAAATATTAATATCACAAAACATTCCTTCGCACTTCTCTTTGTAGGGATTTTAGCTTGAAGTTTGTAGTTATGGTTTAATTTAAGAATTATGCTGTTTTCTGAATTCTTATCAGATCAACTGTCAATTTTAGAGCTGGCATATATCCTTTGAACTTGTTCTATTTGCCACAAGTAGAACATAGAAGCTGGAATATGAACTTTGATGAGTAACATGGCCACTAGGCCCATAAAGTTATTCATACTGTCATATATAGACGATTTAGAATGAGTTTGGCACATGTTGATGTATGGTTTTATCAGATATGTATTTGGTTTATGTTTTATTTACCTGTAGTTTTTCATATAGTTGTATTTGCGTGCACCCTTCTGTTGTATATCTCTTAGTATTTCCTGAATTTTGTTGGTTATGCTTGGACTATCACTTTCCTCTTTATTTGAAGCCAGTTTTGGCATGCTTCACTCCATAGATCTTGAAGAGATTTCAGTACTACGTTGCAGGTTCCGCCTCCGTGGAAAAATGGATATTTGGAATAAAGTGGATCTAACTACAATGGATAGGAGACAAATCACTTTGCTAGGGACTGGATCATGTGTAGTGCTTACCGTTCTCTTTACAGTAAAGCTCCTAATGCAGCATCTTTCGCAGTGGAAAAACCCCAAGGAGCAGACGGCTATATTGATCATCATATTAATGGCCCCTTTGTATGCCATTGTTTCATTTGTAGGTTTAGTAGATTTCCTAGGGAGTAAAACATTTTTCCTGACCTTGGAGTCTATCAAAGAATGCTATGAGGCACTTGTAAGTAATCTCTTCTACTCGATCTTGAAATCGTACTTAATTTCGGATACATATTATATTTACTCTGGATCATTTATAAGGCCTTGTGAATGGAGTGCAGGTTCTTGCAAAGTTCTTGGCTCTGATGTATAGTTACTTGAACATATCTATTAGTAAAAACATTGTACCTGATGAAGTCAAAGGAAGAGAAATTCACCATTCATTCCCGATGACTCTGTTTACGGTGTGGAACAATTTCTCTCTTAGTTTCTAATTTTTATTTTACTTTGTTGAACTAGATTAGTGTTAGAATTCCCATTTAAGTACTGATATATATATATATATCCTTGCAAATGGCAGCCTCACACCGTCCGTCTCGACCATAATACTTTGAAACTCCTTAAGTACTGGACATGGCAATTTGTCGTCATCCGTCCTGTTTGCTCCATTTTGATGATAGCACTACAACTTCTCCATATATATCCTAGTTGGCTCAGCTGGACTTTCACCATGATTCTGAATGTTTCTGTTTCCCTCGCTCTTTATTCCCTTGTGGCGTTTTTCCATGTCTTCACCAAAGAGTTGGCACCTCACAAGCCTCTTTCTAAGTTCTTGTGCATCAAAGGGGTTGTTTTCTTCTGCTTCTGGCAGGTAATTTCTTCTCGCTAACTCAGTCTATAGACAACATACTTAAATCTATTAAACAGATGGTTTCGAGAATTGGATTTTGCGAAATCTGCTATTTACATAAGCAGCAGCTCATAATTTGAAAGCTTGGTATTTTCCAAAATTGTTCAATAGGTATGAACAATGTTGCTTCCTAATTTGCATTGTTCATGATTGATGTTTTATTTCTTATATTGCAGGGGATTGTGTTGAGTATGATGGTTTCGATGGGAATAATTAAATCTCATCACATATGGATAGATGTAGAGCACATTCAAGAAGCCTATCAAAACATTTTAGTCTGTGTGGAGATGGTCTTATTTTCGTTTATTCAGCAGTATGCATATCCTGTTGCACCTTACATTGCCACCAAGGAAAAGAAGAACAAATAATTATTAGGATCTTTGGATAGATATCGATACAATATCAATAAATGTTCTATATTTTCCATATACTAGACATATTGTTCTCGTTCTGCTTATTCTATGAGAACTTCTTGCTATAGAATGGTTTAGAGTTATTACGGCTATTTCTATTGACATTGCTAATTGTATAAGACTTATTCATTCTGCAATTGAAGTTGCTCCATTTTCACCTTAGAACTTGAAGGTTTCTTTTACGAGGAAAACAACAAGTTTGGAGTCTGGACCTGTTTCCAGAACCCAATGCCAAATCCAATTAACGTTGGGATTTTTTTTTTTTTTTAGATAATGATTATTAAATAGTGGCAGGCTCAATATGCCAGCCTATAAATGTTTGTAAACAACTTGAGACATTGTGAAGGACTTCACTAGAATATTTCTCTCTTCCTACTCTCTTGGCAATAGCATCTGCCAAGTTATTTCCATCTCTCTTAACATGAGTCATTCGACAACTATTAAAAGAATTCAAAAGAAATTTGACATCTCTAACTATCTTCCTATTCTCCTATCGAACAACGGAATTATCAGACAAGATAGAGTATACCACAGTCTCTGCATCAGCTATCACTTTAATGTTGGTAATTCCTGAAGCTTTAATCCAGCTCAGCGCTTCCATGATGGCCATGCATTCTCCAGCTTCTGAGTCTGTCACTCTAGCTGCATAGGAGCCTTTGAATCCTGAGAGCTCACCTACATCAGAATAGAGCACCATTCCAGTGCCACAATTATTAGTGTGATGATCAAAAGAAGCATCCACGTATACTGTGAACATTAAGCTGTCAGAATGCAAGCAGTTTAAAGATGAATTATTAACCAAATGATCATTCCTACATGCGATCTGACTATGGTTCATGCTACTAAAACTAACTAACTGGTAATTAATTCTAGAGACAGTAAAATCAGGGCTGAGAATTTTATTTTGAAAGATACAGTCACATCTTTCTTTCTAGTTTATCCAGCAAGCAATCATAAGTGTTGTTCTCCATGTCTCCAATTCTTCCGTGCTTGTGTTGTTGACTTGAGAGAACCATGAGATAATCCATTCTCTGACAGTGTCGCAGTTTTCCATGACTTGATCAATGTTGATGTTAAGCATTCTCCAAACGACTTTCGCATGGTGACAAGATATAAGCAAATGAAACAAAGATTCATTCTGGTGTTGTCAAATATTGCACACATTTTCAATAGTGTGGTTGAACTGAGATAGCCTTTCTCTAGTTGGAAAAGCATCCTTAAGACATTTCCAAATGAAGAATTTGACTCTATGAGGTAATTTCATCTTCCATAGTGCTTTCCAGACTTCTTTAGGAACATTGATGATTGCAACTTGATTCAGAACTCTACTTTCAGTGAGTTTGTTGTATGCACTTTTAACTGTGAAATTACCATCTCTGGAAGGTAGCCACCTAATGAAATCCTCTTCTGATGTAGATAACTGCATGACTTTAATTTTCTCTACCACTTCAGAAGAAAACAGTGTGTTAAGAAGAGAAATATTCCAGTCATTAGTGTTATTGATGATAAGTTCACTGACAAAAACAAATTGGAGATGAGAAGGATCAAGAGGCTCCAGTTTCTCATTCAGTCCCAGCACCCATTTATCCTTCCAAATTCTTGTTGTCTTACCATTGTTGACTTCAAAACAGTAATGTTGTTGGAGTATAAAAAGACCTTGTTCAATTCCTTTCCATACCCAAGAGGTATTATTCTTCTCAGCACTAATATGCAGAAAGTCTTTATTTTTGTAGTATTTGGCCTTAAGTAATTTTCCTAAGAGCTGATCTTGCTGATGTTGTATTCTCCAGGCTAACTTAGTAAGTAATGCATGATTTAGCATTTCCAGATCTCTGAATGCTAAGCCTCCGAGGTCTTTGGATAAACACATATTCTGCCAAACTATTAAATTTGTACCTCTGTTGGACTTGTATCCCCACCAAAATCTTCTTTGAATAGAATCTAACTTCTTCAAAAGTTTTTTTGGTATTTTTAAAGTACTCATTTGATAGGTTGGAATGGAATTGACGACAGCCTTCACCATGGTAGTTCTACCAGCTTGATGCATAGTTGTTCCTTGCTAGTTACCAAGTCTTCTTTCAAAAGCTAACTGAATATCTTCAAAGGCCTTGACTTTAGAATTACCAATAATAAGAGCAGGAACCAGATACTTCTCATTTTTATCCATAGGTTTAACACCTAAAATTTGACTTAGAGTATTACAAATGCTAGGATCCAAATAATTACTAAAATGGATAGTTGATTTATCAAAGTTGATAACTTGACCATATTGAGAACTAAAATCCTGAAACACTTGAAGGAGATTATTCACACCGGTTAACTTGGTATGAGTAAAAATGAGACAATCATCTGCAAAAAGTAGATGATTAATTGGTGGTGCACCTCTAGCAGCTGAGATACCTTTGATGTTCTTAGAATCATGAGCAGCAACCATAGTTCTAGAGAACCATTCCATGGCTAAGATAAATAAATAAGGTGATAGAGGATCACCTTGTCTTATTCCTCTAGTTGGATGGAATTCAACACATGGAGAGCCATTGAGTAGCACAGATAAAGAAGTAGTACTAATACATTGATTGATTAGCTGACACCATTCTTCTGAAAAACCAAAGCTTGTGAGAATTTTAATCAAAAAAGGCAATTCTAACCTGCCAGATGATTTTGACATGTCTAACTTAAGTGCTAACCAACCTCCTTCACCTTCTTTCCTTTTCATTGAATGAATAAGCTCATGAGCTATAATGGTGTTGTCATTGATTAACCTTTAAGACACATAAACAGCTTGATATGGGGAAATGATTCTATCCATGAAAGACTTCGTTCTACTTACCAAGATTTTAGAGATAATCTTGTAAGAAGTATTACATAGACCTATAGGTCTGAATTCAGAAGGAGTGCCGGGTTTGCTCTTCATGGGAATTAAAGAAATATATGTCTTGTTGAGATGCTTAGGCATTTATTTTGAGGAGATTTTTTTTTTTATCATATCACAGATATCACCTCCAACTATGTTCCATTGAGATTTATAAAACCCTACTTGAAAGCCCTCAGGACCAGGTGCTGACCAATTCTCAATTCCTTTGAGTGTTTAAAAAATTTCTTCATCAGTTGGTGTTGTAAGAAGTAACATATTTTCCTCAGCTGTGATTAATGTTGGAATATGAGAATAATATTTTTCTTCAATAACTGGAATGCAAGAAGTACTGATATCTTTAAAGTGATTGGTAAGAAGTGAAGATACTTCTTTAGAATGAAACCAATTACCTTCAGGATCCTTTAGAGAGTCAATATTATTTATGGTTGTGGTAACCTAAAATATGAGAGAGGCTAGAAGTGGGATTCTAGGGATTCTGAAAGTGAGTCACGGTAGGTTGAGCACGAACAATCTTCGCCTAAACCATGCACAGTAGTCGTTCAAAGGCTGCTTCAGTCACATGAAAGAGGTTTAGGGCTGGTCTTAGGGAGGGAAGCAGATGAGATAGAGATCAGAGAATTCTAGGGTTTGAAGAAGAAATGCTCTGAGAAGTTATGAGAAAAGATCGTAGTAGCTTGGGGAAATAAATGACCTATTTATAGCTGAATTCCCTAATCTCGGGTCGGTGAAGATAAGGATTGCTTTCCGTGCCGTGCGAAGCAATTCTTCCGTCTCTCAGGAATAGATAGAGATAAACTAGGTTGAGTTTATCTCATTATTATTCAACCGCCTTTACTCTCTTCTGAGGTGAGAAATAAGCCGGGTATTTCTCACACTGTCGTAGACCGCCATACCAAAACCTAATTGTTATCTCCCCATTTGTGTGAAGCTGAGTCAGCCTTTGTGATGATGTGTTGAGAGAGAGGAATATTCTCTTTAGCCAAGTTGGCCAAGATGGAGAGATATTTTCTGATGTAAGAATGACTAGGATGAGTCAGGTGAAAAGGCATAAGATGCCCCAGAATTTGTGTGTTGAATCTGAAAAAGAGACTTGATTCTTACATGAGGCTCGTGCCTATCATGGGGAATATTTAGCTTTGTTTGAGATTTTGCGAAGAGATTTGAATCTCTTCGAGATTTTGCAGAGAGATTTGAATCTCTTCGAGATTTTGCGAAGAGATTTGAATCTCTCCGAGATTTTGCGAAGAGATTTGAATCTCTCCGAGATTTTGCAGAGAGATTTGAATCCCTCCGAGATATTGCGAAGAGATTTGAATCTCTCCGAGATTTTGCAGAGAGATTTGAATCTCTCCGAGATTTTGAGAAGAGAATCTCTCTGAGATTTTGCAGAGAGATGTGAATCTCTCTGGGATTTTGAGAAGAGATGCGAATCTCTTTGAAATTTCGGGAGAGATGTGAATCTCTCCGAGATTTTACTGACGGATCGGAATCTCTCTTTGGTCAGATGGGACTCGTCCTAAAGAGAGAGAAAGGGCTTTGTACACCCGATTAATATCTCTGTGAGACTTTGGCTCACTTTTCTATGACCAGCGTATCTTGCATAGATGTGCTAGGAATCAATTTAGTCTGTATTTATGGGGCCGACATGACCAGTGTATCTCGGAAGGATGTTCTAGGAGTCTGTCGAAAGGGACAAAGGCAGAATAACCAGCGTATCTCGCGGAGATGTCCTAAGAATTATTCTGAAGCCTCGGTAAGTCGAGTCAGAGCCTAGAGTAGACATGTCCAGTGTATCTCGCGATGATGTGCTAGGAATCAGTCTTTGATCTCAAATAGGGTGAGTTGTGCTTACATGAGATATGCATATCTCCGCTCTGGGTCATAAGTCCTACGAGGACGTCTTTACACATCTACAGAGCCTACATGACCAAAAGCATCTCGTCGAGGATGTATACTAAAAATCATGGCATCACAATCAGCTGCGTCTCGCGAAGACATGCTGGAATTGTGGCTGTTCTGGTTCATAAGTCTACTGGGGACGTTTTACGCTCTACAGAACCTATGTGACAAGATGTGCGCTAAGAGTCACGGCATCACGACCAGCAATATCTCGCGGGGATGTATACTAGAAATTGTGGCTAAGAATGCCTTGAGGTCCAAGGGCTTAATCTTTCGTGAGAGTGGAATTTTGGCCATGGTCTTGAAATGACACTTTTGCCCCTTATCCAAATTTCACCATCTAAATTAAGTCCCATACTCATAGTAGAACCTTGATTGTTTTATGATGAGTATATAGATGGTTACGAATCGTTCAGACGCGAAATTTCAACTTGTTTTTTTTTGTGGAGTCCCCGATGCTTAGTCTTCGTTTGTTCCAATTTTGAACTTGAAATCGATTCTGGACTTAGAATTTCTCGTGAATATTAATGTTGGGCAGTTTTTTATCTGAGTGTTGTAGTGTTGTCATTGCGAAACCCATTCCTTAGGCGTATATATTTGCGATTTAGGATTTATCTGATTAAAACCCTAATTTTCAGCATTTCTCTTGATCGTGTAGACGAATGTTGTGATGCTTCAATATGATCCGCGAAGCTGGGCTAGGATTGTAGAAAGGAGACAATATCTTGAGCTGATGAAAACTGCAAGTCATGGCATATCTCGTTATCTAATTGGAAGATCCACCTTGCGTCAAAATGCTTGATAGAGTTGAAACTTAGTCACACGTTAATGATGACTTGTAGTTATGTTTTGAAATATGCCAACACTTTGAATTAGTATTTGATGAACCAGTTTTTCCTGTTGTCTTGATTGCGTCTAAGCATAACTTGCATAATTGTTCAAAACCCTAATTGTTCTCTTCTGGCTAAATATTGAGCTTCGAATCTCTAGAGGAATAAGAGGCCTGAACGAATCCTTGGATAGCCGTGAGATTGGTGAGACATGATGAGAAAATCTGGACCCCATTTTCAGAAATGTAGAATCTTTGTCACAGAGAAGTTCTAAATTCAGACTTGTATTTTTCCTAAACCCTAATTCCTCTTTCTTTTTTTCCGTTTGACTCCTTCAAACACTCTGGAGAGGCTTGATGAGGCCTGGAATGTGTATATATATGTTGTGGAGTCGGAATCTTGTGTGATGAGAGCTTTTTTAATCCCTTGTACCAATCAGACACCTCTTATTAGAGAAAATACATACTTTTGAAACTTAAGGGTATTTTTGTCAAAAACCACTATGAGCTTGATTTTTCTTTGGAATGATAGAAACATGGAGCCTCCCTAGGCATAGTCACGTCTTGAAAGAGGTATTGGCGCGTATCTGGTCCTGGTTTTGGAAATCATGAATCTGAATTCCATGTTTCGAGCCAGGTTCCCTTTATTTTCTCTGAAATTCTGCCTTCCTGGATTCCGTTTCAATTCCATTCTTCTTAGAATACTTAGAGAACTCAATATTCACGTGTATGAGGCCTTTGGAATGATTAGATGAGAGCTTGGTCGGTCTCTTGCTGTATTAAGGCTTTCTTCTTTGAAAACACTAAAAATTGCAATATAAGGGTATTTTGGTCAAAATTCCTTATGAGCTCGTTTTTGTTAAAGAGTAATGAGCTAAAAGAGATTGAAATAATCTTATATAACCGTCCAAGAGAATGGTAGAGGCTCGGTCCCCTCTCTTTTAGAATAAATCCATTTTTTCACCAAATTCTTAAAATTAAGGTTATTTTCGTCAAAATCCTAATTCTCTTCGACTTTGATCCCTCTGTAAAATTCCGAGAGAATAAATCACGTCCCACTGGCCTAGGATAGCATCCTCATGCATGAAAAGGGATTGTCCACGGTTTGGAGGGATTTTTAGAAGAAAGAAAACCCTGAGTTTCCTTATTTGATCCAAATTCCTCTAATTTCCTCTTTTAACTCCAAATCTTTTTCCTTTTGCTTCTGGGGTTCCCTTTTGAAATCAAATTAAAAACAGAAGTATTTTGGACGTGTACTAGGTTTAGAAACCGGTCAAGTATGTTCCACGAATTTTATTCACAGTATAATTCCTTGTTTAAGTTGAATTTCGTTGCCTTCTCTTAGCCAAATCCCCTTTTCTTAAAAATAGCCAAAATATCGAACTAGGGGCTTTTCTTCAAAATAGCCAAAATGTTTACGTGTTTATGTTTTTTTCTTGATAAGTCTGCGTTCAAGGAGGTGGAGAAACTTCGGTATGAATTGTGATTTACTTGTTTAAGGATAGAAACAAGTAGACCACGTCATGGACTCTTTTTGGAAGTTGGTTTCCTTGTTCAAGTGAGATTCATCCTTTTATTTGAAGTAGGATTTATATTGCACTCTGGAGGAAATTCGCGTGCTAACTTTTAATGCTTGGTGTACTTGAATTGAGTTCTTAATAATGGCATGCTAAGTGATAGCATCTTTCTTTTGCATAGATGGTAACCTTGTTATTCTTTCAAAACGATACTAATCTTCAAACTGATGACATAGAAGTTAACAGAAGTACTTATCATCTTGAGTTTGCTGATGTAGATACCCATCCTTCATTCTCCATAGAGTCATCTTCTGTAAGTCTTGATATTTATCCATCCTTGATCATATATTCATATTCCTTTGACCATTTAATGAATAGAAGTAGTCGTATTTGTCAACGATTCACTTTGTTTAAGTGTTCGTCAAAAAAACTTCAGATTTGAGGCACTTAGGGAGAATGGCTGTAAACTCTTCATACGAACTCTGATTTGAGTCGTCGGCCCCAAATTTGAAAGAAAAGAGAATAGGATTTCTAATGCAAAAGGAATGACTTGATTCCGAGTTCGTTTGGCCAATCAAATCCGTGTATACTTTTGACTTCAAACATCCCGTATAAAATTTCAGGAATTTTTTTCTTCAGATTGCACTTACTTCGGTGTTGGGACCACATCTCCTAGCTCGTTTGTCTGTTTGAGGTGCCCTTTTGATATGTTGTTGAGAATACATATGGGAACATATTTTTCTTAGGAAGAACCCCGAAATTCCTTATGCATTGTCATCAGTTTTCGAGTCTTTGCGCTGGAATGTGCGGATATCTCCTTTCCAAAGGAGTCTTTGTTGCGTTTGAACCCTTGATGCATTGAGACTCTTAGGAAACTACCCCTTGGAGTGTTATGACCTAATTAACCTTCCTTAGATTTTCATAGTTCGTGAATTTGATCCCCTTGAGACAAAAAGTGTCAGTGGCGTGCTTATACGTTTTACCCTTTGTTATACAAAACGTATTTTCTGTGGCTCTTTGAGGAATATGGGTATGAATAAAACCTATGAATATCCTTGGGGACATGGATTAGCTTTCTTAGGATTGAAATAAGGGTAAGATCTCTAAGTATGGGGATATATTTTGTTTTTTGCTTGTGAGGCTTGATATATATATATTTAAAAAGAAACCCTAATTTGCTTCGTATATATGTCTTCAAACCTTCATATTCCGTGAAATTCATTTGACTTCCACTTTTGTATACTTAAGATATGGAAATACCTCGAGATATGCCTGTTGAGAATGGAAAAGAAAGATATTCCTTGAATGATGACTCAGGCGTCTATCAGTCCCCAGTTATTAGTACTTCTCACATTAAAGAAACTCGAAGAGATGAAGCACTGCCGCTAAAATGTCACAGAATATCCTATTGGTGGTCTTTTTTTTCGTTGGTCCTAAGGCAATCCTAGACTCAGATGACGTACTCATAGAGGAACTCGGTGTTGATGTTGGATCTGCAGAGTTGTATAAGGCTACACGGCAAAGGTACGCCATGTTGCTACGATGAAGAAGATAAATTATGTCATTCGTCCCTCCAGTTAATGACTTGTGATCGGTTCTCAGTGACGTAAGGAATATAACTTTTAACATCACCCTTACTGGTCTTCTTTCTGGGAGACTTGCTGAGAATCTTCGCTTCAATGTGACGCGGCTGCTAGAATGACTCAACTCTGTCAGAGTCTGTTGGACTGAGTTGAGTTCAGGTCCTCATTTTTGAAGAGCGTGCATGCGTATCAAGATGCAGAGGCCACAGTGAAGCAGCTGAACGTGGAGCAAGAGATTTTATTTAGGGGCTCTGTCAGAAGATTTCTCCATGGTTGATATTTTCTCTCTCTGAACCTTTTCCATATGCATCTGGTAAAGGAATGGGAACCTCATGAGTTCGAACTTGATGCAAACCCTAGATTTCTCCGTCGGGTATGCGAGTAGGTGAAAACCCTAAGTTAAATTCGTAATAGAAGTTCCTTCCTTGCGCGATCGTGACTCCAGAGGCTGTAAAAACTTCGTTTGACGTCCTATTTCGGTGGTTGACCCCAACTATCGAACCGAAAAGACCCAACATTCATCTATAAGAGAAAAATTATGATTTGGAGCTTGTTTTTTCCGGTGATATGTCCATATGAAGTTGAACTCGGAATCCGGATTTATTTAGTAGCAATTCCTTCAAGTGTTTTGTTGATATCTCTTGGATCGTGTATCGAAACATCATGCCCTTTTAACACATGGTAGGAGAGACATGGACGGATACTTTTATCAATGGCGCGTTGTAGAATTCTCTACCCATTTTTCTTAGTTCGTCGAGTTATGTGACTAAAGTATGAGTCGTCTCTGAGTAGAGTGGAAACTATAGACTCCTCTTCAAATCGATTGTGAACCCTAGTTTGCTCATGCATGCATTTATTATTGAGGGATAATGTGAATGCTTCTTCTACTTGATATAGTTCTGGTGCATGCGTATAAAACATCTTATCTTCAGTCAGGATCCGGGACATGGTTGCAATTGCTGAGTACAGATGTTGACGGAGAAGAATTTGACGAGACCAGAGAGATGCGAGATTTCTCGAGATAAGTCCCCTTCACGATTTTAAAGGTCGATCTCTATTTTCATAGTCCCAAGTAATAACAGGTTGTGATGTGGGTTTGAGGAGTTGAATGGTTTTGATGTGTCCTTATCATTAGAGACTCTTGCGTTGATTGTTTTTAAATATGTTATCTGAAAACTGGATGTTTGGGCCACCTCATGTTGGCCATGCAAGTGTGTGACGTACAATTCCTCGTTAGTCCGCAGTTTGATATAAGACTAGGGAGTCCCATTTGTTGGTGCAAAATTAATTACCCCAACAATCTTCGAGATATGTGTATGTTGATCGAATCTCCATCGTAGATCCAATTCCTCCAGAAACTGTTGATGAACGCTGTGATTGATGCTGAAAAAGGTGGGGGGGTACCTGCAAGGACACTCGATGCTTAAGTCAGAGAGAGTTCTAGACAGGTTTTTTCATAGGAAAAAAGGAATTGTGATTGTGTACCTTTTGAGTTGGATTTCAGCCTCTATTTATAGGCAGAAAACAAATCTAATTGTTATAATTTGTAGTTATCTCAAATAACCACCAAGATTTACCTTTATCTTATGAGATTTGTAGTTATCTTGAATAACCACTTAGATTTGTACTTATCTTCCCAATATTTGCATATATCCTGGAAGATTCATGTTTATCTTCATCATATTTGTACACATCTTGAAAGATCCATGTCTATCTTGTCAAGATTTGCATTTATCCAAGAAGATCTATATCTATCTTTATAGATCTGGATATATCTTGAGAGATTTAAATCTATCTTCTCCAGATTCATAATTATCTCAAAAGATCTATATTTATCTCTTTGAGATTTGTATTTATCTTCAATGGTTTCCATAATAAACCATTGGGCCATTTTTGGTTTCCTTAATAAAACACCGAGTTACCTTGATAACCCAGTCGGGCTTCTTTAATAAGCCATTTTTGGTTTCCTTAATAAACCACTAGGTTACCTTGATAACCCAGCCGGGCTTCTTTAATAAGCCATTTTTGGTTTCCTTAATAAACTAATGGGTTACCTTGATAACCCAGCCGGGCTTAATAAGCCATTTTTGGTTTCCTTAATAAACCACTGGGTTTCCTTGATAAACCCAGTCGGGCTTCTTTAATAAGCCATTTTTGGTTTCCTTAATAAACCACTGGATTACCTTGATAACCTAGTCGGGCTTCTTTAATAAGCCAATTTTGGTTTCCTTAATAAACCACTGGGTTACCTTGATAACCCAGCCGGGCTTCTTTAATAAGCCATTTTTGGTTATGAGGCGCATGTGTTCCCCATACGTACACCATTTTATGATGGTACAAACATCATTGACCCTGGACGCTTGGAAAATGAAGTAAGACCCTTGTAGCGTACGAGATTGAGTCTTCAAGGCGGGCAAGCGATAATCTGTGGGTTGGAGACGTCTGTGGTGAGTCATGTCAAGATATTGCCGCATGTGTCTTTGTGGACAAGATGAAGTTGTTAGTGATCGTTATATCTTGTCCTTCTCTCATCGCGTCTGAACCTGACTCATGGATTAACCTTTAAAGTGGATTTTTTCGATAAAAGAGACTTTGACTGAGGGAACTGCTGGTATGCGTCTGCATGAGTAATGTGTATCCTGAAGCTATGGTCTCGGATCCTTCTCTTGTTTTACTTCAGTGACAATAGCTGGTTGTAGTTGTATGTCGATTAACGAAATTTTATCTGAATTGTTGGCCTCACTTTGGATTCCTTTTTCAATTGGTAGGTTCAGGTGCGAAGATATTATCCTTCTCCTTCTTGGGTGAATTGAGGTCCCATCGGAAAATGATACTGGATAATCGTTGGTATAGCCGAGATGGAGGCTCATTGAGACTTGGTCGTACAATTGCTAGGACTCCTTTTCTTTCTGACGGGATGGGTGTTGAGATATCATATCGACCGGCGGCTTTGAATCTTCAGATAAGTATGAGCTTTGGCCGAGAGCAATGTCTTGGAAGCTAGTCTCATCCTATACTTTGTCATGTTCTGGTCATGACCCTCTGAAACATGAAAACGACAAGATGCATCTCGGATGACGATTTATGACCTTATGTGGCTCTGCAAAGCTTTTGTCTAGGTCACGAATTTTTTGGAACCTTTCCAAGTTTTCGCTAAGTTTATCCTGTAAATGACGAAAAGACAAATCCGACAGAAAAAGAACTAGGTCAATCTGATACAGAATGAAAGAGTTATAAGTAAAATAGTAAAGTGAAGTAAACTTCCCGAGTCCCTTGTGATCAGGTTGAGGGCCCTTGACCTAAACGAATTTTGGAGCAAATATTCGTCAGAATCTCCAAGTTTAAATTACCATTTGGTCCTCGAGAAAGATGGGCCAGCTGGATGGTTGCTCCTTTACTCTGTCGCGTTCTTAATGAGCTACATCTTCTCCGGTGAGGCCGATTGCGGACAGACTGGATCCATCCATGCTATTCCCAACAGTTTTTAGTATTCCTTATCTAGGGAACATTTACTCGATGTACATTTATTGGTTCTATCCCTACTGGTAACTTTAAAGGCGTTTTCACACAAGTCTGTATATCGATCTGAGATTTTTCAAGATTTTTTTGGGTCTCCAGTAGTCCTCGGGTCTTTAGCCAACATTTTTAGGGTTGGTAGTAGGTTTTTTGTGGAAGTAGGTTAATGGGACGTTTATGCAGGAAGAGATCTAGGTGATCTGGGACGCATTAACCTATTCACTAAGGTCAAACTCGAAAGAGAAAGAAAGTGCTGGTAGGGATAACTCTCTCGACAAAGTCTGAAATGGATTTACAGAGACTGAATCAATGGAACGTTTTTGTGTTTGAATTGGTGGAATCAGCTTCCTTCCTAATAGTTACCATGATTGAGATATGTAACTGAGTGAACAACCTCCCACTGTGGTCGCCAAAATGTAGTTACCTAAAATCTGAGAGAGGCTACGTGGGAGGTTGAGCACGAACAGTCTTCGCCTAAACCACGCACAGTGGCCGTTCAAAGGCTGCTTCAGTCACAGGGAAGAGGTTTAGGGTTGGTCTTAGGGAGGGAAGCAGATGAGGGAGAGATCAGAGAATTCTAGGGTTTGAAGAAGAATTGCTCTGAGAAGTTACGAGAAAAGATCGTAGTAGCTTGGGGAAATAAAGGACCTATTTATAGCTGAATTCTCTAATCTCGGGTCGGTGAAGATAAGGATTGCTTTCCGTGTCGTGCGGAGCAATTCTTCCGTCTCTTCAGGAATAGATAGAGATAAACTAGGTTGAGTTTATCTCCTTATTCCACCACCTTTACTCTCTTCTGCGGTGAGAAATAAGCCGAGTATTTCTCACACGTGCCGTAGACCGCCAGACCAAAACCCTAATTGTTATCCCCCCATTTGTGTGAAGCTGAGTATGACTTTGTGATGATGTGTTGAGAGAGAGAAATATTCTATTTAGCCAAGTTGGCCAAGATAGAGAGATATTTTCCGATCTGTAAGAATGACTAGGATGAATCACGTGAAAAGGCATAAGATGTCCCAGAATTCGTGTGTCGAGTCTGAAAAGGAGACTCGATTCTTACATGAGGCTCGTGCCTATCATGGGGAATATTTAGCTTTGTTTGAGATTTTGCGAAGAGATTTGAATCTCTCCTAGATTTTGCGAAGAGATTTGAATGTCTCCGAGATTTTGCAGAGAGATTTGAATCCCTACGATATTTTGCGAAGAGATTTGAATCTCTCCGAGATCTTGCAGAGAGATTTAAATCCCTCCGAGATTTTGCGAAGAGATTTGAATCTCTCCAAGATTTTGCAGAGAGATTTGAATCTCTCCGATATTTTGAGAAGAGATGTGAATCTCTCTGGGATTTTGAGAAGAGATGTGAATCTCTTTGAAATTTCGTGGAGAGATGTGAATCTCTCCGAGATTTTACTGACGGATCAGAATCTCTCTTTGGTCAGCTGGGACTCGTCCTGAAGAGAGAGAAAGGGCTTTGTACGCCCAATTAATGTCTCTGCAAGACTTTGGCTCACTTGTCTTTGACCAGCGTATCTTGCAGAGATGTGCTAGGAATCAATTTAGTCCGTATTTATGGGGCCGACATGACCAGTGTATCTCGGAAGGATGTTCTAGGAGTCTGTCGAAAGGGCCAGAGGCAGAATAACCAGCGTATCTCACGGGGATGTCCTAGGAATTATTCAGAAGCCTCGGTAATTCGAGTCAGATCCTAGAGTAGACATGACCAGTGTATCTCGCGATGATGCACTAGGAATCAATCTTTGATCTCAAATAGGGTGAGTTTTTCTTACAGGAGATATGCATATCTCCGCTATGGGTCATAAGTCCTACGAGGACGTCTTTACGCACCTACATAGCCTACATGACCAGCAACATCTCTTCGAGGATGTATACTAAGAATCATGGCATCTCAATCAGTTGCGTATCGCGAAGACATGCTGGAATTGTGGTTGGTCTGGTTCATAAGTCTACTGGGGACGTTTTACGCTCTACAGAACCTACGTGACCAGCAATATCTCGTCGAGGATGTGCGCTAGGAGTCACGACATCACGACCAGCAGTGTCTCTGATAGGATTTCGGGAAACCTATATGTAATAATCGCAATCGCACGGCGTCTAACTAGTAGACAAAGGCAAGTACGGGTCGAACCCACAAGGAGCGGTGGAAATACCGTAATCAATATCTCTAATAAAACTAACGAGGAACAATATTTTTAGATTTTTGAATTGGAAATGAAATAATAAAATTAAAGTAAACTAATAAAGTGAACTCGCAGTGAGAATAGTTTCAACTACTATTTATATTCAATTACTGAAATTAAACATAATTCTGAATATATATTTATCGTCCGTTCTATTGGCATCACCTATTATATGTATTAGAGTCGCAAATGTCACTGGTATACCCTAAGCATGGGGCATCAAAGAATAAAACCAAGCATGCACCATCAAATTTCATCAGCGATAAAGTTATACGAAACTAAAATGTTGATTCACAAATATAATCTAACTCTTCTAAGCATTACCCATCAAAGAAATTAACCAAGTATGGAATATCAAATAATGAGACAAATGTATTTATGAACTTAACAATTACGCACAAAGGTTATAAGAAACCAGTGAAACAACAACTCATTTTCAATAAATCGATAAACAATATTCAAAGATCAATTTATTCAAATCATAATGGTCTATTGCTATATTAATCAATTCAAATAGCCTAATACCCCAAATAGTTTCAACCATAAACCCTAGTTACAAAAATATCTAGCCAAACATGACTTTCTCAAAAGCCATAAACATATTAAAGAGATTCAGTAGATAATCAGTATGGAAATGAAAACACAAGAATCGCAAACCCTTGTCTTCCCCTGTTGATAGCTTCTAGCCGCGCCTCTTTTTCTTCTCCAGTAGCCGCAGCTTTCCGTTCTCCGAACCCCCCCCTTATGTTCTTGTCGATTGAAAAATATAAGGGTTGCAAAGACTTCCAACTTGGACCGAGCAAAACTGCCAAAGCCCAGTTCATAACTAGCACCCACTACTAAGTCCAACTGTTTCCCAAAGTGGCCACAACTCCAATTCCATTCATCGTACATTCCATCTCTAAAATCTTCTTTTAACGGCAAAACCAACTCCAGCCATTACCACGATATCGATGACTTGAATCCAACATCTCCAGCTCAGTCACGTCCAAGCTTACCATGCAAACACCGTTGGCACCAGCAGGTCACGGCCGATCACTACCACCAACAGTTTCTCTTCAATCTAGCTACAACACCAACTCTTTGCTTCTCAGAACTCCGACCATAACTCGAACAATCACTGTATTTACTCTCCACCAGCAAACCACAGTTCGACCATTGTTGTTGTATCCGGTGTAAAGACGACCACCATTTTGAGAACTGCAGCCATCTTCCACTCGATAACAACCCCCCATATGGAGCCAGTTAAGCCAACACATGCATCTCTTCTAACTTTTCAGCTGCCCAGCTCCGTATATAGCACCAAAACTCCACTCTCGTTACTGATGTGTCAATCTCCGTCACCTAGTTACTTCCTTGTCCACAGCCAACAAAAAGAACCATTATTCATCTCAGCTACAACTGACATACATGCCATCGTCACCCACCAGCTTCCCTGTCCAACTCTCGGCACCTTCCTGTTCACCGGCTGCAACAGTTAAGCAACTACAACACCTTCCTTGATTTTCAGTCCCGCTAACTGATTTTCACTTATTTCCTGCTACAGCCAGCTCCACCAACGGAACTTAGCTTTGCTTCCAATCAATCACTGCCAACAGAAAGGTTTAACAGAGATTTAATCTCTTAACAATATTATTGCGCACACTTATTGTTATACAAGATACATAGGTATATATAGAGAGACTTCCTTGAATAGCAAGGAAGGAGTATTTCCTAACTAAACACTATTGCCTAAAATACAAGATCCGTGAACATCAAGAGATGTCACGTTCCGGATGATGAGCTAACACCCTCCCGCAAGCGTAACGGGTGATCTTGAACCGTTAGCTTGAACCGTAAAAGTGAAAACCGATCCCTAGAGAGTGGTTTTGTAAATATATCCGCAACTTGATCTTTAGATGATATAAAACGAACATCAAGAAGTTTGGAAGCAACTTGATCACGAACAAAATGATAGTCAATTTCTATATGCTTTGTCCGTGCATGAAATATAGGATTTTCTGTGAGATAAGTTGCACCAAGGTTGTCACACCACAGTATAGGAGGAGAACGTGTAGAGATACGAAGCTCCGAAATGAGTGACTGAATCCACATAATTTCAGCAGTAGCAATAGCAAGACCCCGATATTCGCCTTCTTACTAGAACGAGATACTCGTTTTTGTTTCCTAGCACTCCAAGAGACAATATTTCCACCTATGTAAACACAATATCCACTAGTAGAACGACGATCATCAAGAGAACCAGCCCAATCGAATCAAGATAATGACTTTGAAAGACAATTGAAGAGAAGGAGACGGCCGAAGAAGTATACCAAAGGTACTTGTACTTTTGAGATAACGAAGAATACGCTTAACTAAACTCCAGTGAAACTCGGTAGGAGCATGCATAAATTGGCAAACTTTATTGACAGCATATGCAAGATCTGGACGAGTAAACGTTAAATATTGCAATGCTCCAACAATACTACGATATTCAGTAGCATCAGTTAACAAAGTACTACGATCAGAAGAAATATCACCGGAAGTACTAAGTGGAGTACTAACTGGTTTGACACCATCCATTTTTGCCCGAATAAGAAGATCATGAGCATAACGTTGTTGAGAAAGAAACAAACCCGAAGAAGTACGAGTTGCCTCAATTCCAAGAAAATAAGACAAAGAACCAAGATCTTTAATTGCAAATTCTTGTTGTAAACGAGTGAGAATAGAGGCAATACCTGTAGGACTGGAGCCAGTAACGATAATATCATCCACGTAGACTAACAAGTAAATAGCACCATGAGTTCCATTGTAAATAAACAATGACGAGTCACACTTCGAAGTAATAAACCCAATTTGCAGCAAAAAGGTACTGAGTCTGTGGTACCATGCACGAGGAGCCTGTTTAAGGCCATACAGAGAACGATGTAATTTGCAGACATGTGTAGGAAAACGAGAATCCACATAACCTGGAGGCTGCTTCATGTACACCTCTTCTTGAAGTTCTCCATGTAAGAAAGCATTCTGCACATCAAGTTGATGAATAGGCCAATTGGAAGACAAAGCCAATGTAAGAATAATACGTATAGTACATGGTTTAACGACCGGACTAAACGTTTCAGAGTAATCAATCCCTTCTTGTTGATTGTATCCTTTTGCAACTAAGCGAGACTTACGACGTGCAATTGTACCATCAGGATTGCGTTTGATACGAAAAACCCATTTACATCCAATAACATTCATAGAAGGATCATATGGTACTAGTGACCATGTACCATTGCGAATCAATGCATTTATCTCATCATCAGATGAGACACGCCAGTCTGGATCTTTATGAGCCTGGGAAATGCAAGTAGGTTCATAAAGTGAATCACATACCAGTGCGTATTTGGAGTTGGGTTTAAAGATACCATCCTTAGCTCTTGTCACCATTGGATGTGTAGGAACAATTGGTAGTACAGGGGAAGCCTGAGTACTGGAGGCTGGTACCGTACTGGAGGCTGGTACCGTACTGGAGTCCACTACCGTATTAGAAGAGTTGAGCACGTCAAAAAATACAGAAGAATCATCATTGGCAGGCACTGGGACTCGAGTATCAACAGGTTCTGAAGTCCGAGCAGGTGCTGTAGTTCGAGTATAGGCAGGTGCTGGAGTCCGAGAATTGACAAGTTCTGAAGACCAAATGGGAGCAGCTGCTGGAGACTGAACAGCTACACGTGGTGGAGACCAATCATTGGTGGAAAATAAATCCACATGAAATGTAGGTGCAGACAAACTAGTATTTGAAGTAGTGGCAGCATCATAGTGTGAACCGGATGAAGGCGAGGATTTGTTGAGGCTGCGACAGCGCCGTGTTGGATCCGTGCGAGTTGGTAAGGCCGGATTTATAGAAGATGGAGTTACACCGTGAAGGAGTCGATGCCGGGGAAGGTGATGATGCGAGACGCAAAGGGAAAGGTGATCTCATCAAAAACAACATGACGACCGACGTAGATTCGGCCCCGTGGGAATATGAAGACACTTATAACCCTTATGAGATGGACTATAACCAATGAAAACACAAGGAGAAGAAAGAGGTTCCATTTTGTGTGACCTATACGGACGTAGATAAGGATAACACAAACAACCAAATACACGAAGCAAAGTGTAATCAGGTGGGATACCAAAAAGAACTTCATATGGAGAGAAATTATTAACGGAGGTCGAAGGAACACGATTCATTAAATAGCAAGCAGTGTAAAATGAATCATACCAATATGAGGACGGCACAGAAGCCATATTTAGAATTGTAAGACCAGTTTCACGAATATGACGGTGACGACGTTCAACCAAACCATTTTGCTCAGAAGTATGTGGGCATGAAAAACGATGAAAAATTCCAAGTTTACGAAGATGCGGAGTAAGTTTGCGATACTCAAGAAGATTGTCGACCGAAAAAGTTTTATCTTTCGATTAAAAGATTTTCAACATCTTGTTGAAATAAAAAATATAGAGAAAACATCGATTTCGAGACATAGGAAACATCCAAGTAAAACGACTATACGCGTCAATAAATATGACATAATATTTGTAACCTTCATTAGATAAAATATGAGAGGGTCCCCATACATCCGAGATAATTAAATCTAATGGATTCAAATAAATAAGTTGTCTACCGGGATTTAAAAGGTAACTTATGACTCCTATGCTCATGACAAGATGGGCAAAAACTAATAGTTTGGTTTGAAACTGGAAGAGAAAACTGAGAAATAACTTTGCGAACTGTGCGCATCATTGGATGTCCCATTCTAGCATGCCAGTTTTGTAGACTAGCACGTTCCCCTATGCAAGCTTTAGGAGATTGAGACGAGACATCAAGTTGATAAAGACCACCCTTTCTACTGCCACGAAGAAGGACCTTCCCGGTACATCGATCCTTCACAAGACAAAAATTTGGATGAAATTCAAATAAGACATTATTATCGGTAGTAAAACGGGAGACAGATAAGAGATTATGAGAGATTTTGGGTGCAAAGAGAACATTACGAAGCTGCAACTTACGATTGGGAGTCCCCAAAATAGATGAACCAACATTAGAAATTGGTATAGAAGAACCATTACCCATTTGTATTTGATCGTGCCCGGTATACTCAATTGGAAATCAAGACGAGAAAGATCATTAGTTATATGATCAGTAGCACCATATCGTGAGTCCATGGATGAGTTGGCAATAAACCGATTTGAGCAAAGATAAGCACGCAGTACAGAATTTGGTGGTTGACGACGCGCGGAGGGACGAAAGCCACGATCAAACCGGTTCCAATGGTCCCGATGCTTCATGATTGGGACGGCCACGTAGCCGACAAGGAAGCTCGGATCGAGTAAGTTGGGATGAAGAAGTCGAAGGACGAGAGTAGGCACTGTAGGTGTTTGAATATCTGTTCGACATAAAAGAATTGGGCCTAGCCGAGTTTCCTGCATAGTTGGGCCGAGATGAGTGAGCTGCATTGGGCCGAGCTGAGTGTGCTAAATAGTTGGGCCTTGATGCCGAGAGAGATTGACTGGAGCCAGAATTGTTGAAGCGAGAAGAATTCGAAGTAGCTCCACGAGTTTGTGCAGCGATGTTGGCCACAGGTTGTGCATGTAATGCTTTCTCCTGAGTCTCGATACGTAACTCAAAGGTTAAGAGAAAAGTAAGAAAATCTTCAATAGTTAGAGAACTCATCGTGGTGGTCAAGGAGGTAACAATAGCATCATACGAATTGTCAAGACCAGCAAGAAGACAGTGACGAAATTCTTTGTCGAAGAATCTTAGTTGTATTAGCGTGACAAGACTATCCACTAAATCTCGAGCATGATTGATGTATGCTCGCATAGTTTTTGATCCTTTTTTAAGAGCACGTAGCTCACAATGAAGATGATGAATTTGCGCATCAGATTTGGAGGCATATTGAGCTTCAAGAGAGTCCCATATAGCTTTTGAAGTTGTAAGACGATGAACATGTCGAAAAACAGCAGGAGTAAGAGAAGAGAACAACCAACTTACCAGGATTTTATCCTGTTTTACCCAAGAAAGAAACGCCGGCGTAGGAGCTGCATCAGCAACAGGAGGTCTTTGGACATGGATTTTGCACCAGTAATATGACCATCGAGGTCGTAACCTTGAAGATATGGCAAAAATTGAGCACGCCATAACGAGTAATTGGTTTCATCCAATTTGACGGTGATGATGTGATGAGGTTGGGAAAATTGTGTAGACGACATAACAGAAGATTGCAGAGAAGAGATAGTTGAGGTGATAACAGCGGAAGTGGTTGAGGATTCAGTAGACATGATAAAGGATTTGAAGAAAAGAATTATGACCGAGCAGGGTTGATGAAAATAGGGTTAAAGAGGACCTAAACCTAGCTGATACCAAGCTAGAACTATTTATGTTTAGGGTAACTTAGGTTTAGAATAACTTAGAAGAAGAGAAGAGGAACAGAAAAGGTTTAACAGAGATTTAATCTCTTAACAATATTATTGCGCACACTTATTGTTATACAAGATACATAGGTATATATAGAGAGACTTCCTTGAATAGCAAGGAAGGAGTATTTCCTAACTAAACACTATTGCCTAAAATACAAGACCCGTGAACATCAAGAGATGTCACGTTCCGGATGATGAGCTAACACTGCCATCGAACCTTCTCAATTGAACAGCAGCAACCATTTCGAATGCATCTTCTTTCTTCGCACAACAGCACCACGACTGCAACCATCTCTGCCATTTGTACTTCATTTTACGTCAGTTAAACCACAAGCCAATACTTCCATTTCTTCACTTGTATCTTCTACCATCATAACTATGTTGTAAAAACCCCTCATAGCGCCAAAATTCAGTTAAACCCAGGCGCCTCTTCATATGGATTTTTCTAAAAAAATACTCGCCCAGGGCGCCTTGCGTTGGGTTCAGTTCGTATCTTCTACCATCATAATCACTGTAATCTTCCGTGAACAGCACCACTTAACTGCCGACAACAACACCGGCAGTAAACTCTTCATTTCTTGTTGCTTTCTCGTAATCAGAACCACTCCAATCATCTTCTTTTTCTTGCATTTTGTGATGAAAATCAGTAACACCTTCTACCATCGTTCTTGTTGCTTGTTTCACGAGCCTGCAGTAGGTAGCCCCCATTAATCAACACCAGTTCAGCCAACGTAAAACCCTTTGTATCCTTGACAGTTCGAACCAGAGCTCGATCTCGCATAACCAAATCTAGAAAGAAGGTTGAATAGAAGATAGAAGCGGCTGTCTGAAACCCTTTTCTTCTCATGAGAACACCACCTGCTTCTCCTTTTGACAAAGATTACTCGACGCCATAGTATGTGCTGCCACGTCCACCACTCATTTGACTTAACAGCCCCACGCTCAATTTTAAATTGCTTATAACTCTTCACATGCTCGACCAAACAAAGGATCTATCCATGATGTGGCTTCGGTGGTGCTGAATATGAATGGTCAACTTGGCGGCCAGCATAAAATAAGCGATCTCTTTCCGGTGCCATGAGGTGCTTTAATCATTTTTGTTGTAAATGCTCTTTTAATTTCTAACTAGATTTTGTGCCCGTGCTACGCACCGGGCGTACACGAAAACCATTTATCATCATTTTCTTCTTTTACTTTTAACCATAATCTTGGTTTGGTGTGATGTGGCCTCGTCGTGCATTTTCATTTGGTATCGCGTGGCTTTGCCCCTCATTTGGTATCGCGTGGCTTTGCCCCGCCCCGTCCCAATGCATGCTTGGGTCGGATTTTCCTTGCCCGTGCTTAGGATTTCTGATTTGGTGTGGCTCAGCTTTGCCTCGTCCCGCCCCATGCATTTTTGATTTAGTGTGGCTCGGATTCGCCTCGCCCCCGTCCCAATGTATGCTTGGCTCGTCTTCTCCTTTCCCGTCCCGATGCATGCTTAGGATTTCTGATTTGGTGTGCCTCGGCTTCGCCTGGCCCGTCCCTATGCATTTTTGATTTGGTGTGGCCCCGTCCCCACTCCCGATGCATGCTAAGGATTTTTGACCGATACATATTTTATGATTAACTCTTTCCATAATTTTTAAAATGAGGATACAAATTTTGATATGGGTAAAATGAATATCATCTAAACAAACTGAACTCTTTGATAAAGATTCCAAATAGGCTCTCTCTATTCCATACTATAATTAAGGTATATAATAGGTAGCAAACAAAATGATAAAATAGCAAACACCAACAACCAAACAAATCAACAGGTGCAGTGCCCAGTAGCCTGAGTTAGAAAAATTACAAACTAATATGCTTTTATTAATTTATTAGGTCTTGTCATTACAAATTTATCGCAGTACCTGGAAAGAAAAGTGTGTGAGAGGGATCAAAGAACGTGTAACGCCAAGTCCACATGTATATAAGAGCTTGAATTTCCCTTGCCCAACATCGAAAGTTCCATTTCCATTTAAGCAGTAAGCAACACAGATTTAAAAGGAGAAAAAACTTCTAATCACCATCTTATGAGATAAACTTTTTATATTGAAGTAGTAGCAGAACGTGTATGCCATAACATCAGTAACCTTTACATTGCAGGTGGAGGCAGATAATGTCGATTGAATAATAACGTCGAGGTGATGTATCTAAAAACAACACTTATATGAAGATCAGAAGAACATAAACATTAAGCAACAATGCAGAGAAAATTTTAAATCAGTTGTCCATAAAATCAGAAAAAGCATCTCACCAATAGGGCATGATGAATTGTGGTTTTCGATTGAACTGGCACAATTGACTAAAAGTCTGACGTCAAAAGCAAATACCTGATAAAATATGAAATTGAAAGACACTCTTCAAAAAGATGTCATCAGAATCTTGCGGTGTCTTAATGCTTCTCAATCCGGTCCAAATTAATCAAAGGCATCCCACTTGCAACGGCCCATGGCTTTTGAGGTGCACATAGTATTGGAGGGATCTGCAGACATGTTCCTGATTAGGCAAAAGGTGAAAATAAGACAAACTTAATAATATCAAAATAAATTGACAACCAACTAATATTGACGAAATCAAACACCATGAAGTTCAGGCTGCTTCAAAAAAAAAAAAAAAAAAAATGAAGTTCAGGCAGCAAACTAACATTGATAAACTCGTGCAAAATTCCAGGGATGCACCAACAACTCGTATTGAAGAATGCGCTTTCATTTCCATATTGTTGTTAATAAAAGCAAAATTGGACCAACAACCTCACTAATTGTGGAATCATATTTGTCTGAACTGCCATATTTGTTCATCTCATACTGCATCATTGTGAAACCAAAGAATGACTGTGCACTGAAACAAACATACGGAAAAGGAGAACATGGAGAAAGGATTAGGTTTACCAATAGCAAATTGAATTAGTTAATTTATCCTTTTCATCAAAATTGGTACCTACAAAGTAATTAGATGAAAAAAAATCAACAATTACATCAACAAAATATATGATGAACAAAGAAGAAATGGGGAGAAATAAAGGGACATAGAAGAATAATAGAGGGAGGAGGTGGTAGAAAGAAAACCAAAGATTAGAAATTAGGGTTAGTAAAGGTTTAATGGAAGAATGGAATCAAATTTCTGATTCAATTCTCAAAAACCCAAACCTAAGATTTCAATTTCCAAAAGAAACTGAAATTAAACCTTATACAATTCTCTATTCTTTAATTAAGAACAAACCCATCCCTAATTACTCAGTTTATAATTCAATTTCACATAATTTATGTACTCTGATTTACCTTCAACATCCCTTACTTAAGCTTTATCCTCATCCCTGGATCTCAAAACTGCTCTTGATTCTTTCATCCAAAAAAAAACCCTAACTATATCTCTTTACTGTTTTTCCGTTCTTCAATGAACACCACCATCGACTCATCATCATTATTAGTAACTTTTCTCATGGACTCAAACTCAATTCCTTCACCATCACTGGTTCTCATAAAACCCTAATTCACTAATTCTTCCATGTGAGTTGAGAATCAGTAGCTAAATCTCCTCCCTTACTCTCAACACACAATACCCATCTCTAATCTCCATCTGCATATTCTAAATCGAACTCCTCTTCCAAATATACAACTTATTCAATTCTAGCAGAAACCCTAATTTCTATTTCTTCTGATTTCTTCATCTTTTAGAGCTCAATTAGCTTCCAGATTCATCACCCTCCTCTTCGATTTATCTGGATCTCAAGATTTACATGAATCCCTCACAAATAAAAAAAAATCATTGGATTTGAGTTCAACAGGAGAATTTAGCCGTTTATCCTCCGGAGGATGGAATTCACAAGTACTTTCTACAAAAGCACTAAAATTGTGTTATTAGCCAAAATATCGAGTCCTAACTAATATAAATATGGGTATAAAATGTAGCACTTATGTGCTTATCAGTCTCGCGGGGACGTAATACTAGAAATCGTGGCTAAGAATGCCTTGAGGTCCAAGGGCTTAATATTTCTTGAGAGTGGAATTTTGCCCATGGTCTTGAAATGACACTTTTACCCCTTATCCAAATTTCACCATCTACACTGGCTCTTTTTCTTTTTGTTAGGGTATAAAAATACCTGGTGTTATAATCCATTTCCTTAACAAAGTTATCTCTGGATTTTTGTTTGTTGAAATCATTTTTAGTTGGGTCTTGTTAACTTGTATCCCAGGATACATGTTAAGATTGATTAAATATAATATTTTTGCATTGGATTCAATGAATTTTGTTGGAACCATCATATGCATCGGTAAATTGAACCTCTAGCATTAAATACATGATAACTTCCTAAACTACCCTTGTTTAAGCTTAATTTGATTTTGAGCATTTGAGCCCACGAATATTTTCTTGCGTAAAAGCAATCTGGTAGCTATAAAATGATCTCATCCATAATGAACGAAAATAAAATTATCCCGTAGACAATTTTCTTTCCTTTAACTTCGGTGAATCCCCAAAATTTGCTTAATCATTCCTTAATTTTAGCTGATTAAAACCCAAACCTTCCTAATATTTGCTCGAGCAATATTTATTTCTTATAACTTTGACTTAACGTGGCACTTGTATTAGGGTTTAGATTTAGTTAAGCTAAGTTTTTTCCTAAAATTAAGAGATTGATCAAGATCAAATTTTATGTATATATATTTTTAATGTCAATGAAAAAAATTGTAATATACATAAAAAAGACTACTAGCCAAACTATTTGGGTTAGGATTAAAGTTAACTAATTTGGTTTACGATATCTTTGGTACTAAATAAAAAAAATGAGAGATTATTTTTTTAAGAAATCGTGTCTATACATTACATGATAATGAAAGTTTTACAATATAGTATTACGTATTTATTGAAGGGTAATTATGGAATTGTATGATATTTATTATTGTAAAGTAATTTCTCTCGGTCCAACCTAAATGTTATAAAATCTATGCAAAAATAATAATATTTAATGATTCTTAACATGTATCCTGGGATACAAGTTAACAAAAGCCTTTTTTTTAATTTGATGCCATTTATCCAATTCCTTGGATATCTCCTCAGCTTTTAGAGTATTTTCACTGGAGAAAGGTAATGTCTGAATCACATCCAACTTCTTTTGTAAATTATCCGCATTATGATTGATATTCCCAAAGTGTTCTTTATTCCATTTAGAGAGAGCTATTCTGGTGTATTGAAGCCTTTTTATGAACTTATGAGCTGGTGAACAATGAACTGACTTATCCTAAGCTTTTGATATTTCATCTTTACCAGTTCTATCTTGTAATCAAGTGTAGAAGAATTTAGGCTTCCATAATTTAGGCTGGGAATAATCAGTGACAAGAATGATGGGACAATAATCACTACCATTCTGACTTAAATGAAGAAGCATAGAATCTTGAAATTGAGAATTCCGGTCAGCATTAACTAAAGCCATATCAATTCTTGATCTCTTGGGATTTGATTGTGGTCTTCATTGGATCCCCTCGGCACACCTTAACCTCATTTTCCCAATCAGTACATCTATATCAAATATATGTTGGTGCAAATCATGTGACATTTTTATTTTATTTTTGTACATAACGTGCCATGCATTTGTTGATTGTGTGTGGAAGGTGCCTGAATTATTGTACCTTCTATTATACCACTGTAACAACAACTAAAGACGACATTGGAATGAAAGCGTCGGGTACCTCCTCCATCTTTTAGCTGCTTCATCCAATGTAAGTTGTCGTTTATGGGCTTCCTTCTCTGGAGTCAACTCTAGACTCTTGTTTTCTCCGATCAGTTTCTCTCCCTCATCACCAACCACTTTGTAAACATCGATGGCTGTGTCTTTTTCTCTCTCTAGTCTGGGACTCTGAGTTGTTTCTTTAAATGCTAAAAAGTTTGACTAGAACCCTATACTCATTAGTCATACGGGACTGTTTAGCAATGCAACTTCTGCCTGGATCAATGCCAAAGCTCATTTTACAAGACTTCTTTTTCTCTCAGACTCTTCTGACACTACCCCTAATTTACTCCCCAATTACTCTAAAAGTGCTTTTACCATTTTTACACAACTTTAATTTATTATTGTTTTTTTGGCTCAAAAAAGTAGTGGATTCTGGTAACACTTATTCAAATCCCAACCACTCTCTTTCTTTTAACACATCTCTAAAATTGACATTCTGTCACTCTCTCATCAGATGATGTCTGAGACTCTGAAATGGGTGTTCCGTTCTCAACAAACTAAAAGGCTAAATAGGTGATTATGGATGAGATAAAAGGACAAAGGAGTCAAAACAAATGTAAAAAAAAAAAGAGAAACTTCAGAATCAACGCTCTTGACACAATTCCCATGTTCTTTAACTTGTTTCATTCATACTACTACTACTACCACCACTTTACCACACCCTCACACCCTTTACTTGCTCTCACCACCTCCATCCCTACGCTTTCTATTTTATTTTATTGTCTTCACAGAGATGAAAAAGAATCTCTTTTCAGAGGTGAAAAAATCTTTTTGAAACTTAAGCAACACTGGTTTAAAGTACATCTCACTCCCTCTATCTACACTTTCTTCCTGGTATTTCAAAACCAAGGACTGTGTTTCTTTCTTTAGAGAGAGAGAAAGAGGGATGGCAATGGGTGGTGTTGGAAGTGGATCAATGAAGTACAGTAGCAGTAGTAATAGAGGATTGAGGCCTTATGCCATGATGTTGTTGCTAGCTTTTGGTGCTGCTGTATTTGGTGTAATGGTTCTTCACAAGTTCAGAGAAAGACGCATCTTCAGCCTCCTCATCAAAGACAAAGACAGAGATATTATCACCCTTCAACTACTCTTACAGGTAACTACTCCTTTCTTTCTCTGTAGATGTCACACAAAATACATGCAGAGGGCACATATATGTATATCACCCTTAAATTTCACATCTGCTCAATTATTCAGGTTAATTAGAACCTAAAAGTAGGGGATATTCTGCAATTGTTAGGTATATGCTACCTAATCCCACTGTAATATCCAATCAAAATCATTTGGTGATGGGAAAAAGAACCCACTATGGATATTTTAGCCAGACTTGCAGAGAATGACAAGAACCCTTTAATGGGTGGTGTTACACATTAATTTTACATGGATTTTAGCAAATAAGATGATTATGCATTCTCTAATTAGAAAGGAGGAAATATCTTTATCCAAATGAAGGAAAAGAAAATTAATCTTTGGTTAACTGTATGTTTAATAGTCATGCTTATTATTTATTTTTGGAACTTGTTTGTTTGTTTTGTTATTTAGAAAGAAAGGGACTACAGCAAAGAAATGAAAAAGAAAGTTGAAGAATTGAAGGGAAAGGCACATTCTCTCAGAACTCAAAAGATGGATTTGAACAACAAGATTATGGGTTGGCAATCTACAGCAGCTTCACTTAAAGAAGAAGCAAGAGTTATGGAAGTCGAATTGGAGGAGAAGAAAAATGAACTCAGATTACTAAAGGAAAGAGAGATGAATTCAAGTCAAGATATTTCTCAAGTTTCAGCTCTAACTGCACTTTTGAAGCAGAAAGAAATCGAGATCCAAGAAATGAAAAATCGTCTTGAGAAACCGGTTAATGTGTGGTCTGTGAGTGCGGATGATCCTTCTAACCCACACGTTAATTTAACTGCAACAGAACAAGTTGTGAATGCTGAATCTTTGCCAAGCAAAAATGAAGGAGAAAGTACTGGTCAAAATGCAACTCAACTAGAAGGGAAGTCGAAAACGTTTGAGAATGGTCAAGATAGAGCAGTATCAAGAGAGGGACATGAATTTGGTGAGAAGAATGAAGAACCAGGTCAAAGCAAGGGAGTTTCAGGGGATGTTAACTTGGAAAAGACTGAGAACTTGCAAGGGGGTGAAGGTTTGAGTATGCGAGAGCAAGTGGGTAGTAGCAATGAAACCAATGTGGTCAAAAATGATGGAATGAATGGTGTTCTAAAGGAGGTGGAAGGTAAAGTAGATGAAATGCCTGAAGGACAAAATGTTGAGAGCTCTGAAGATATAGGTGAAGGTAGTGATAGCGTCCAGAGAATGAGCAAGAGATGGAGAGATATTTACAGAAACAGCAAACTGGAGAAGGCAAGAAATCATGATGAGGTAGAAAAGCAAGGAGCTGAGCAAGATAATCAAACTGATACTGAAATAGGAGATGAGGGTTTGAAAACAGAGACCGATAACAGTCACCAAGCTGGTTTGGAGGGTAAAGAGATTCGAGGACACTTGAGACTGAGAGAAAGAAACAGTGATGGTGTGGAATCAAATGAACAAGTAGGCAATGCAAGGAAAATGGTTTCTGTTGAAGTGGAACCAGGAGAAGCAAGTAATGTTGGAGATGGGCAAAATGCAGGTGAAACTTCCAATTTGGTTTCCGCTGATGCTGTCGAAGAGGAGCCAACTGTGGTACACAAAGAACCACACAACATCCAAAACACAATACACAGGAGGGAGCTTCCAGGAAGGCGCACAGCAATGTCCAGAAAGCAAAAGGTACCGAAGGCAACAAAACATCGGAAAACTTGGAAATCGACAGTGTTGGAAGACAATCAAGACTACTAGGAAGTCTGAATATTTCAAGCTCGGAAGAAGATGTAGGATGGGGTAGGTTAATAATGAGAGAAATGTTTAGATAGAGCATGGTATACTGGGGTGCTTGTAGTACATCTGCTAAATATTTATGTCTCATGGGAGTGTTTTCCTCTCTTTTTTCACAGGCTGTTCACTTAGCTAAACAGATGTAAGAAGCATTGGTTTCTCTTCAAGTTCGGTCTGATTTTCTCTTTGGTATATACAAGTATTATTTTTTTCCCAGCTCAATGACACAAGATTCACACATTTAAAATTCTTTTTCCGAATAACTAAAGAAATCTGAATCCCCTAACAACAGTGTCATACCCTAAAATATTTATTCTATGTGGACACAGGCCCTTAATATTTATTTCCCAGCTTAAAGACACAAGATTACGCTGCAGCTTACCACTTCTTCATGCAATAGCTTTTCCTTTTACGTTTCAACTATTAGTTATTACATTGAGATAACGAACTTGCAATTCAAATATTCTTGGATATTTCTCTTATATGTTTTCCAGTTTCATGTGGTGTTTAATTTGTGAGAAACTACAATCTGAATAAGATATGCATGGAAATAAGAAATGAATTAGTAATGAAAAAGCAAGCAATGCTGGAGATGGGGAAAATGCAGGTAAAAGTTCCAACAGGGTTGCCCCTGAAATGCAAAATAGGAGCCAACTAAGGAGGGATCTCTCAGGAAGGAGCACAACAATGTCTGAAAGACAGAAAGCTCCAAAGGCAACAAAAGTTCGGATAAGTGGGAAATCAAAAGTACTGGAAAAGATTCAGGTAGAGAATTTAACTGGGATCTCTCAGGATAGGATCAGGTAAGTTAACAATGTGGGAAGTTCTAGATACAGAATTTAACTGATTCAGGTAGAGAATTTAACTGGGATCTCTCAGGATAGGATCAGGTAAGTTAACAATGAGGGAAGTTCTAGATAGAGAATTTAACTGGGGTCTTGTACAGATCCTAAATGTTTGTCTCAGTCTCAGAGAAGTATGACTGGTTTGTTTTTTCACTCGCTGTTACACTAAACTAATGTCAAAACTAATGGTAGAAGCAATGGTTTCTCATCTTGTTCACAATCTTGCTCTCTCCCTAATGTTTTCACTATTTGGGTTCAGCAAGAATTTCAGAATCGTCAACTCTTCCTTTACTACTAAAAATTTAACATCCACAGGCGTAACTGAAACTATTATTTGTGATGAGAATACAATATTGTCACAAGGAGAGCACAACAAAGGTGGCAATATTTTATTATTTATTACTCGCCATTATTATTATCACGCAAGTGAGCCATTTACACGTGCAAAATTACGAACTGGATAATCGCAATCAGCAACAACTACAAAAAACAAGCTAAAACTGCAACAGCAGGGGAAAAAAAAAACATTATCAAGACTAAGGAGACTGTTCCTCACAATTGCTGAACCATGCATCAAGCTTTTACTTAGAGTGAGCTGTTTCAGGTGCTTTCTGCAATGAATAAAAGTAACCAGTGAATCGGGATCCACCTGAACTCGATTTTGGAGTTAAACATGAGTTTGGGGACCAAATTAATATGCAAGACTGTAACAAACTAATTTTTTTTTTAAGACAAGCCAAATGTGATCCAAAAGGTACTCCTAGTAGGCCAGTAGAAAACTGACAAAGTTCTAAGTGGTGGATGGTTTATAGTTATTCTAGAACATAGATTTGGTTAGCTGTGTGGACAATGTTGGGCATGTCCAGTTGGTCAATCATATCACAGAGATGTATAGTGGTTTAGTTTGGAAAGCTGAGATATGGTGAACAACCAAAAAGGCAGCAATCCGTATCACTTTCATGCACCAAATGATATCATATAATACAACTATACAAGTATGAACAAGTACCTCTTCTTTGTTCTCTTTTTTGCCTCCACTAAAGAGCTTAAAACCCCCATAGATAGCTAATCCCCATCCAGCTAGGGAAACAATCACAAACTGCAAAATGATGGAGTCAATCAAATTCTCGGTTATAATAGCTCAATAATACTAGTGCCTTCACGCAATTATGTAAACTAAAAATCTGGTTTATCGGTTCCAACTATTCAGACAAAGCTAGAGGAACATCTAAAGGGAATTATGAACAATACAGGGAAACTGCAATAAATTCCCAGTCACCAGATGACGACAAAGAAAGTTCATACATTACGAAAATGTCAAGAAACATGGTTACTCCGTGGCGTTCAGTCGAGAAGTGAATGATTTAGAAGGAATAAGTAAGAAATTGAGCTATTCCATAAATAGATCTTCCCCTCTACGCCAATCACGAGTTTTTCTCTATGTTCTCTTGACGATACTTGATATGCCCAATAAGATCAATAACATTACATATACAAGATGAATGGTCAACTAAGATTGAGACTTACATGTTCTTCTTTCCATTTAGACGGGCTCAATGGGTCCTTCCAGCAGTTCACCTTTGGTGGTCCATGATCTGAAGGGAAAAATGATTAGGTTCAAGATTTCAGACACAAATTAGTATTTAGGTGAAAATGGTAATCCAGTATATCACTATTCAGCAAAGAAACAAATCTTCAAACAAGATTCAAGTTTTCAAATAACTACATTCCAGACAACAAATTCCATATACAATGAGAAGAATGTATACTGAAGACACCCTTGCTTGAAAGACTCCAAATGAGACCCCTTAACAGAGGCCATGACCACCGAAATCCCAAACATGAGGGTGTGCCCGCTTGTGGGCATCATTTCAAAAACTATGTACCCTTTTTAAGGATACTTCTCGAAATATCTCTCCTCCTCCATTTAGAGTTACAATTTTAGTGTCCTTTCAGAGCTCAAATGAGAAGATAATAATTTCTCTCACAACACCAGACACAGTTAAGGCCGTAAAATGATGATATCAGCAACTGTATAGTCTCTAAGAAAAACACAAATTTATTTCCGGTAATTTAATAACCTAACTTCAAATCAATTCCCTGTTTGAATTTTTTATTCGAGTATGTTGAATCTAAAATAATATTAAGATCGCACAACAAGAAAAACAGTGCGATTTTGGCATAGTTGATTTACGAAATATGTAAACTGATGGATTTGATTTTTGTGATTTTTACCTCCACCACCAGCGAGACCACGTTGTTGGATTAGCTTAGAAGCTTGATTTGCCGATGATGATACTGTTTTAGATGATATTCTACTAGCTGTTCCTGACGCTGCTTGACGAGCAGCTACCATCCACGCTGCCATTTTTTAACTGTATTTCCACTTTTTTCTTTCTTAGAGGAGAGAGAGTGAGAGGGAGGAACTGTATCGAGCCTTCGAGTGAGTTCAAGGGAATGAAGAACTTTCGAACTGTCAAAAAGTTCCCAAGTTTTACGGTGAAATTGCAATGTTAACATCATCAAGACCAAGCCCATGTAAAGGATTAACAGTAAGAAATCCAAGCCCAAAGGTGGCATCAAGTGCACTACACCGCAGTATATTCTCGGCTCGGCTTGATACAGCGAGGAATCCGATTAAATCGGAAGATGGATGGTTTTTCTCGGAATTAACTTCCAACCATTTAGTTTGTTTTTCTTCTATAGAAAGATGTGCTCCCAAAGTAGGAGTGATTTGCTCAAATCTCTTGTAACTAGTGATGAAGCTTTCGTCGTCAAAAAGACCACCTATGGAGATTCCGTCGCCGGATAAGTTGATGATGAAGATTCCGTCGCCGGAGACAACCAAGATGAAGATTTCGTCGTTGGAGAGCATGGAGAGCATCACTATTGATCTTAGAACCCAACCCAATAACCAAGAATCGCCATTAAAGCGAATATAAACCTCAAAAGAGTAGATAAAACCACCATACCGATGTAGATAAGTAAGAAACATAATAAAAACTACACTAAACTACTAACTAACCTAAAAAAAAACAAGGAATAATGAAAAAATCTGCTCAGATTTAGTCCATAGATCTGAGCAGAGAATGGTTGTTCTTGATGGTGTTGTTGGAGAAGAAGGAGTGAGAGAGAGAGGAGGAGAGATCAATTGAATCCTTGTAACCACAAATTTGACACCTATATTATCTTCAATTTCATGTGAAACAACCACTTCAACCTACATTATCTTCGAATTCCATATTAACAGCAAACAATCCATTCTCTGAATTCACTGACACTTGTAACCAGAAATTTGACTCCAATCCATCTAAAAATTGATCAATAACCTTCAATTGCTTCAAAATATTCACCATGTTCTTTTTCTATATCATCTGCAGCAGACCCTTCACGACTTTCTTCATCTCAGAAACCCTAAATCACTCTCGAACACCATCGATTAACTAGCTTCTTGTTCATCTCTCGATTAACAAAACAACACAAATCTTCTTCTCTATTTTCTTGTTCATCTCAAAATCCCTCTTAATCTCTTCACCAATTCAGACTTCTTAATGAAAAATCAAATGCATATACTGAAAATAAGATTGAATCAAAATCTAATATAAACCCAATAAAAGATATAACATAGTAGAATCAGAAAACATACACTTTCTTATTAATAAAATCATTACCATGAAATCAATAGAATAATTTATTTATTTTCCAAATTATAAAAATCTATGGTTTCAATATAGTAAATATACATGAATAAAATCAAAATTTGAGAATAAAAGCAACATAAAATGATACATCATACTGATAAAGAATAAGTTGAAGAAGGGTTTGGTTGCTCGTGTGTGATGGAGGTGGTAGTGCTGCTGTAACTCTGCAAGAAGAATAAGAAAATAGATGGAAGCGAGTGTAACTCTGTAGAAGAAGAAGAAAGAGAGAAAGAGGTGAGAGCGGTTAATTACATTAGGACTTAGGTTAGTTGAAGTTATTTGAAAAGAAATGGAGGGTTAGGATTAAAAGGAATATATAAAATCACGGGATAAGATTAACTGGGTTTCTGGGTACCGGTACTCCCGGGAATAGGTTTAAAACCGTTCCATGTACCCACTCCTCTACTGGTTCTCATTTCCATTCTCATTCCATGTACCACATACACTGGTTCCGGTCCAGGTTTTCCGGTTCCAAGCCGACTCACCGGTTCAGATCCGTTTCTTGTACAAATCTAATTAAGGCCCAAATTTTTTACTATTTAATTACCAATGTTAGGTAGGTAAGTTTACAAGTGATGACAAGGAGTAAAAAAAAGTCTAAGAAAAAAATCTTAACTAGGCATTCGGTTAGACCTCCAATAAATTCCACATCATCATTTTTATTTTATTTTGATTTTGATTTTGGACTAATAAAATGTTTCAAACATTTTTTTGTGTTTATCCGCCTATATGTTTTTTGGAATTAAATCCCTAACTATTAGATTTTCAGGTCTAAATATCATATTATTACCGCATATGATAACGTTCACAAATCGAAACCCCCGCATAGGATTTTCTTGACCCACTGTTGAAGATGCTCTAATATATCTCAATTTAATTTTCTGTTTCAGTTTTTAATTTTCTCTCTCCTCCGGCGATGAGCTCCGGTGATCAGCCATGGCGATTGAAAACCATGGATTTTCATCAGATTGGTCTCACTCGTTTCCTGGGGTTTTTTTAATTTTAATTTCGATTGCTTTCTGGGTTTTTATTCTTTTGTTTTTCCACGGATTTGGTTGCTCAGTTCTTCCCTTTTGCTGTTTGTCGACTAGGGTTTGTTTTCCTTTCGTTTTTTTTTTTTTTTTTTTAGGGTTTGTTTTGGCCATGGCGGATACAGCCAGGTCTTCCCTTAAACCTCCTCCATCTCCTCGGACGTCGCCATCACCTTCCACCTCTCACAGATATGTGAGTTGTCCGTTCAAGAACCTCGACAACTGTGGTAATGGAATCAACGGGAGGGGTTATGCTGGAGGTTCCTTAATGCATCATCTACAGGCTAAACATTCGTTTTCAAAGGACAACGCCCATTGCAGAGCTCTCATTGCCAACGACATTACAGTCTTTAGTGCCTGGGAGGATTTGTTGCAGCAACTTCAACTATGGCTTTGCACCCGGTGTATGACTCTCCATACCTGGAAGTCCCCATGCAAAGGGAAAGGTGTTCACTGTGACACTATTGCAGGCCCATTCAACGGCAGCTCTGCAGATTTTCTACTCCACGGCATCGACAGGCTGCGCTGCAAAGACTGTCTTCATTTAGTCCAGCTATCGCTGAGGTGATACCTGCCTGTCACGACGACAAGGTGTTACCTGTGGGGGATTTGTCCGCAAAGGCGTTGTACGATGAGGAATTTTCTCTAACTCCTAATTTGTTATGTGCTATTTTCCAGAGGTCCTTCCCCACGGTTGCCAGCATTCCTCATAAGTGCAGATTGAGCTTTTCTCGCACTTTGAAAGTGTGCTTGGACAGTGTGCTAAGCAAACCTTCGGATACTGTTGCTTGGATTAGGTTAATCCTCCTACCCATTTGCACGTTGGTTCGTTATAGACCCAAAGCAGATGAGAAGTCATGCAATCGTAAACGTCTGCAGGTAGCTGCGATCCAACGAGCGCTGTTGACTTGGAAAGAACCAGGTGGTTGTTTTCAGCTGGTCACTAAGTTGTTGCAGCTGCCGGGAAACCATCAAAGCACCAAACCAGACAATGAGAAGAAAGCAGATGCGTCCAACTTGAGTGCTTGTCGTAAGAAGTTAGAGCTTGGACATTATGCTGCAGCCATCCGGGTATTATCTTCCACTGGTGTTGCTCCTCGATGCGAGAACACGTTTTTAGATTTACAGACGAAGCACCCTACAGCTCCACCTCCATCCATTCCGGAGGAAGTTCTCTGTGGTGAGCCGGTCTCGGTTGATTCACGGGCTGTTCGGGGGGCTATCAGGAGTTTCCCAAGAGGTACTTCATGTGGTCGTGATGGTTTGCGTGCGCAGCATTTGGTTGACGCATTGAGTGGTGCAGCGGCGGCAGTGGCGGATGATTTATTGGCTTCCATCACAGGTGTGGTCAACCTTTGGTTGGCTGGCAAGTGTCCGGGGGTCTTGGGAGAGCTCATCGCCAGTGCTCCCCTGACGCCTTTACTCAAACCTGGTGGTGGTTTAAGGCCTATTGCGGTAGGTACTATCTGGCGACGCTTGGTTTCTAAAGTTGCCGCTTTCTCAGTTGGCAAGGCCATGTCTTCTTATTTGGGGGATCATCAGTTTGGAGTTGGTGTACCAGTAGGGGGAGAAAGCATACTTCATGCTGCAAATAGTTTGTTGGAGCTGGAAGGGCACTCGGACAAGATGTCAATGTTGCTTATTGACTTCTCGAATGCTTTCAACATGGTTTGCAGGTCTCATCTTATCAGAGAGGTTCGGCTTCATTGTCCAGGTATTTCTCACTGGGTTGAATTCTGCTATGCCGGGCCTGCAAAACTCTTCTACGACCCAGTACATCTTGTCCTCTTCTTTAGGGGTTCAGCAAGGTGATCCTCTCGGTCCCCTTCTGTTTGCGTTGACTCTTCACCATCTAGTGAAGTCCATTGCCTCTCGGTGTAAACTCGATTTACATGCTTGGTATCTTGACGACGGTACTATTATTGGAGATACTCTGGAGGTTGCCAGAGCTTTGAGGATTGTAGAATCTGAAGGACCAGCTAGGGGACTGCATCTCAATATCAAGAAGACAGAGGTCTTTTGGCCTACTCTCGATCCCCGTAGTCTCGAGGAAGGTATTTTCCCCAGAGATATTGGGAGGCCGAGCAAAGGGGTCAAACTTTTGGGTGGACCTGTGAGTTTGGACATGGACTTCATGAGCGACATGGTTTTGGGTAGGGTGAACAAGACTATTCAATTAATGTCGGCTATCAAAAAGCTCAAAGATCCTCAGAGTGAGATTTTGCTGCTTCGCAACTGTGTCGGTGTCTCCAGATTATATTTTGCTATGCGCACAACCAATCCCGCTGCTATACAACAAGCCGCTGACCTCTTTGACGATCACTTACTCAAGTATTTGAGGCTTCTGATAACGGGAGATGGAGATGGTTTCGGTCCTCTGCAACAGAGATTAGCTACGTTACCTATCAAAGATGGGGGGCTTGGTATTTATACTATGGCCGATACTCGATTTTACTATTATCTTGCCTCCCAGAGTCAGACTGCCTCCTTGCGGAAGGTGATACTTGGTAATTTATTCCCTGCTGATAGTGGTGCTGCTTACAAGTTAGCTCTTCAGAATTTTACTCAGGTATGTGATTTGCCTCCCACTTACTGCGTTGACGACACTGCCCCCCCCCTCTATGCACTCTTTGGCAGTCACGTATTTTGGCGCGGTCAAGAAGCGAATCCCTGTCCAGTTTACTTTATCTGTTAGAGACTCTATGTTATGGCAGTGTAACCAGATCAAGCATGCTCAAGACTATCTCTTGGCTATCCCGGTTAGTGGTCTTGGTCTTGCCTTGGCCCCGTGATTCGAAATGTAGTTTGCTATCGTCTTGGTATTCCTATGTTCGTCGAAGGGGGGTTATGCTCTTGTTGTAATAAACCTATGGATATCTTTGGCGATCACGCGCTTCATTAGATGTTGGGATTAAGTTTCGTCATGACTTAGTTCGTGATTTAGCTACTGATATCTGCTACAAAGCCTGTGTACCTGCACGTAAGGAAGCGAATCTGGGTATTTTATCAGATGATGACAAGGATTTAAGGCCAGCCGATATCCTTGTGCTCAATTGGGAGAACGGGCAGGATGTGTGTATGGATGTCACAGGAGTCTCTCCCTTCACCGGTGACGGTGTTCGAGCCTTTATTCCGGGGCAGGCTATTTCGAAGGCAATCGCGCGCAAACGCACCAAATATTTGTCTGATTGTGTTGCACATGGCTATGGTTTGGGTGTTTTAGCTTTTACTACTCTAGGAGAGCTTAGTGATGATTTTATTTCTTTCTTCAAGCGTCTAAAGAATTGTTTGGTTAGCAATGACGCTGGTAGTGGTTTAGGTAGCTTTATTTTTCATAGGTTGGGTGTAGTTATTCAGGAAGGAGTTGGAGCTCAGCTTGTTGCTCGGCTTCCAACCACAGGTGCTGTAATTTGATTATTCAATAAAATATTTGATTATTTTTAAATATGAAAAAAAAAAAAAAAAATTATATGTTAATTACTCCGGCAAAACTATGATAACATTATTACTATGTAACACATGTCTCAAGAAAATCTATGAGAATATTATCCACATTGGGTCTGCAAGAGAAGTAGCTACTGAAGATCCAAATGATAGTGACGTTGTTGTAGAAGAGGAACACGAGTCAGTAGAAGATACAGAAGCTACGGTCACAGAGACCATATCAACCATCAAACCGAGATGATCAACCAGGAAGCCTGTTTGGATGGATGATTAGGTTGCTTATGCATTACCAGTTGTTGAAGATGGTACTCCTACTTCCTATTTAGAAGTTGTACGTAGTACAGAGTGTAAATAATGGGAAGGTGCAATGTAGGACGATATGGAGTCTCTTGACAAGAATGGCACATGGATTCTTATGAAGCTTCCGTACGGTAAGAAGGCCATAGGTTGCAAGTGGGTATATGCTAAGAAAGAAGGATCTTCGGCGAATGATGTACGCTACAAGGAAAGGTTAGTTGCAAAAGGTTATGCCCAAAGAGAAGGGATTGACTACAATGAGGTGTTCTCTTCGGTGGTAAAACACTCATCAATCCGTATTTTGTTGGCCTTGGTAGCACAATATGATTTAGACCTAGTTCAGTTAGATGTAAAGACATCGTTCTTACATGGTGATCTAGAAGAGGAGATCTATATGACTCAGCTGAGTGGGTTCAAGGTTGCTGGAAAAGAAGATTGTGTATGTAAACTGAAGAGATCATTGTATGGGCTGAAGCAGTCTCCAAGACAATGGTATAAGCGATTTGACCAGTTTATGATAGGCCAAACATACACAAGAAGTCATTATGACCATTGTGTATACTTCAAGAAGCTACATGATGGGTCTTTCTTATATTTGCTCTTGTATGTCGATGATATGTTAATAACATCGAATAACAAGAAAGAGATTGAGAATTTGAAGCACAAATTGTCATATGAGTTTGAGATGAAAGATCCAGGAGAAGCTAAGAAGATTCTTGGTATGGAGATTCAACATGACAGAGAGGATGGTAAAGTTTGTTTGTCTCAAAAGGCATATTTGAAGAAAGTGTTACAGAAATTTGGTGTCCGTGAAGGAACTAAATCCGTAAGTACTCCCCTTGCTGCTCATTTAAAATTGGATGCTCTCATGTCTCCCACTACTGAAGAAGATCGAAAGTATATGGCCCAAGTCCCATATGCTCAAGCTGTTGGTAGCTTGATGTATGCAATGGTATGTACAAGGCCGGACATTTCACATGCAATTAGTATGGTCAACCGTTATATGTGTTATCCTGGTAAGGGACATTGGCAAGCTGTGAAATGGATTTTGAGGTATCTTTATGGTACAATTGATGTTGGCTTGGAGTTTGTGAAGGATGGAAGTAACAATCAGTTGTGTGTTGGGTATATGGGTTCTGACTATGCTGGTGATTTGGACAAGAGACGTTCGACTACAGGGTATGTATTTACGGTAGCAGGGGCACAAGTTAGTTGAAAATCTATTTTGCAGTCTACTGTGGCTCTCTCAACAAATGAAGCAGAGTATATGGCAGTGACATAGGCATTTAAGGAGGCTATATGGTTACATGATTTGCTAGATGACTTAGAAGTTGTGCAAGACCAACTGCCTGTGCATCGTGACAGTCTAAGTGAAATTTACTCAGCTAAGAATCAAGTGCATCATGCTAGAACTAAACATATAGACGTGCGATTTCACTTTGTGATGGAAATTCTTGAAGAAAAAAACATTCTACTTGTGAAGATCGATACCAAAGACAATCCAACTGATATGTTGACTAAAGTAGTATCTGGGGGTCAAGTTTCGACATTGATCGAAATTGATTCACATCCTTCCCGTTTGGTAAGAGTCCCTTTTGGGGTAGAGGTTCTTAGGAACCTGGTGGAGGTCTTCTAGCAAGGCCATTTGAGAAAACTAAGGTTGGGTTTGATTCCTATTAAGGATACATAGGAAGACAATGATGGTTCAATCAACGTTGGAAGATGGAGGTGATTTTTTCGATTGATCGTCTCATGCATGAATGCATGATCCGAGGTGGAGAATTGTTGGTAGGATGGTCAAGGACTAGATTAGGAAATCTAGTTGGTTTAGGAACCAATTACTAGTGTCCTAAGTATAGCAACTTAAGAGGTTTGTCTCTTAGAGTTAAGTTAGTGTTTATGGGTGAAAACTACTCCTGCAGAATTTGGTAATTTGTGGTGTGGATGAGGAATGAATTTAAACCTTAAACAAATGCACTGCGCGGTGAGTGCTTGTAGATTCGAGAGATCAATCTGTGCAAGTCCGGCCTAAACCAAGAAATGGCCGTTCCAGACTTGTTTCGGTCACAAAGTGAAGGAGATGGGGTTGATCTTAGGGAGGAAGCGAAGAAGGTGTTGAGATTGTGAAGGTGTTGGCTTGCTTATGACTTGTGAGAAAGGTGAGCAGGCTTGTGATTGATGCCAGCAAGCTCTGGGTGTTTGAATACGTTTTGTATTAACACTTGGTTTTCTGTCTCGTCTGAACTTGTGTTGTTGTTTGAAATAGGGCGGAGAACCTATTTATACAAGTCATTGAGCCTTATTCACGTCTCTCGTGGGAAGTGGAGGAAGTGGAGTGATGGAGTAGTGGAGTTGTGCGTCGGTGCCACACGACCAGTCTTGCCCACTTCTCATGTTCATCTCTAACCGTCCATGACTTCTCGACACGTTCTTGTGATGGCGCGTTGCACGCCGCACGCTGTAAACCGCCAGACCAATACCCCAGTATGTATCCCCCGAGTTTGTGACATGATTGATGTCGGAATGTGTGGATCGTGGGTCCACGAAAGATAGCATGTAATCTTTGAATTGAATAACTTGTGTTATTCGGGAAGTCGATACTTGTGAAGTATCGTGTGTATTTTATGAGTCTGCATTATGGTGTGGTAAAGTGATGGGTAATGACGCCTCACTAACCAAATAACTCCCGACCGGGGTTGTATAACCAAGTCTGGTGAAGTTGGACGGATGAGATGATCTTTGAGACACTCATCTGCGACCAGTTAACGAATATTAGGGTTTTTTGAAGAGGTGCGCAAGCATCATCTCTTGACTTGGTCGAAACCAAGCATGGAAAGGGATTTGGAGAGGACCGACCGGGCATGTGTGTAGACAGCATGCCGGTGTGCACGTCCATACCTCACTGTCCCATGAAGGCGCGATCTAAGCCACTCAATTTGACCGGTAAAGTCGGGTGGTTGAGATGGGTTTGCGGCAGAAATCCATTGCCGCAAAGGAGTTGGAAACCGCGTGACATCTCTAGTTTGGGCACGCGTTTCAAGACGACCCATCTTGGTCGGTCTTGGTCGATCATACCAGCGTGTAGGTGGTAGGCTGGTGTTCACACCTATACCTGACTATCCCATGAAAACGTGATCTAAGCCACTCAAATCGTCCGGTGAAGTTGAGTGGTCGAGATCAGTTTGCAATTTGGGAAGTGTAACCACGCAAGTTTGGGTGGACGGTTTGGGATAGCCAGGCATGGTATGCCTTGGCCGATCACATGAGGAGGTAGGTGGGCCCACGGTGGTCATACTGGTATGACCGGACCTGCTTAATCTAATCTGTGACCCTCCATTCGTGCCGGAGAAGATGGACGCGCGTGATGGCTTGAAACCCTAATTTTGGCTTTCAAAGCCGTGCGCCATGCTCTCTTTGGGCGTATGAATTTGTTGCAACCAAGCATGGTTGGTCTTGACCGATTGGTCAAGTGTGTAGGCGGGCCCACGGTGATCGTGTTGACATGCTCTGGGCCCTTTGAGTCTACATCTACACCCTCCATCTATACCTGCGAAGATGGATGGTTGAGACCATTTTGCGACACATGTAATATGCCGCAAACCCTAATTTAGGGTTTTCCGTCCATAATGCTTGGTATGAACGGTTTTTGGCAAGCTAGGCCAATGACCGACCATGCGGGGGTCGGGCCGTGGGTATTCCATACCGCTTGGGGGTGATGGAATTGATGCGGGGTCATCCAATCATGCTTATGGAGTTGGATGATCTGCGATCGAATCATATCCGGAATGATACGGTCGGTCCGGATGCTCAATCGGGCTAGTATAACACACCGAGAGGGGCTCAATTGGGCTAGTATAACACACCGAGAGTCACCTGTCACGGGTATTTCGTACATGGTTTCATTATAGTGTTTGGAGGTTCGTGTTACTCAGTAAGAGTAACACTCGATCGTCATGCCACACCGATAATGAGTACCGGAAATACAAGGCCGATATGAAATTCACAGGATGGGATTGTTGCTACATGCTCCAACCTGGAGGAATTTCATGTATTCACGAGAATGGGATTGTTGCTACATGCTCCATTCTTGGTGAATTAAGTGAGGGAGTATCCAACACTTATAAATGGCTTTATCTTTTACAAGATGTCGGCGCATGATTTTTACGGTTTTTACAAATTTAACCTTAAACGAAAATCCACCATCAACATTAAGTCCCCGCCTAGCACATAATGGTTACACTATTGTGTGGTAGGCATGAGATGGTGACATACATATATGAGAAAGACAGGATAAAAGGAGTTTACAGGAAGAGTGTTGGCCGACCGCTAGTTTCCCACGCCGTCACGCTTGTATGGAATCCTTTGGTGGGGCGGTTTCTTTCTTTGGGTATTTGAATCAAAAGAGGAAACCAAATAAGGGAGGAATCCTTCTTCTATTGGGATTCTTCTAATTTTTTGTCTATAAAAGAGACAAAACCCTTTTCTTTTTTCCTCACGAGTTCTCCCTTCTTTTTTTTTTGTTTGAGTAGCTCCCGTCTTGACCACCGCCGCTCCTGCTGTTGCCGTTGCCGGAGCTGCTACCGTGCGCCATTGCCGGAACTTCTACTGTGCGCCGCCGTCCGAGGTAGGTTTTTTTTTTTTTTTTTTTTTTTTTTTTTAAAGGTAAAACCCTAGTTTGTTAGGTAAACACCTTTTGTAAGACATGTATATGCTTAGCTTTTTCCACCATTTGGCTTGAATCCCGTAGACACGATTCCCATGAATAAAGAAAATCGTGTTATGATGCATGCGGATGAATGAATGCGGGCCCGCCGTGTATGCCGGAACATGGGTCTTACTCACATATGCTTGACTGAAATTTACACCGAACTTGAAACTTGTACCGGACTTGAAACCAATACCAGACTGAAATTTTTACCGGACTTGAAACCAATACCAGACTGAAACTCGTACCAGACTAAAATTTGTACCGGACTTGAAACTTGTACCTAACTTGAAACCAATACCAGACTGAAACTTGTACTAGACTTGAAAACTAATACCAGTCTTGAAATCCGTACCGAATTTGAGCCGGTGTTTGGACCGGTTTTGTGTGCTCCGATGTGAGTTGTGTCTTGCCGTGTGTGATTACACCTCTCATGTGTTTTCATACAAGTTCTAACTCCTGTCTTTTATTTCATTGTGGAATAAAAGAATCCCCGTTGAGATGTCTTCTGAAGATAATGTTGGTGCCAAGTCAGGAAGTGTTGACAGCTTCAAAGATATGCCGAACATTGATGATGAGTTGTTCACCTCGCCTTTTCCAAACATTAGGAGACATCCTTCTCATAAGATAGTCTTGCTTTCCGATTCAGAAAATATGGAAACTGATTCATTCTCTTCTTCAGCACTTGTGGTGAGATTTTGTCTCCAGAGAAACGAATATCCGCCTTCTCCTATTGACTTCAAGATTTGCCATACTCCACTGGGTTCTTATGAAGGATGGATGAGACGTATGTTGAGTAATAAGGGTATTAAGGATAATTTGACCAAGGCGCAAATTCTCAATGCGGTCATGGCATCTGCTACTCTTGAAATTAAGAAAGACATGGCGGGTTTGATTACCTTCATTTCTCGGTGGCGCATTTCTACTCATACTGACCATATCTAGATGGGGAGAAATGACTATTACTCCGGAGAGTGTAGCTGCATTAATGAACTCCGCCTTTGTTCTTTGGAAGTCTTTCTTACGAGCTCTACGATACGGAAAAAAGTAACTATGGTGCTATACTTCGAAAAGTGGCGGAATTCGATAGTCCGGACAAGGGGGAGAAAAAAGATACGAGGTGCTTTTACACTGGTGGGTATCGGAGTGGTCTCCTGAAGACCCAGAGCTGAACCAAGAGTTGGAAAATGAGCTCAGCGTGATTGCGTTCCTGTCTTTATGGTTATCCAGAGATGTATTCGATGATGGTTCTGGAAAGAAGACCATTAGAAGTGACCTTGTTAAGATTGCTATAAGGCTGGCGAAGGGTGAAGTTCTTACTCTGGGCTCGTTGTTCCTTGGATCACTGTATTCTCACTTGGATGCTTTAGCAATGGACATGCATGCTTCTAACGGGTATAAGAAGGTGGAGTCGCACATTCACTTCGCTTTTCTTCAGGCGCTCTTATGGGAACACTTCAAAAGTTACGCTCCTACTCCGGAAATTCGCTCAATAACTTATATGGTGGCTCGAGAATACTCCGTTGGAATAAAAGGCGTCCCAGTCAGTGCGAAACTTGTGGACGTATTTGACAATGTGTCTTCTGTAGATTTCCGTCCATGGGGGCCGGTCCACCCTTCCATTGTTCAGCCAAAGACTTTTGCCATTGCTTCTGATGGTCCTGATGTTGTGTTGTGTACTGATGTTAAGACTATGAGACTTGGGGAAATTGTTTACCTGCACAGCTGCATCCCAGGATATGTCCCCTCTTTATTCAACGAAGAATTTACTGTGACTCCGTACAATATTGACAGGGCGGCTCGTCAAATGGGATTTGATCAGGGTGTCCCATTTATCCGTCCACCAGGGGTTCCAAAAGAATTCCTCCCAGATATTCTTAACGATGACGCGTTTTCAGAAAGGGTGAGCCTTCCCTTCTGGCCTATCGGGAGAAACCCAGTGGTAACCGATAAGTACAAGGAATTTTGGAGGAGGCAGTTGTTGATTTTCCAGGAATTCTCGGAGAGTATTGTGACAGGTTCTCGTGGTGAGCCATCTTCTGACGTCTTGAAGGAGCATTTCCGGTTGAAGCCGCTTCCAGCCAAACGGACCAGAGCTGAGGATTGCAGTCCCCAAGCAGGAGGGAGATCTAAGAGGCAGGCACGTGGTCCGGTGATCCTTAACTCCTCCAATATGCAGGTATTTAAATCTCTTCCCGTTGGGTCCTTTATTTCTCCAGGGTGAATCTTTCTAAGAGTAATTCTTGCTTGAAATCAGGGGATTCCGAAAGAGAACGTCTTCACAAGGTTGGCGCGCATTCAGAATGAGAAGGCTGGCGGTACTGATCTTCATCCGAGTAGTCCGGAGAAACCGATCTTCATCCGAGAAGTCTGGAGAAACCGATCTTCGTCCGAGAAGTCTGGAGAAACCGATCTTCATCCGAGAAGTCCTGGAGAAACCGCTCCTTTTCCCGACCATGACAGAGATGATGCAAGCTCGGTTGGACAAGTCGCCTCTCGAGTGATCTTGTTGACGGGGTCGTGATGGAAATTAGTACTCGGAGCGAAGTAGATGCGGAAGGAGTACAAGAAAGGTAGCGTCGCAATAATTGAGGCGGCTCCCCTTGAAATCCGTCCTGAGAGGAGTTCCGGTGAATATGGCTATTGTGGTGACTTCTTCCGAAAGGCCCCCGCAACCGACAAGGCTCCTGTGGTTGGTGAATTACCGGTGATGCGGCACGGGGCTTTGTTCGATCCTCCTTTACCTTGTCCCTTATCCAGGTCATGTGTTGGTTGGTGGATTCGGCGTCGGTTCGATTCGAAGAGTTGTACAAAGCGATATGGGAGAAGCACGGCCATATTGCTACCACCACGAAGCTCAAAAGTCGTCTTGCGTTGGTTAACCGCGTCCAAGAAGCTTTAGTCTCTATCCAGGGGATGAGCGTCACGACTGGTCGAACAGTTTCTGAGGAGATGATTGAAGATTGGAGGTGCCATCGGGACGTGTTTGCGCAGCATCATGACTTCAATGCTCCTTGGTTCTTCAAAGGGTTCTCCAAGATTCAGGAGCTTCGAAATTACAGGATGAAGTCCCTTCGCGGACCGTGTTGCTCTCCAGGAAGAAGACGTTGAGAAGTTGTCTAAGGAACTGGAGTCAAACAGCCGCGCTTCAAAGGATGAAAGTCTCTCTCGCCCAGAAGGACGAGTTGTTGATGAAGGACTTTCCTTGAAGTATTCGTGCTATATACTTGCCTTTTCTTTTAGATGCTTTCCTTTTTTGAGTGATAGTGAGGATTTTCTTTGACCTCCGGTTTTGAATTAATAGGTAATTGGATTGGCTTATTTTGAGATAGTTTTGTGAACAACCCTTTTGAATGAGATTATGTTAAATGAAATTTGCATCTTGGTCATGAATGATTGCACATATCACATGAAATTGCAAATGTTATGCAAAAGGCTCACTTGTTTGATCACTGAGCCTCTTTCTCCACGTGCGGGATGCCAAGTCCCCGGTGAATTCTAAACTATCTTTCTTGTAAAATTGTTGAGTAGAACTTACTTGCTTTCGAAGCCTCACTTGTATCGAACCGGAGTAGCCTTTCTAAGAAAATCCTCCGCACCAATCTCTCAGAGTTATCGCTTTGGACCAAGCTTCCCTTGAACAATGCGCTTCAAAGCGTTGCATTCGCTGGTGGGGTGATGGAGGAACCGGTGGAAATGACAGTACCTCGGGTCCATTACTTCTTGATCAGTAGGCGGACGCCATACCGGAGGTAGTTCCACCTCTCTATTTCGTACCCACATCTCCAGCAACTCCAAAATCTTTTCCATCGGGAACGGAAAGTGTAGGTACTTCGAGTCCAGCTTTTCCTATGTTAGTGGGCGTTGTGATGTCTCTACGTGGCTTTGATGTGGAGCACGTTCCGGAGATAAAGTTGGAAGACTTGCGAGTGCCATCATATCCGCGGATCGCTTGCCTGGGTAAAGGGGTATGGAAGGTGTCGTAATATCACTGCTGAGTGATCGAATTGAACGCTCCCATCCTCTGTATTCACGTATTTCCTGATCGATCTCTCCTTCCTCAAGCATTTATTCACTTGGTTGGAAGGTCGATGCGGATTGGACAGTCTTCCAGGCTTCAACGAGAGTTTTGGGATATAAATCTTCTAACAGGGCTCCATAGGCTGCAGGCTCCCTTTCTTTATCTGGTAGACGTTGTAGTACTCCGGACAAGTCCTTTCCTCTGTGGAGTTGCTTCGGTTCTTCATTGTTGACTGGACCATGTTGTTCATCTTTCCTGAATCTCCCCGATTACGCGCTCTTTTTGCCTCTCCACCGGTAAAGGCGTGACTCCTAACCAAGGATTCAGCGTTTCTTGCATTGCCTGAGTAGATGCACGCCGACCCTTCTTGTAATTGTGATGTTATATCATTCAAAAGGCGGAATGTTTCGCTCTGCCTTCTGGTGATACCGGCTTGATTTGCCAAGACATCCTCCAGCATTCTAACTATACTTCCCATGATATCTGAACCACCTGTGGTTTCCTGATGAGGATGCGTCGTGAGCCGAAAATCGAAGAATTGAGAATTCAATTTTTTGCAACCGATAGATCAACCTCCCACTGTGGTCGCCAATTGTTTATGGGTGAAAACTACTCCTGCAGAATTTGGTAATTTGTGGTGTGGATGAGGAATGAATTTAAACCTTAAACAAATACACTGCGCGGTGAGTGCTTGTAGATTCGAGAGATCAATCTGTGCAAGTCCGGCCTAAACCAAGAAATGGCCGTTCCAGACTTGTTTCGGTCACAAAGTGAAGGAGATGGGGTTGATCTTAGGGAGGGAAGCGAAGAAGGTGTTGAGATTGTGAAGGTGTTGGCTTGCTTATGACTTGTAACGTAAAGGTGAGAGCAGGCTTGTGATTGATGCCAAAGCAAGCTCGGGTGTTTGAATACGTTTTGTATTAACACTTGGTTTTCTCGTCTCGTCCGAACTTGTGTTGTTGTTTGAAATAGGGCGGAGAACCTATTTATACAAGTCATTGAGCCTTATTCACGTCTCTCGTGGGAAGTGGAGGAAGTGGAGTGATGGAGTAGTGGAGTTGTGCGTCGGTGCCACACGACCCGGTCTTGCCCACTTCTCCTGTTCATCTCTAACCGTCCATGACTTCGACACGTTCTTGTGATGGCGCGTTGCACGCCGCACGCGTAAACCGCCGAGACCAATACCCCAATATGTATCCCCAGTTTGTGACATGATTGATGTCCGGAATGTGTGGATCGTGGGTCCACGAAAGATAGCATGTAATGCTTGAATTGAATAAACTGTGTTATTCGGGGAAGTCGATACTTGTGAAGTATCGTGTGTATTTTATGCGTGAGTCTTGCATTATGGTGTGGTAAAGTGATGGGTAATGACGCCTCACTAACCAAATAACTCGACCAAGGTTGTATAACCAAGTTGGTGAAGTTGGACGGATGAGATGATCTTTGAGACACTCATCTGCGACCGTTAACGAATATTAGGTTTTTTGAAGAGGTGCGCAAGCATCACTCTTCACTTGGTCGAAACCAAGCATGGAAAGGGATTTGGAGAGGACCGACCAGGGCATGTGTGTAGACAAAGCATGCCGATGTGCACGTCCATACCTCACTGCCCCATGAAGGCGCGATCTAAGCCACTCAATTTGACCGGTAAAGTCGGGTGGTTGAGATGGGTTTGCGGCAGAAATCCATTGCCGCAAAGGAGTTGGAAACCGCGTGACATCTCTAGTTTGGGCACGCGTTTCAAGACGACCCATCTTGGTCGGTCTTGGTCGATCATACCCGGCGTGTAGGTGGTAGGTGGTGTTCACACCTATACCTGACTATCCCATGAAAACGTGATCTAAGCCACTCAAATCGTCCGGTGAAGTTGAGTGGTCGAGATCAGTTTGCAATTTGGGAAGTGTAACCACGCAAGTTTGGGTGGACGATTTGGGATAGCCAGGCATGGTATGCCTTGGCCGATCACATGAGGAGGTAGGTGGGCCCACGGTGGTCATACTGGTATGACCGGACCTGCTTAATCTAATATGTGACCCTCCATTCGTGCCGGAGAAGATGGACGCGCGTGATGGCTTGAAACCCTAATTTTGGCTTTCAAAGCCGTGCGCCATGCTCTCTTTGGGCGTATGAATTTGTTGCAACCAAGCATGGTTGGTCTTGACCGATTGGTCAAGTGTGTAAGCGGGCCCACGGTGATCGTGTTGACATGCTCTGGGCCCTTTGAGTCTACATCTACACCCTCCATCTATACCTGCGAAGATGGATGGTTGAGGCATTTTGCGACACATGTAATATGCCGCAAACCCTAATTTAGGGTTTTCCAGTCCATAATGCTTGGTATGAACGGTTTTTTGGCAAGCTAGGCCAATGACCGACCATGCGGGGTCGGCCGTGGGTATTCCATACCGCTTGGGGGTGATGGAATTGATCCGGGGTCATCCAATCATGCTTATGGAGTTGGATGACTGCGATCGGATCATATCCGGACCGATACGGTCGGTCCGGATGCTCAATCGGGCTAGTATAACACACCGAGAGGGGCTCAATCGGGCTAGTATAACACACCGAGAGTCACCTGTACGGGTATTTCGTACATGGTTTCATTATAGTGTTTGGAGGTTCGTGTTACTCGTAAGAGTAACACTCGATCGTCATGCCACACCGATAATGAGTACCGGAAATACAAGCTGATATGAAATTCACAGGATGGGATTGTTGCTACATGCTCTAACCTGGAGGAATTTCATGTATTCACAGAATGGGATTGTTGCTACATGCTCCATTCTTGGTGAATTAAGTGAGGGAGTATCCAACACTTATAAATGGCTTTATCTTTTACAAGATGTCAGCGCATGATTTTTCTGGTTTTTTACAAATTTAACCTTAAACGAAAATCCACCATCAACAGTTAGGAAACCCTATACTTGTAGGAAAGTAATCCTTGTTAAGGAATGTGTCTAGTCCTATTGATATGTATAAATATCCATAGAGAGAACTAGAGAAAACACACCATAACCAAAAAAAGTTCTCTTCTTCTCTGCTTAAGCTTTGTATATTCCAACCTATACAGTGATATATAAAATTGCTTATTCCTTCTCGGGGATTCAACCTCGTTAAATACTTGTTCTTATTATGTGTGTGTGATTGTGTTCTTAGCGATACTGAGGTACCTTTGTAGCAGTGCAAACCTAACGCTTCCGCAGGCTTTGGCGCAACAATTGGTATCAGAGCGATCCAATTGTCCCAACAGACGAATCCTCCCCTATACGAATTTATGTTCTTTTTTTATGATATTTTTCTCAATGAAGTTGTACAAATAACAGTATATAGAAATCAATTATGTTGATGACTAAACCTAAAATCTTGAGTAAACCTTATTCAAATTTGAAAATAGTTGGTTCTTGAATAAGGATTTTCTTAAGAAGGTGGAAGAATAGCGTGGGATTATGGAACATCCTGGATAACCGAGTTTTGTATCTTTTTTTTAAGAAGTTACAAAATTTGAATTTTTTTTTTGAAGAGTTGGAGTAGAATGGAGTTTGGGGCAGTTAAGAAGATAAACTAGAGTTGGTTGAAAATATTGATTCTCTTGACCAAAGGGAGCAATCTCATGTTCTTATTAAGGAGTGGTTTGAGGAGAGGATCCAATGTTTGATGAGGTTGAGGAATATCAAGGAAATTGCAAACTAGAGCAATGCATAATGATTTCAGATGGGGGATTCCAATACTTCTTATTTTCACAAAAAGCAAATGCAACAAAAATGAGAAATACTATAGGAAAGATAGATATAGAGAGTAGAATATTTTGATCAAGAGAGTATTAAGATGGAAATAAGAAGCGTTTATGCCAACTTGTTTGTTGAGAAGAATGAAGTGGCCTTTTCTATGGTAATCTGTTATTTCCTGTTCTTGAAGAGGTAAAGAAGTTGGAGAATAAATTTTCCGATGATGAAGTCTTATCAGTGATTGATCATTTCGGTGGAAACAAATCTCCAGGCCCGGATGGATTTTCGGTGGAGTTTTATAAGAATTGTTGGCATATCATGAGAGAAGACTCTACGAAGCTGATGGGGGAATTTCATAGAGTTCATGGTATTGGAGAATGACATGCTTATTAATTTCTCTTATTCCAGAAAAAAGAGGATCCTTGTACTCTTAAAGACTATAGCTCTCTTAGTCTTTTAGGTAGTGCTTATAGAATATTGTCCAAAGTTTTGCCTAATAGGCTTAGAAAGGTAATTCATAACTTGGTGTCTAATTAATATGGGGCTTATCTGAAGGGCAAGCAAAGTCTAGATGGTGTATTGATTGCAAGTGAGTTTATTGTATTGATAGTCGATTGAATGACAAGAATCCGGTGTTCTGTGTAAGATTGACATGGAAAAGGCGTTTGATAATGTCAATTGGAAAGACTTGTTTTGAGTTTTGGAGAAGCACAAGTGATTTTAGTAAGAGATGGATTTCATGGATGATTTGGTGAATTTGTACTTCTCATGTTTTTGTATTGGTAAATGGTAGTTTCACTGGAAACTTGAGCCATCTAAAGGGCTTAGGCAAGGAGATTCTTTATCTACTTTTTTGTTTTTGTTGGTGGTCGAAGTGTTGTCCAAATTGATTGTTGATGCCACAGAGAGGGGACAACTGCAGGGGGTTCAAGTGGTGGAAAATGGTGCTATGATTTCACATTTATAATTTGCCGATGATACACTTGTTTTTTTGGATGCTAGAGTTGAGGAAGTAAGAAGATTGCTTATCATTCATAACACTTTTGAACTTTTGACGGGAATGAAGTTGAATTTGGAGAAAAGTTCCATGATAAGTGTGGGAGCAAATGATGTAGTGAGTGATTTGGCTATGTAGTTAGGGTGTAAGGTGGGTAAACTTCCAATAACGTATCTGGGATTGCCTTTGAGATCAACTTTTAGAATTGCATCTGTTTGGGAAGAAGTAATGGTCAAATAAAGGGAAGATTTCCGGTAATTTTTGGGGTTTGCAACAACAAACAAGCGTCAGTTGCTCAAATGGTGGCAAATGACAGACTGGAGCGTCAAACCAGGAAGGGTTTGATCTCAGATGAATAGTTCCAATGATATTTATTATGTAATGAGCTAGGGCCTATATACATAGATTGAACGTTGCATATGATACTATAAACATCTTAGATGGCTTTTTAGTTAAGAAATGCTATGAACTGCAATTAGTTGAAGCGGCACATAGTGATTTTGATAAGTATTTATTATAGTAGAAAAACATTCCGCCGAAGGTTGGTTCTTATGCTTTGGGCGAATTTTCAAAATTCCTTGCCTACATTGAGCATGTTGAAACATAAGAGTGTGAATGTGCAAGATGAAAAGTGTCCTTTTCGTAAGAAGAGGAGGAAGCTAGGGGAATATAGGAGTGTGAATGTGCAAGACGAAAAGTGTCTTCTTTATAAGAAGAGGAAGAAACCGGGATCATATTATTTTATGTTGCTAATTTGCCTATGAAGTCTGCGCATGGTGTGAAGAAGTTCTTCGAAGCTTGGAAACTTAGTAACCTTACTGGTAGGTGTAGGCAGATTTGGTTGAAGGTGATATGCGCAGTTATTTGGCATATCCGAGTGTAGGCAGATTTGGTTGAAGGTGATATGCGCTGTTGTTTGGCATATGTGGAAGGAAAGAAATAGAAGAGTCTTTGATGATGGTAGGGCTATGGAGGATGAAGAAATTATTCCGCTTATTAAGCATACAATTTTCTAATAGTTTTTGGATAGGGATGTTTTTTGTAATCAGATTTTGTTTCACTGGGACACTGATTCACATGTAGTTCTGTGTTGAACTGTTCCTAGGCCTGTTTCTTCAATATCATTTTTAAGTTCCAATTTGCACTCCTTGGTTGAGCTAATAATCAGGAAAAGGATTCATCATCCAAAATGAAGACGGACAAATTGAAAGTGAACAAGATCCCTAATGAGTAGCAAGTCCTGCAGTTTATATTGAGTAGGCTCTTAATACATACGTCTTCTTACTTAGAGCCTAATACCAGATAAAAACACCAGCGAAATACAAAACATAATTACATATTACCGACTTAGGATCCCGCATAAACTGCTAGACATCATTGCTTCTAACCAGGCAGATGAGGCCAAAGACTGATGGATTTTATAATCCCACATCACAGGGTCTAAAAAGTAGTCAGGTAGTTTCCTTTTATTTATATGTTAGACACTCCTGCTCCTGAATATACGCAACTACACACAAACCAAATCTGCAGCGTGGTCGGCACTCAATTGATCTACTTAAATATCTCCTTTGTCGTCGTCATATCGTTCAGTCCTGATCATGTGTCCTCTAATTGGTGGAACTACTTGATCATACCTAAAATCCAAAACTGTAAAACCTTTCATCATGAAAAAACTTATGACATCCTCTGGCTTTTGTTCTACTGTGGATGATGACCTGAGCCTAACAGGACTGGTACTGTTTAATCTCTTTGAATACTCGATTTCATTCTTAATGTGCTCAAGCTCTGCTTGCATTCTATCCTTCTCGTCTCTTAAGACCCTCAGCTCTTCCATAACTTGTTTGTATTTATTATTTTCAGAAAGACATGTGTGTGAAGAAGTACTTGGTGGGTTCTTTAGTACCGCGGCCATAATGTTATATGCTTGAGCTCCACCTAGTAATGCAGAGAAATAAGAAATTAATATTGTGTCAGTTTTCTGTATTGGTTAGGGGTTACATTCCATGGTTTTTGGCTCACAATTCCAAGTCCATTTCTGAAATTCTGACGTGTAGGGATAACCAACCAAACATTTCATTACCATAGCTCTTAAACTGAAAATTATAGGGGGCCTTAGATAGATGTATCTATCCTAAAGTTGGATAAGAGAATGGAATATCTACACCCACCACCATTTGTAAACACAAGGACAATCTAACACGTGGCTGATGAGAACAAAACCCGTCTTAAACTGTCAAAAAGATGAAAGTGAAACAAGCTAAGTTCTCACAAATCACAATATATTGTAGAGTCCTTTCTCACAAGTGATAAAGATGGTGCATATCAAACAAGTACAAATTTCATGGATATTACACTAGCACCAACAATTCTTTTTCCGATTAAGGCATTTCAGAGAAACATATCATATTATCTGATGGACCATTTAAGGAATACCAATGACAATGCATATGGTTAGGAAATTGAGCTCAACCCCATAAACAGCTCAACATCCAGTAGATACCATAGCATCTTCAGCAAGGTGTTCACGAAGAGAATTAAAACTAAAACATCAATATCAACAAGAAATAGCATCAATCAAACACACACAAAGGTTATCATAGCATCCTGTTAAGATAAAAATGTTTCAGCTTCACATGCACCCTCTAATGAAGATATACGAAAAGGTTTCAGTCTACTCCTTTGAGATAACTTAACATGGTACAAGCTCTAGCATTGTGACTGAGGGTTTTGAATACTTTGGCAACAAATCTCCAAGGAAACAACAATTTTATAACTTGAATTAGTCCTAAAAGAATAAAGATGAAATGTTGCTGGTTACATTTTTTGATCAATTTGCTGGTGGTTACTACATAAAAGCAAATCTTCCTATTAAAACCAATATGAATTAAAGAAATGCAAAATGGATTTACTTAGAGAAGCATTTTCACCGTAATATTTGTCTCTGTCATGTGATGGATAAACTAGTTCAGTGTAAGCTAATCATAACCCAGAGAGAGACTAATACCTGGGGGTAGTGCAAAAAATTTGATCAGCTCCTTAGTTGCAGGATGGGTAACAATGGTAATGGCTCGACCGATCTTCTCTTTATCTGGCAAGTATTCCTTCAATTTCTCAACCCTGTTTTGTTCTCCTTCTCCTTGTCCTCCACTTCCTCTAACGACGCTATTCACCTTTGAAACTGTTGTACAACCTAGATTATAAGAACCTTGCAATACATATGTTGATGAATTTTTCACTCCATTAACTGTACTAGATAACTGCTACAGCAGTGGGAGGCCGACGACCAAAAATCAGTTGAGCGTCATTTGCAAAACAAAAGACTGGATATCCGCAAAGAGATAGAACCACGAATAATACTTATATTACACAATTGCACTCATAATATCTCCTCAAGTATGAACAACTCATTTATGAAAGATAAAAGCATACTTACTGTTCCAAATACTTGCAGACTGGATCTGTGTAAATTCCTCACCGCGAGTAGATATCATATTGTTTGTTTTTTATTTCGAGTCAGATCTGATTCCATTTTTAATTTAGACCTAATCTCCAACTCGTACTCCTTTGAGTCGCGTATAAAAATACTCCTGCCTTATGGTACCAAATCATTAACTCGCAAAGAAGGTGTATGCAAATAAACATATTAAACGACTTGGATAAGGTGGGAGCAAAGAAGGTGTATGCAAATCCAGAGTTAACACTAACCAAAAATTCACTGTGACCCCAAAATTTCAGAAAATGGAGAATATATAATGGCTAACGATGCTCAAATATATATATTTTCTTTAGTTTAAACAACATACGTGGTCCATGTGACTTGTTAAACATTTTGCCGCCCATCTTTTGAGCATGTAAAACCTAAATCGTGTCTACCGTCTAACCAACACCTACCATTCCACGTGGCAAGCCCCCCCCCTGTTCGCATGTTTAACAGGTGGTAAAAGAGAAACCTATTTTTATTCTTTATCTTCTTTACTTTTTACTTCTCTACCTCGTCCCTGCCCAGCTTCCCATGTCTCTCTACAGAAAATGGAGATCACCACCGTCAGTAGGGTTTCTTATGTTTCAAAAATTAGAACAAATTCAGTGATCAACCTTACATTTTTCCATGATTTTTAGAAATTGTATTCCTCTTACAGAAAACCCAATCAATTTTGAAGCTGCTGATCTTTTTTTTCCTTTTTTTTTAATTATTTCACTATGGATTCAATTTCTTCGAATCAAAAGGAGTAAAAGCTTGAATAAATCCTAGCCAACAAGTGATACAGATATTTGAGGATTGATTTTTAATAATTTTTAGCGAAACAATCAAGATTGAAGAAGTTATGGTTGTTTCTTTGTTCTCCCAATTTCTCTATCTCCATCATCACCAAATTTGCTACCGGTTTTTTTTTTTTTTTTTTTTTTTTCTATCTGCACAACATCACTCTCTCATCACCAATTCACGGGAAAGAAAGAAAATGAGGTCGATGGATTCACTGAGCCCGTAACACCTCTGTTTTTTTTGATTGATTGATCAATCAATATTTTCCCCAGAAATCAAGTAATAGATCAAATTAGTGAATGGGTTATGATTACAATCAGTATTGCTTATAAATTTGGTATGAATTGCTTGTGATTCGATAAATTTATAAAGAAAATGAAAAATTATCATCATTCAAGAGTGACCCGTTTCTCTACTACTGCAATTCGTTTAGAGTCCGAATCATTTGGTCGATTTAATGATTTTTTTCAATAATTTTGAATTAGAAATATGTTTGTCTGATTGTGTATGAGGGAAATTGATAATCTATTTGATTAATTATCTCAACATTCTTCTTAATTTTGTGAAATTGGAAAAATAAAGAAACTGATTTCAATTTCTTGGGACATTTATCGTGACGGACAAAATACAATGGAGTCATCGTATAGAAGGCCTCTTTAACAGTCGGCTAATCATGCAAATATGTTTGAAGAAAAAAAATTCTTAACAATTTGTTTAGTTCAAAAAAGTTCAGAAGAAACTAATTTTAAATAGTCATGAAAAATAAAAAAAAAACAACATGTATAACTCTAATATTCCAGTGATATCAAAATGATATTCACCTCCAATAAGATCTTATTTAGGAAAGTAACAACTATAGGTAGAATGCCGAAAGTATAATGAACCGAGCTTAATAAGAGAACAAAAAAATGTAACGTGCATACAACTTCATCTAAAAGGTGTACGCAAACGTTCATCGGAGGTAAAGTTCAAGTAGGCTGTAGGCCAGCATCAGTGTATGTTCTCCAACACGTGACATCGAAATTTTGGCCATGGAGTAGAAATCTTGGCCTACGTGTGTCCATGGAGTAGAAATTTTGACTTTTCAAAATCAAAATATGCCAAACAGGTGTATCCAATACAAAGATTTTTAATTTCTCGGTGATATCGAAACAATTCTTTGTATCCTCCCGTTTCCATCTTTCTCTGCAACTACAGACATTTGGGAATATTCATGATATCTAAAAATTTGATTAGATCTATCTTTATAAATGTATAAGAAGAATTGTAATTTATGTAATCGTATGTGACTAATTCAGTAGTTACCAAGAAAAATCAGATCTATCTTTCCCTGCAATTGTAATTCATGTAATCTAATGTGAGTAATTCAATAGTTACTAAGAAAAATTGATTTCTCAAGGGATGATTTGGATGTTGGTTACCAAAAATTTGATCTGATTATTAGTTAATTAAGATTATCAAACTTAAAATTTTAAATCCAATTGCAGATTCAGTAAATGATAAAACGACTCATTGGTGGTAGTGGTGGTGACTGGTGGCGCTGGTGACAAGTTGGATTCTGTTTCAGAAGTTTTGAATGAGAAAACGATTCCTTGGGGGTGGTATTGGAGGTACGGGTTTGGTGGTGGTTCTAGTGTTGGTTGGGCGGTGACAGTAGAAGAGAGTAGGGATGATCATAAGAGAATAAGTTTTTGGTTTGGTTAGGAGGTGATTCCGGTGGTGCTGTTAGTGGTGGCGATGGTGATGAAGGTGTATTGGTGTTGATTAGAGCTGGTTCTTGTGGTGGCGGCGCTGGTTAGAGCTGGTTGTGATGGCGGCGCTGGTGACGACGCTGATAATTATGCCGACGATAGTGTTGGTTACGATGGAAAAGGAAATATGGACGAGGATTAAGAAGGAACTGTTTTTAAGTATATGGGTGTTTTAGTCTTTTCAGCCTCCCAAAGACTACCACCAAAATCTTTTTCTCAAATTGTAAATTTTCGTTAGGTTTGATTGACAAAAAGTGGTATAGAATGCACTCTCCCTCTGCCCTTCGGGCCCTCCGGTCGGTCGGCCCAATAATCGACCACGTCCTTGAAACCCATCTCTTTCTCTCTCGCTTTGATCTCTCAAGCCAAACCGATCTTACTTTTTTCTTGGGAAAGATTACTGGTGGGTTTGGATGTAGAATTTTAAAGGTGGAATTTATGGGTCCAGGAGATTTGGTAGAATTACGTTTTCCTCTGTCCGTTTGGTTGCCCAAATCCTTGGAATTACGTTTCTTATGGGATTTAGTTTTCTAGCAAATCCTCCATATGGAGTCCGACCCCTCCCCCTAAGATTTGCTGGGAAACTTATCAAGGGATTTATGGACCTGCTTTTTTTTTTAACTCTAAATCCCATATATATGCAATTTTAAAATTTCAGGGTGATGTCAAACGGTACAAAGACTTTAATACAAGAAAACTTTATAAATCCTAGGAATTTTAATTGAGTTACCAAACACACAAGGAATTTACATGAATTCCAGAATTTGTAATCCCATGGGATTATAAATTCATGGAAACTGTGAATTCTGCGGACAAACCCACCATACAACATTTTTTGGGAATCTCAAAAAACTCTAGCCAAACAGTAACTTTAAAATCTTCACCGACCACTGTTGAGTAAATAGAGATCAGAGATGCAAAATAGAAAAAGCAGTTTGACCGACACCGTAATGTTCACGGGTAGGAAATTACGAATGTGCACCTTGTACTTGATTACGTTCTTGCACTTAAACCCTTGGAAATTACGAATATCCAAGGGGTCGGAGATTCGACCCTTCCTCCAGCGAACCATAAATAAACCAAATTTAAACCCTGATTTCATTTTTCAAATTGCACGAAGAAGCTCCTTACTCTTCTAGGAAGATCTGTCCTCCACTTTTCGATGGAAACTTCCGTACAGAAGCGATTGAGATTTCAAAATGAGGTAAACCACTTCGAATTTGATCTGGAAATTTTCACTGAATTGTGGCAACTCCAGTCGTTCTTTTACTTCAATTTCTTAGTTGCAGAGATGAATTACTGGTTATATTTTTCTTGTTAGGTTATGAAGTGGTTGAATGAACTATCAGGTAATCTACAAAAGAGAGCCAGTGATGTTACACATGAAATAGATGAATTATTAGGTCAGACTGATGCCGTTGAACAAGATATGAAGAATACACTCAATTCTTTCAGAAATCTTACTTGTATTGGTTTCGTGGATAATGTGAGTAAACTCATTTATTAGTAAATTATTACTATCTAATTTATGCAATTTTGAACTGGAATGTGTGGTTAATTTTGTTGTTTGGATGTTTCTATAATTAGTACTGGATATCATTTACTTGGTGTGTGGTTCAACACTTACTTGAGAAACTTGTACTAACATAGAAAATAACCGAAGAAGATGACAACACTGACCATTCAAATGAAAGAACTAGAAGAACTGGTGATACAAGTATTCGTGCTCAAAGCTATGAGGAAGATATATTGCCGAGATATAGAGAGGCTTTATCTGTTGGTTTGAGTTCTTATCGTGATCACATGCAGAAAACAAACAGAACCTCACCATCTGTCTTCAAAGTAAGCTTCTCTAACCTCTGTCTTGGTTGAAGTAACAAGTAGCTGTACTTTTTTTTCTTTCGGAAAGCTAAATTTAACTCTTGTTGTATGAGATGATTGTGCTATTTTATCTTGGTTTTGTCAGTGTTCTAGATGCATGTATATATTTACTCTTATAAGTACGAAGTGGGAGAAGATATAATTGGTTTGGTTCACTAGTCCAAGTGATCCAGTGTTTGACATAAGAAAAATTGCTTAGAAAAAATCAAATTTGTGATGCAGGTATAAACTTTTTGAATTACTTTTGTCTTACTGGTATGCAGCGAACTGAATTACTTCAATCAGAACCACATGCTTCATAATATTTATTGGTACTGAAGGCTATCCCAATAACATGTATTAAGTTTTCATTATCTGATATAAAGATATGGTAATATTAGCTCAAACAAAATTATGGCATTTCTCCATAACTCAATATAGGAGACAGGTCAGCTAAAGCTCTTAACCTGTTGTTACCTGTGTTTTTTTCTTTTGCCAACATGTTTCCAGAGTGGGTTAGCATCCAATTCTCTCCCACATATAATTGGTTCAGCTGAATATATACATGACAATAGTTGTGGTTTAACAGGTATGACTAATTTCTTTTTTTGTGACATTAGTGACGTTGTAGAGTTAACTATACTTCTCTATGTTTAATTTTCTTTGGTTTCTTTCCCTTTTCATTTACATGCAGATGACTTCTCAACGGAGAGTTCATCTCTTGATTTCAACCACTTGCTAGAACCAAAAGAAGCCTCTTTCAGTACCATAAAATTTGGTTCAGAATCTTCAGATGCTATATTCAGTGATGTATTTGGGGCACCACAAGGCCAAACTGAAAAGGCATGTTAAAGGATCATTATTTTTTCTGTGGTGTGTCTGTAATAAAATACTGTAGGACAAGTTGAGGTATCATTACTATTAATGTTTTCTATTTTGTTGTTGTATCAAGATTGTAAAAGTAAGCGGGTGCTAATATACTCTTTGGAAAATCTGGTATTTCCATGACATGCGTATGATAGACAACTGTCAATCTGAAGGGTGATTAACATGTACTTGTTATACACTCTTTTCTACATTGTTTGCAGGATAGAAGTAACCCACTCGTTTCTGCTGCTTTAGATTTTAAAGCAATGCTTGAAGCTGCACTTCTCAGTCCCTATAAATTCTGTAAGCTTTTATTTCTTGGTTAATTGTCTGTATGCATGTTTTATAGTTTATGCGTAAGATTTTGAAACCTCGAAAATGTTGTTTATGGTAGATATTCTTAATACATACCATGATTCTTTCATTGATAGGTAGTTATTAAATTTCTGATTCTATCTGTGTGGGTCCATAAATTTTTCATTGAAGGGAGACATCAATAAATGGGTCTTTTGGTGATTATAAGCATTTTCTGTTTAGCCTCTTAGTGCTGCTATTAGCTCTCATTATTATCAAAATAACCAGGGAAAGAGGTAGCTGCATTTTGTTAGCTTTCATTGCATCTCTGTGTATCATGTGAGATTTTCAAGGTCACTTTATTGTACTGTCTATTACATGCCTGACTGTTGGAATTCCATATATAGATAGACCATGATATTTTTCTACTCTTTGCTTTGCAGACGATGAGGGAAGCTCATCACTGTCAGACCCAGTCCACGGTTTTGATACCAATACAGAGCAAAAGCATTCACGTCTGGTTTGTTTTCATTATCTCATGCTATAATTTTGGTCTTGGATTTTTTTTACTATGGTGTAATAAAGGTGTTAATGTGTTAAACCAACTTTGTTGAACGAGCTAAGAAATGTGATTCTTTTTACTCATCTAGTGAGATGGTAACAATTGCAAGCTATTCAGGAAAATTTGCTGTCTACCTCATCTGATGCCGTTGAAGATCATAATACTCAAAACCCTTCTGGAACTAAGGATACGGATACCACTCTGCCTGTGACCCCTAGAAACCTCTACTCAGAAACACAGTGGATTGGTTCTGAATTAATATCTGAGAGTCTTTTCTCCGCGGAAGAAGAGTCGATGCTCGTAACCAGTCACGATACACATGATGACATGTCAACCAAAAACATGTCTGGCCATGTAGATTATGAAATTTCAGCAGATAGCAAGAAGGATGACAGCATCCGTAATTCCAAACCGGAAGATGAATATGTCGATGCCATTGAAGATGACAATGTGCCTCGTACAGTAATTGCACAGAAAATATCGACAACCTCATTATCTTCACCAGAGGATGTTGTCAAATGTTGAATAGGCTAGCTGGAGATAAGTGAACTGACATGTTAATGCACTGTGCTAGTTAGAATGTTATGGAGGTGGGGGGCCAGGTAGGTCTCGCCAGTGGCGGCTCAAATAATGGGCCCTTATCCCCCCCAATTGTTGTAAGACTGAAATTGTTGTAAAGAACTTTATCTTTTATCTAATAGTCATGCTTGATATTCAAATGGCAATTTGATATAGTTATGTACCCCATCTTTAGAGTTGTGTACTTATCTTTAGTGTTGTAGTTTCATTTTCTTAGACATTTGTGAATATTGGTTTCAATTTTCTCACACACACACACACACCAATCATTGATATAATATTGTTGCCGTTCTTAGTATAATGATTTACAATGATTTATAGTTTACTACTTATGAGTAATTTGATATTGCCATATAGGGTCTTTTAGTCAAATAAATATCTGCATATCTTATCTAAAAGATGGTACTGTAGTTGAAGTGTTCATACTAGAGTAACAAACTTGTATGGAATATGGATCCCTGGTTGACATGAGAAAAAGCGGAAAATTTTCAAAATTGCCCAGACCCTAGTTTTTCTCCCACCACGCCAAACTGCGAAGGTGTTTTCAGATTTTATATATCCAAAGCAAAATGGCAGATGAAAGGCCAAGCAAGTCTGTGATTCTTTCCAAGATTTTTCTTAGTACTAACCGTATAGCACCTTCTATCATATGAAATACTATGCTTCCAAAAAAACATAAAATCAAATGAAATACTAGGCGTACCCCAGATTTCTTGCTGGAGCGGGGAACCTGAATTTGTGTTGGCTGTTGGGTGTTGAGTGGTCACATTACACTGAGCGGAAAGATCTCAGCCAAAGATTGCTGGCATGTTTCCTAGCAGCTTCCGTTCGTTTATATTTCAATGGGAAGTTAGGCGCAACTTGACTTCAAACCAACCAATTTCGTTCAGCAAATAAGACTAATATCTAATGCAAACAAAGAAAAGGTTGGAAAAGTTGCAACAGAAATTAAGTAGCTAGAAACAAAACTGTAATCTAGGAATTGAGCTCGATTGCGCTAGACATGTGTCATCCATCCCTTCATTTGACGGTGCTGATTTAGTGATAATTTGTACTTTTTTAGTTAAGACTCTCCGACTTTTGAGCTATGACTACATGCCTGTAATAACTAACTTCGACCAGTGTGACTTATGATGGTGGGTTTATGCATTATCCGCTTATTTTAGTCACCATGAAATAGAAACGACGCAGTGTCAGCGAGATCTGAATCTCTCACTCATGGTATGGCTTAGTTCTTTAAGCTTTGAATGTGAGAGACATTACATGCTGCCAATCGCCAATGACAAAGCTCAGGTAATCGTCGCGTATTTCGGTGGATCGAAGCATTGACCCCGACAACACTGCCTGTTTTCATTCACTCTTTATATTCTAGTATTGTTTTTCCTGAACAGAGGAGACATAATGTAGAGAAATGCAGTTGAGATTCTTAATTGACAATCTAGGAGAACTGAAGAGATTACTTCTTACAAAAAAAACACATGATCATAGTACACGTAATTTATGAGTCTGTGTTTTGGTTTTCCAGTGAGTTTTTTAATTGTGATTTTCAATACAGAATGTACTAAATCTTCTTTTGCCCCACTAATAGATCTTCACAAATATGAGATTGAGAAGAAGATAATTCTTTATTATGATAATCATATCAATTCTGGTTACACAATTCTTTATTATGATAATCATATCAATTCTGGTTACACAGCTCATGAATATATAGAGCTAAAAATATATCTTACTATAATAAAGAAAAGACCCCTTTTTGGTGAAGCCTTCTTTTGGTGAAGCTTTTTCACATGACAATAATACCCCATTAACTAAGTTTTTAGTTAATATTTGTATATTTACAGGAATGCATTGTTTTAAAAATAAATCAAAAAAATTAAAACTTAGATATCTTTAAAAATACACATCGGATTTTTGCAAAATTGATATATTTGGAAAGCTCTTTAAATTATCTATGTAATGAGTATAAACAAGGATATTAAATTTTTATTTTAAGATTTGTTTTCTCATTATTATCAAATTTGGTGTTGTTAAAAGAATCCAATTCAAGCATGTGCATCGCACATGTGGCCTTACTAGTTGTGATAAAGCAAAGATCCTATATACTAGGAAACAATATTTATCCTTAAATAAGGATATATGTTAACACTCCCCCTCAAGTTGGTGCATAGATATCACACATGCCCAACTTGTCCGAAAAACCAAGTATTTTTGCTTGACACTCCATGTGTGAGAATATCGCAAGTTGTTCTTCGAGATCAACCCGTGGTGACTCAATAATGTTGTTGTCCAACTTCTCTTTGATGAAGAACCCGTCAACCTCAACATGTTTAGTACGATCGTCCGAACAGATTATGAGCAATATCACGCGCACTTTGTTATCACAATAAAGAATAATAGGATCCTTGAGAGGAGCCCCAAATCCTTAAGGAGAAGCCTTAACCACAAGGTTTCACAAATGCCATCTCGCCATACCTCCGAATTCAGCCTCGCACTTGATCGTGTAACAATATTTTGTTTCTTACTTCTCCAAGTAACTAAGTTACCTCCCACAAAGGTAAAGTAGCCTGCAGAGAACGTCCGCCATCGATTTCCCGCATAATCGAATCTTGTATATGCCACAACCTTTCTATGATCTTCATTTTTAGAGAATAAAATTCCTTTTCCAGAGCGAGACTTCAAATACCTCAAAATACGTAAAACCGCATTCATGTGTTGTTCACTGGATTGTGCATGAATTGGCTAACAACACCGAGTGCATAAGCAAGATCTCGGCCTTGTGTGAGATAGATACATCAATCTCCCCACAAGTCTTTGATATCTTCTTTTATCGGTAGGAACTTGATCAAAGTTCAATACACAGTATTTACCTTTTCTTCTAAAGGTGTATGGACGGGGTTGACATGCCGACATGCCCACTTCTTTTAACAGATCAAGAACATATTTCCTTTGTGATAAGAAAATTCCTTCTTTGGATCGAGAAACTTCAATCCCAAGGAAGTATTTCAATGAACCAAGATCTTTCATTTGAAATTCCTTTGATAAGTATCTTTGCAAAGATTTCCTTTCCTCTGGATCATTTCTGTTACCACCATATCATCTACATATATGATAAGAGCAATAATTTTATCCTTCCTTTTCTTTATGAACAAAGTATGATCGAATTACTCGACGATATCCAAAGTTTCTCATAGATTTGGTGAATCTTCCAAACCAGGCCCCGGGAGATTGTTTTAGTCCATATAATGACTTGTTTAGCTTACATACCTTCTTACCATGAGATCCTCGAACCGAAATACCAGGTGGGAGCTCCATGTAAACTTCTTGATTAATTCACCATGCAAGAAGGCATTCTTTACATCAAACCTGCTGCAAAGGCCAATCCAAGTTTAAAGCAAGCGATAACAAAACTCGCATGGTGTTGATTTTCGCTCTTTGGAGCAAAAGTTTCCGTATAGTCGATACCGTAAGTTTGGATGTAACCTTTAGCAACTAATCTTGCTTTATAACGTTCAATCTCACCATTTGCCTTGTATTTAATGGTGAAAATCCAACGACACCCCACAATTTTTCTTCCTTTTGGACAATCAACATAATCCCAAGTATCATTCTCAAACAGGGGACCTCAATTCTTCTTCTATGGCTGCTCTCCATTTTGGATTAGCTAATGCTTCCTGCACATTGTTAGGAATAAAAACAGTAGATAGTTGATTCACGAATGCCTTATTAGCTTTAGACAAACGATGGTGAGAGACATAATGACTCATAGGGTACTTAACCTTACTAGAGATTTCAGGTTCATATCTAGGTTTAGGAATACCTCTATTTATACGTTGTGGAAGTTGTTTCCTTGATTCTTCAAGAACATCCGTAGCAGACGATTGGTTTGGTGTTTCATCTTCTTGAGGTAACGTAGACTCGGAATCTCTTATATCATAACCTCATCTTGAATCTCGACAAAGACGATCCAATATCTGTACTTTCTGTTTCTTCTCTTGAAGAACCTTCATCAAAATTTTCTTGAGGTATATCATCAGAATTGACAATAACAGAGACATCGATTTCCGATATATCTTCATCATAGTTAAGAGTCTGAATTTCCTTATGGTACTCCCCCTGAAGTTCAGACTCACATGAAAAATACATAGTATCTTCATGAAATACAACATCCATAGTAACAAACATTCTTTTGGTTGGAGGATGATAGCAACGATATCCCTTTTTAGTTGTTGCATATCCCACAAATACACACTTCAGAGCTCTAGGAGCCAACTTATCACGTTGATTCTTGTGCAGATGAACATAAGCTACACAACCAAACACATGAGGCGGAAGATTAGGAACAGGTTGGAGACTGTTTGCTTCACCAAGAGCTTGATGGGGTGTTTGAAACACAATGGTCTTGGATGGCACTCGATTTATAAGATATCTTTGCGAAGTAAGTGCCTCTCCCCAATACATCAATGGCATATGTGCTTCTATTAATGAAGCACGGACCACTTCCAATAAGTGACGATTCTTTCTCTCTGCTACTCCATTCTCACGAGGCGTATTAGAGCAAGTAGTTTGATGAATAACTCCGTGTCCCTCTAAATAATGTTGAAGGTCGGAATCCATATATTCACCACCATTATCACTACGAAGAACTTGAATCTGTTTGTTTATGCGAGTGCTAATCATCTTATGGAACTTTTGAAACAAGTTGGTAACTTCACTTTTGCTTTTCATGAGACACACCCACGTCATTCTAGTGCAATCATCAATAAAAGTAACAAACCATTTTGAACCACCGAGAGTAGTAGTTTTAGATGGCCCCCAAACATCGAGTGTATGATCATAAAAGGAACTGGACTCTTATTGAATGATAATGGAAAAGAAGCACGATGGCTTTTTGCAAGTTCACATACTTCACAATGAAAACTAGAAATATCAAGTTTTGTAAACAAACTAGGAAATAATTTTTTTAAATAACCAAACGACGCATGTCCCAATCGTCGATGCCATAACAAAATTTGAGATTTTTGTCTCTCCCCTCAGAACCATCGCAAGAAGAAGAGCTTGACGCAGTTTATCCGAACTACTTGACACCAAATCCGGATAATATAGCTTCCCACGCTTAACACCATAACCAATCGTTTGCTTCGTTGTGATGTCCTTAAAAACACAACAATCGAGGCCAAAATATTACCACACAATGTAAAGTATTAGTTATTTGGGAAAGCGACAGGAGATTACAGTCTAATGTAGGAACTACTAAGACGGAATCTAAGTCTAAACTTTCGTGTGAGAGATATTGACCCTTCACCAGTAATTTGAGCACTGTGAGCCATTTGCGGAGAGACTGTTTTTTGTAAGGATGGTTTAAGGGAAGAGACTTGTTTAGAATCGCATGTCATATGGTCTCAGTAGCACCAGAATCAACTATCCATGAATTATTCGAAACAAGTGAAGAAACATTTAAAAACTTACCATCGTTACTGTCCGTCCTCTTTCAAGCGAGATATTACCATGGAATCCTTTCCTTTCTTTGTTGAAGCCATTGGAGCACGGAATTCTTCTTTGTCTCCTTCTTCCTCTCCATATGTTGATCCCACCAATCTGGATATCCAACCAACTCGAAACACATGTCGGTTGTATGTCCAGATTGATTACAATGTGTACACTTAAGTGATGACTTGTCCACCTCGGTCTTTGAGTATCTATGAAAAGACCCCTTTTGATTGTATCTAGGTTTGAGTTGCCATAGCAAGAGGTTCAACTTCTTCCGATTCTTTTGTCATCGTTGTACGTCGAACAAATTCACGACGAACAAGTGAATAACATGATTCCAATTCGGGAATAGGATCCTTTCTCAAGATTTCACCACGGATTCGCTCAAAACTTTCATCTAATCCAAAGCAAAGGAATATATGCACCCTTAGGCGTTTGTATTGATTTTCGATAGGCTTCAACATCATTAGGATTCTCCATAACCACCTTGTCACGATGATCCAACTCTCCAAAGATTTCAGTTAATTCTCCATAATAAGTTGAGAGAGCTCGCCATTTTGATTTGCCGAAAACGCTCGTCGGTTTAGAGTAAACACACGCATCTCATCATCTCCATCATAAAAGGCTTTAGATAATGCATCCCAGATCTCTCTAGCGGTAGGTAACCGAATATATCTCTTCATGATTTCGGGTGACATAGACATCAACAACCATCTCTTGACCTTTTGATTATCGTGTGCCACTTTTCATATTTTGGATCTTCCTCGGTAGGTTTTCTTGTTCTTCCCATAATAAAAGAAGTTTTTTCTTTTTCAAAGAATATGCATCTCCATGATTTGTGACCACAAGTCATAGTTTGTTTCATCAAGAACAATCCCAGGCTTGAATGATGCACCTTGATTGAACGATAATAGGAGCAGATTTGTTTTCCATCTGCCCTTTTTGTTTAGATTTATTTTGGTATAATTCGAATCACTACCCATGATTCAAGAACCCTAGCTCATAGATACCATCTTCACAAATATGAGATTGAGAAGAAGATAATTCTTTATTATGATAATCATATCAATTAAGTTACATGACTCATGAATATATAGAGCTAAAAATATATTGTGATAAAGCAAAGATCCTATATACTAGGAAACAATATTTATCCTTAAATAAGGATATATGTTAACAATAGAGAGAGATAGCCAGGCAGGCAGGAATGCCAAGCCAGCAGGCATCAAGTTATACAGGAGTAGAAGACTATGCCCCATTCATTGGTGGCTATTTATTACCGATAGAATGAACATTAGTCTGAACTGTCGATTCAATAATTTGTGAATGCGCATCTTAATCTGCAAATGGCAATAAATTGCGTTGTCAACATGAATCATTCAAGATGTAAATGTATCAACTTTTCTAACGTCCAAATGCACCTAAAAGTTTGGTCTCTTGTTAGTCCTATATTAACATTTCGCGTAGCCCCTCTGCTGAGTCCATCCCTGATTCTCGTCGACAAGTAGTCATTTTCAAAGGGTAAACTATCTCTTCTCCAACAACATCCTGAACCCTCTATATAAAAACCCATTTCCCCTGTTCAGCTTCATTCACTTTCTCTCTACTTCCTCTCTCGTACTATATCTCACTTGCACACACAGTACTGTTTGTAATTAGGTGTTTGGAGCAGAGAAAAAATGGCAGTTATGAGTAAGAGTTCTAACAAATGGGCATTTTCTCTAAGGGTTTTACTTGTATCTACTGGAGTATTATCCATGGCAATAATTTTAAAGCTTTCTATACCAGTAGTAATAGAATTCATCATATCTGTAGTTCCTGTGTTTTGGACTTCTTTTCTTTCTTGGCTAACTCCTCCATATCTCTATGTAATTATAAATGGTATCATCATTACGATCGCTGCATCTTCAAGATTTCATCACAAAAATGACAGCCATCCTCAAGCCGAACCGTTAGTACCTGTTAATAAGATCATTACTCCTAATCAACAGTCAGATTTTGTTATGTCATCAGGATATGATGATACCATGATGATGATGAGTAACTCAATCGAAGTTAGATCAGAATTCCAGGATATGAATAGTTATGAGAATCATGAAGTTATAATGAAGAATCAAGTTGATCAAGTAAGAACAGATGTTGGTGGTATGTTTGGGTATGATCATCATGAAGTTGTAGCGAAGAATCTAGAGGAGTTTGAAGATTTGAAACCGAAGTTGTATGAGCACAAACAAGAAGAAAATTTGATTCCAGAAAGAAAGATCAATAGAGTGGATGATTTTAGTCAGGACGAGAATGAGAATAGTTTTACGATTTCAAGATCTTCATGGGCGCCAAATCGAACAGATATGGAGTTCCAGACTGATACTGTGTTCTCAAATGAAAAGCCACCAGCTTCTTCTAGATTCAATCACAAGAAATCTGTCAAAGCAAGTCCTGAAGGTAAACTAAATTTTCTGTTTCAATTGGTTTTGTATGCATCCCCAAAATATCTCTGTTTTACAAACCAGAAATGGAATATTTGTGCCTCTAAATTGCTTTTGTGATTTAACTTTCAGGTGGAAAGACTTTGGGAGTAACGAAACCAAAGAGACATGACACATTGGAGGCGACATGGAAGACGATAACCGATGGTCGATCGATGCCATTAACACGACATTTAAAGAAATCTGATACTTGGGAAGCTCGTCAGCATAATACTCAACAAGAATTATTACCAAAGTTGATGAAGAAATCAGAGACATTTACTGAAAGACATAATAATAATCAATCATCGTTATCACCATCTCCTGTTTCATCGGGTAAGCTTAGGAAAGAACCATCACTGAGTCAAGATGATTTGAATCGTAGAGTGGAAGCTTTTATCAGCAAATTTAATGAAGATATGAGATTACAGAGGCAAGAGTCATTGAATCAATACAACGAAATGGTTAACCTTCGTGCCCATTAAGCAAACCTATAATGATACTCATTTTTTTTTTTTATTTTTTTTTTGTGGAATATAAAGGAATTAGGAATCTGAAGGAAAAGCAAGAGAATTTTAGTTTGCTTGACTTCATTTGTTTTCTTCGTTAATTTTTTTTTTTGAAAGAATCTTCGTTAATTTGATTGTACGTTGTTTTTTAATTTCAAATACTCCCTTTGTAGAAAACCAATCATTATAGCCACTTTTTCATGTTTTTTCCTAATCTATCCTTCATCCCCATTTTTTCATGTTTTTTCCTATCATTCATCCCCACTCATTTGTTATAAGAGAGATGGGAGAGAGAAGTGGCCCCCCATTAATATTAAGAGAGAAAAGGAAGAGAGAGAAGTGATCCCAGGGTATACTAGTAAAATCATAACATTTGACTTTCCACATATGAAAACAAGCTTATTTTTTTGACATACCCAAATAAGGAAACTTGCCTATCTTTTAGAGACAGAGGGAGTAAGTTGTTGGATTAAAGTTTAAGAGCAGATTTATAAAGTAGGAAATACCATTAGGTCCTAGGAATAATATATTAGAGAGAGTCTAGTCCATTTGACCCAGTCAAATATCTGTTTGGTCCTATTTGGTAATATAAATTATAGTTTGGTCCTAAAAATTATTGTTTGGTCCTAGGCTGATGTCATGGATGATGTAAATGTCACATTGTAGTGGCAGAAATACCCTTTTGGATAAGGACTATATATAGTCAAAAAGTAAGAGAGAATAAATCATTCTCAGATTTACTTTCTCTCTCTTATATTTTCAGATCTAGAATTTATCTTTTTTTTTTTTTTTTCTTTCTTCTTCTTTTTCCTCCTGTTAATGATGTCTCCATTTTTTTTCTTATATTTTCAGATCTAGAATTTATCTTTTTTTTTTTTCTTTCTTCTTCTTTTTCTTCCTGTTAATGGTGTCTCCATTTTTTTTCTTCTCTTTTCTTCCTGTTCATGTAAACGATGGCGATGAAGGTGAAATCGATTTAGATATTTAGATCGGTAGTTGTAGACGATGAATACGATGATGTTGATAATGTTGAATACGGTTTTTTTCTTTTTTCTGCTACTGTTGACGATGAAGATGATGAAGAAGATGAAGATATGTTGTTGCTGCTGCTGTTGACGATGAAGACGATGGTGTTAATCGATTTAGATATTTTTTTAGGGTTTTTATATGGACTTCATTTCTGGAATGAAGTCTGCATTTTTAGGTTTTTATATGGACTTCATTTACGGAATGAAGTCTTTTTTTAGGTTTTTATATGGACTTCATTTACGGAATGAAGTACTTTTTTTTAGGTTTTTATATGGACTTCATTTCTGGAATGAAGTCTGTTTTTTTAGGTTTTTATATGAACTTCATTTCTGGAATGAAGTCTATTTTTTTAGGTTTTTATATGGACTTCTGTTTTTTTTAGTTTTTATATGGACTTCATTTCTGGAATGAAGTCTGTTTTTTTTTAGGTTTTTATATGGACTTCATTTCTGGAATGAAGTATGTTTTTTTAGGTTTTTATATAGACTTCATTTCTGGAATGAAGTCTGTTTTTTTTAGGTTTTTATATGGACTTCATTTCTGGAATGAAGTGCTACAAGAAAATAAGTAAAAATTAACACGGAAGGGTATTTTTGTCAGTTTTAATATTTTTAAATAATTATGGACCAAACAGTAAAGGTGTTTGACCAAAGGACCAAACAGACATGGCCCACCTAAAAAAGGACCAAACGATATTTTTCCCATTTATAAACAGTACAATATATTTTTAGTTTTTGAGTTGATCCTTTTCTTCGTTGTAAAGATATCCAAGTTTGAGGAATTAGTTGCTTCTTTGCAAGGTATGAGAATCCGAATATAGATGTAGTTTCCGGAATGTGTGCAACGTAATCCAATCAAAAGATTCAAGGTTTTATTCATTTTGTGAATCATAATGTTAAAAAATAAACTTTCGATTACGATCCAGCTCAATATGCATGGTTCCCTGTTCCCAAATTATCTGTTTATATGGATGGACGGATGGGGGTCCGGATGTTCCTCTAGTATTTTCAGGAACCATGGGTGTCCGTTAGTTTGCTAAAATTGTTCATCATTTCCTGCAGAATTGATTTTTTCGCAGGATACGAGGCTTAACAAATGGTTTCGACAGTTTTGAGAAAATAGGTTGGTTCATGAAATTTAAAGCAGCTCACCTGTATAGGTCGGTAAATATAATCTGCACAACATTGAGCGCATACGGAAAAGAATGTATACAAAAAAAGTCATATTTTGTGGTTGAGAAATAATATTTGCAACTTCTATCAAAATCTGTATTTTTTACAAGGTTGTTGTAGGGGTTACTAAATTTCACAAGGAACCATCAAGTTTTGAACGGTTATTTTTTTTTTTTTCGAAAAGAAAAGGTTGTATTAAGAAAAAGACAGGCAGAGCCTGAAGAATCAGAAGTTACAAGAGACGGACACAATAAACTACATGTGCAAAACTATTTCCCAGTTATGTAAAACTGAGTTTGCATCCACAAACTTGAACACATCTGTGTCGCAATTCCAAAGAACTAACGTCTGTATAACCATAACGATAATCTCCTCTACTGAACGAAGCCTAGACCCAAAGACCCTGTTGTTCCTAGCATTCCAAATATTCCAAACTATGGCGTAGTGAGTTAATGGCCATATAGTTTTACATCTTCCTTTCAATACGTTCCAATCCCAAGCAATAAAGAGTTGCAGAATCGACGATGGCATGGGCCATGCAATATGAAAGGCTTTAATAAAGAAGTCTCAAACCTGAAACACGAAACTGCAGTGTAGCAGCAGATGTTCGGATATCTCTCGTTCCCGATTACAGAAAACACACATTTCCGACTCCAGTTCAACTCCACGTCGTCGTCGAAGCATTGTCCTAGTGGGAATAGAATTGTTAAAAGCTGTCCAAAGCAAAAAAAAAAAAAAAAAAAAAATTATTTTTTTGCTTGGCACTTGTAACAATGTAACCGATGTGGAACTCGGGAGTCGGGGGAGCCCATGTAGAAATCCATATTGCGAATCCCAAACAGAGACGGTAGCATTTGCCTCCAACAAGGCGGAAGTTTCAAGACCCATGGGTGTATGGACATGTCAGTATCTACGAAGCTAGCCTATCACCACAGCAAGGTTCAAATTGTAAGCCGATTGTTGTCAATACAGTGTAGGCGTACTTAATAAGCCATTCGAGGTTTATATCTTATACGTAGCAGTTAGCACCTTAATGGTCCACGCATGATTAGGTTAATGAGGAATTTCTGCCAATCAAAAATATGTTTAAAGATGAATTTTGTCACTCTAGTTGACTCTTAGATCGTCTAACTAATATATTCTGATTCTATCATTCGACCTATAACAAACGGGGCACATGCGACTGCAGTAACCACCCATATGATTGTCGATGATATTAATGTGGGCGATAACTTATCTACAAACAAACCCCCGGCTTATGCCGCTGATGTGGGGTTGGGGAACTCGCACAGTTTTGCTTATGAGCCATTAAAATACCATGGACAAATATAATAATGCACGTAAAAGAACATCTTAATTTCTTCTAATTATTTTTCTTTGACAAAAAATATATCTGCTTCAAAAAAAAAAAAAAATGTACACAGTTAATTCGTCGGCTTGGTTTTCATTTTATAATCGTAACCAGTGAATGAAAAGCCAACGCATGGGTTTGGAGTTGCCGTTAATCTGCCTGACCTGTATCACTCTTGGCACAGTATATGGAAGAAAATCTATGATATAGTCCATAGAGCGCAGTTACTTTGGGCTGGTTAAATAAAAAGGTTGCATAGGGCAACGGCGGATCTAGAAATCAGACTAAGGGGAAGCAAATATTTATTGGGTAGCAAAATAGCAAGATTAGGCTTGTAGGAGAATTTATGCGTGGAAGCCCAATATAGAGGGGTAGCAAGTGGACACCCTTGCTACTAGTTGGATCCGCCACTAGCGTAGGGCTTTCTGGATGCCTGTTCCACTCTCTTGTCCGTCATGCACCTGACGATCCCATATCCATCCGGGGGTGTCTTAGTATAAAACAGTTAATTAGGGTTTATGTCTGCTATTTAATTTACGAAGAGTTTAATTAATGATTTAGAGTCATTAGCATGAAACGGTTGAGATCATCCCACGTGTAGGGCTGTGGAACTGTAATTACCTTAGGGTTTTTGAAGTCTATGATATAAAGACTTGTGAGCTGTATCGTCCTTCTTCAAGAATGAATTAAAAGAAAAGAGTAGCTCATTCCAGTGTGGCTGCAGTGAAGTTATTACAGACCTAAGTTTAAGTCCCTCTTAATTTCTATATTCGTACCTGAGTCTGTTACAATTAGTATCATCCAGTGTCCTTCATCTTCATCATGACAGGAGGTCATTCGATTAAAGACATAGACACTCAAACCAAAGAACAGAGTCAATTATTGAAGGCTTTGAGTGAAAACCACACCCGTGAATCTGCTAGTTGTACTGCTGAGGCTACTTCACACGGTGAGAAGTTAGATAATATTTGAATCAGCCTACAACATCTTACTTCTGCAACTACAGCCACACAAACAAAGTTTGATAAACTTATTGAGATTTTGTCTTTACAACGTGAATCCCAACACTAGTCTTCTCACCTCACCCCACCACCATTCTCTGGATATTCCCATCAATCTCATCCTTTCTTTTCCAGAGATGCTGCTTCTACATCTCATATTAAACCACCCTAAGTAGATCTACTAAAGTTCAGTGGTGACAATCCTAGAAGTTGGATTCGTAAATGTGAAAGATACTTCCAGATACACCTTATTTAAGAAACACAAAAAGTGGGTTTTGCTTCTATGTCCTTGGAAGGTAAAGGAGACTCTTGGTTTTTTGATTTTTCAGCGGGTAAAACCTCTATTTTTTGGCCTGATTTTGTAGAGAATATTTGTGGTCGATTTGAGGATCTTTCTAATGATAACTATGTGGGTTGTTTTAACAAACTCTCACAAATAACCTTAGTAGATGAATACTTTGAGCAGTCTGAGTTATTGAAAAGCTTAATGATTATCAAAAACCCATCTCTCTCTGAGGAGTATTTCGTCATGAGCTTTATTAGTGGCTTAAAGGAAGAGATTAAAAGATCTCTCCAGATGCATAAACCAACTACCATGTCACTGACCTTCTACTTAGCAAGATTACAAGAAAATGCTCTTTCCTCTCAACGCCCTACCTCCAAAAACTCTGTATTTAAGCCACCTACAACATCTTCTTATTTCACTAAATACTCAAACCCACCTTCTAAAACTCCACCAACATCATTACCCACCACTTCTCAACCCAGATCTACATTTTTACCTACTACTTCAATCCCTCCTCCTCGATCTGTGTATGTTCCTCCAATAAGAAGACTTAATCAAGAGCAAATGAAACAAAGGAGGGCAAAACAACTTTGATACAACTGTGATGAAAAATATATTGTTGGCCATAAGTGAAAATCCCAACAATTATTTATGGTTGTTGTAGAAGAAGAATCCTCTCAAGATGCCGAACCTATTACACAAGAGTCACCTGAAGAACCAGTAGTTGAATCTGAGATGGAAATCTCTACACGCCCTCACTGTTCATGTGAGTGGTGATGCCATATGCATTCCTGGTCTGTTGAAGAAGCGTCAAATTACTATCCTAGTGGATACAGGGAGTACCCACAGCTTCATAGATACTGAGATGGCTACCAACTTGAAGTGTGAAATACATCCCACAGCTCACATGCTTGTCACGATAGCTAATGGAGATCGAACTACTAGCACAAGAAGGTGTAAGCAGCTTAGCTAGCAAATGCAGGGCCATGAATTTGAAGGTGATTTCCATTTGCTTCCTTTAGGGGGGTGACATAGTCCTTGGAGCAGACTGGTTGCGCACTCTTGGTGATGTGGTGTTCAATTTGGCAACATTATGCATCTCCTTCCTTCATAAGCAGTAAAAAAAAATTAGAAAAAATACTCATGGATTAATAGGGAAACGTTTTTTCCATCTCTGTTTAGCCAATAAGTGACCCTATACCATCACCAATTCAGGATGTACTCAATGACTATCAATATGTTTTTTTAGAACCATCCAATTTACCTCCACCAAGAATTTTAGACCATCAAATCCCACTCAAACCTAATGCTCAGCCAGTTAACTTAAGACCTTATAAATGCCCATTCATCCACAAAAATGTTGTTGAAACATTAGTTAAGGAAATGCTTCGTACATGGATTATTCAAAACAACAATAGCCCATTTGCTTTCCCCATACTACTTGTCAAAAAGAAGGACAACTCTTGGCGTTTTTGTGTTGATTATAGAAAGTTGAATGACATAACCATCAAAGACATATTTCCAATCCATGTGATTGATGAGCTGCTAGATGAACTGCATGGGTCTAAATTTGTTACCAAGATTGATTTGAGATCAGGATATATCCAAATCAGATCACATGCCCCTGATATCTCAAAGACTTCTTTTAGAACACACTAATTTAAAGTTATTCCATTTGGATTAACTAATGCTCCTGCTACTTTTCAAGCATTAATGAATTCTATTTTTGGTGAATATCTTAGGAAATTTGTTCTACTGTTTTTTGATGATATATTGGTGTATAGTGCCACACTTACTGACCATGTACAACACTTATCTATGGTCCTCTCCCTGCTGAGACAACATCAACTATTTGCCAAATACTCAAAATGTTATTTTGCTCAATCTTCCTTGGAGTACCTTGGTCACCTTGATACAACTGTGATGAATTTGTTAGTTAATCGTTTTCCTGTTTAAGAAAAGCATGCTTATATTGCATATATTTTGCTTTTGTTGTTTATAGTGAAAGGTCTAAGTTATTGTCTGAATAATTAGAACCTTATGAGAAAAATAAAGTTAATTCTGATCTTTATTTTGGTCTTATCGAATAAGCGATTGTATGTGTACAATCGGTTTAGCAATGGAACTAAGTTTCTTAGTCAATTTATTAAACTATTAGGGAAAATTGCTTCGGGCAATTGTTTCCTTGATAACATATTAAAACCAAATTACTTGTAGTTTCGGTTTTGATATTGGTTATCTAATGTGGTATGTGAAACCTTCGTGCTTAACTCTTATAGGTTGTACAAGTCTTTTAGATTTGTAAGATCCTTTCGGTTTGACCTTTATTTGCTAGAACCTTTGTCATTTTGTGACAAAAAGGGGGAGAAATATATGGAGTAAACAACTGATTTGTAATCACTAAGGAAAGGACAATTTTGCTTAAACATTATATCTAACGAAAGAGTAAAGCATTGACTAAGGGGGAACAACATATCATATTTCTATTGTAGTTATTTGGACTACAAAAGGGGAATAACAAAGATGTTCGGATTGAAAATCTACCTATCTTTTCTTTAGGGGGGCATTAGCTTTGTTATTCAAATGTCAACAGCAGCATTTATGGATTGATGGTAGGTCTGTAAACAAGCCTACGAATATGTCAAACTGCAAGTGCACAACGTCTATTATAGACAGAGCAAATACAGGTCGATCCCACAGAGACAAGGTGGGTGTAGAAGTGATTCTAAAGCTTTACGAAACTGATTCAATGATAAGAGTAACACAAGATTTGTTTTGTTGGGCGTCGATACGACAAAGGAGTTGGTAGTGACTGAAATAGTAAAACAGGATACAAGACAATGATAATGATGATACTAGAGTCTTCAAATCCACCACTAAACTACACTATGTATTCAACTAATGATGTTATTCTTGCCCATATAGCAGATAAGGGTGACGATCAAATCTGCCCTATATCTAAGGTGTTTCTCCGATGGATAGTTTAATCACAAGTAAGGTATATTTCCAAAGCATTAACTGTCTAGTTAAAGCACAACTAATCTAAGGATCAATAACAATCTGTGTAAGCATGAGTTGCAGTATAATCAACATAGTGGTATTCTAACTACAGTGGATACATGGCATACACTGCGAAAGCAAAATATTGACATAATATGATTGATTCTATCCATAACAATTCAAGCATTCAAGAACAACATATCTAGTATGAAAAACACAGTAGCAGGCTAGGGCTTCATATAAACCCTAGCAAAGGAAATTAGAACATCTTTGAAGATGATTGAAACTCAAAAATATTGTGAAAACTAATTGATTCAACT
>JAJJWW010001719.1:0-13702 GCA_023531295.1 Papaver armeniacum
GATCAAGTAAAAAGATTAAGACAATACTATGAATAAAGGAAACAAAAGTAGAGTCTACAATAGGTTATACTGCCAAATGCACTAGCCATGTATATACCACATATTCTCCTGTCAATTCAGGTACAAATCCACCCATGCATAGTACTCAAATCCCGGCCTCCACCATCTTGATGCAAGACTCTATATGTACTACTATAACTCACTACACCATCATCTCCTGTGATACTATTATAAAGCAATACCTTAGACATCACAAAGGGTACCATCCCTTTCGACCACAAGTCACATGACATCTTCCGGTACTACTACTACTACTACTACAAATAGCCATAAACCCCGTCACCAATACTTCTGCTACTACAACATTTCTTACCAGCTCATACAGTTCATTCTCTTGCTTTGCCATAAATTCATAGAAAACACAGGAGAATTAGAAGTGGAAGCTTTAGTACTTGATTCACCAAATTTCCTAAACTCGGACCAAAGAGATCATTAAAACACCCACATGAAAGTGCTTATTTGTTGCTATTGAGCCATTGAAATATAAGTTTCTTTAGCACTGGCCTTATACCTTAAATTAAGGGCTGACATTTAGAACCAACAACTGGAAAATCCATCGGTCTTGGTAGCTATCCTACAATTTTGAGGCATCCACAGTATAGCCTCAAACCAAGATAGTTTCTGTAAAACAACATCAATAGAAACTCCAGAATTTTTGAAACATGAAGTTGTTTATGGGTGAAAATCGTTTAACTGGTTTCGGTAATTTTGGTGGGTGGTGAGAAAGCGATTCAAACCCTAAACAAATGTCTTTGCGTGAGCACTTTATAGGTTCGAGAGATCGATCTGTACAAGTCCGGCCTAAACCAGAAATGGTCGTTCCAAACTTGCTTGGTCACAAAGTGGAGGAGAAGGGTTGATTTGGGGGGAAGCAAAGAAAGGTGTTGAGGAGGTAGTATCTCGACTTGTATGAGAAAAGTGAAAGCTTAGGAAGCTTGCAAGAGATGGAAGCTTTTTTGGAGGCTTGCAAAGTTTCCTTTACGAAGGAGTGTAAGTGTAGTATATTTCTCTGACCGAGACTTGTTGTACGGTGGAAATAGGTAAGACCTATTTATACAAGTCGAGATTAAACGTACCACTGGCCTCATGAAGGAAGAGAGTAAAGGGTGAAATAATGGGAGGAGGTGGTAACAGCAAGGTGTTTATGGGTGAAAACGTTTTTCCATTATTTCCCATTTATTTGGCCGCTTTATTCCTTTTCACGCTTTCTTAATGTGAGCGTAGTATGCAGCTGCATCTTTGTGACAGTAAACCAAAACCTAAAAAAGCATCCCAGTTTGTATCGATGTCTCGAGTGTTGGTTGCATCTTGAGTGCAAGTAAGTTGCTAGTGGCGCGTGTGGCATGTGCCAATGGCATGTGCGGAATGCCTTGGTGGTAAGTTGCACGGTTTGCAAGTTAGGTTACCCGGCGTGTGTGTTTGGCATGTGCCAATGGCATGTGTGGAATGCCTTGGTGGTAGGTTGCCACGGCTTGCAAGTTAGGCTACCGGCGTGTGTGTTTGGCATGTGCCAATGGCATGTGCGGAATGCCTTGGTGGTAGGTTGCACGGCTTGCAAGTTAGGCTACCAGCGTGTGTGTTTGGCATGTGCCAATGGCACGTCTGGCCATGTTGACCCGGTTGCAAGTCTTGCAAGCCTAGGGCGCTATATTTGGCGTGTGCCAATGGCATAGCGGCTTGGAATATGGCTTGCGGCACGTGTTGGCATGTGCCAATGGCATGCGCGGCCATGTTGACCTAGTTGCAAGTTTTGCAAGCCTAGGGCGCTATATTTGGCGTGTGCCAATGGCATAGCGACTTGGAATATGGCTTGCGGCACGTATTGGCATGTGTCAATAGCATGTGCGCCATGTTGACCTAGTTGCAAGTTTTGCAAGCCTAGGCGCTATATTTGGCGTGTGCCAATGGCATGGCGACTTGGAATATGGCTTGCAGCACGTATTGGCATGTGCCAATGCACGTCGCGGCCATGTTGACCTAGTTGCAAGTCTTGCAAGCCTAGGGCGCTATATTTGGCGTGTACCAATGGCATAGCGACTTGGAATATGGCTTCGGTACGTATTGGCATGTGCCAATGGCATGTGCAGCCATGTTGACCCTAGTTGCAAGTCTTGCAAGCCTAGGGCGCTATATTTGGCGTGTGGCAATGGAATAGCGACTTGGAATATGGCTTGCGGCACGTATTGGCATGTGCCAATGGCATGTGCGGCCATGTTGACCTAGTTGCAAGTCTTGCAAGCCTAGGCGCTATATTTGGCGTGTGCCAATGGCATAGCGACTTGGAATATGGCTTGTGGTACGTATTGGCATGTGCCGGCCATGTTGACCTAGTTGCAAGTCTTGCAAGCCTAGAAAGCTATATTTGGCGTGTGCCAATGGCATAGCGACTTGGAATATGGCTTGCAGCACGCGTTGGCATGTGCCAATGGCATGTGCGGCCATGTTGACCTAGTTGCTGAAGTCTTGCAAGCCTAGCGCTATATTTGGCGTGTGCCAATGGCATAGCGACTTGGAGATTTAGCATTGTTGCCATGGTGTTGGCATGCGGCTTGGTTTGCGTTCTTGCTGCCATGGTGCAAGTCTTGCAAGCCTTGGTTTTGGCATTGTTACCAATGGTCGCTTGGAGTGCGGCTTGGTTTGGCATTGTTGCCATGGTGGTGATGAGTGCGACTTGTTGACCTAGTTGCCATGGTCAAGCCTAGTGCGCTATGGTTCGGCATGGTTGCCATGGTGCGCTTGGAGTGCGGCTTGGTTCGGCATGTTTGCCATGGTGCGCGAGTGCGGCTTGGTTTGGCAAGTTGCCATGGTGCCGAGTGCGGCTATGGTTTGGCATGGTTGCCATGGTGCATAGTGCGGCTTGGTTTGCATTGTTGCCATGGTGTGCGGTGCGGCTTGGTTTGGCATTACGCCATGGTGCAGCTGTGATGATGCGACTTGGTTTGGCATGGTTGCCATGGTCGTGAGTGCGGCTTGGTTTTGGAATTAGGGTTACGTATTGAAAACCCTAATATGGTATTTTGAAAAAATACCCACATTAATTATTACACTGAGTTAAATGCTCTTAGTTAATGTGTTACGGGTAACACTAGGTCATGGGGTTTTACGATTTTACCCCTTGTTTAAAAACCACCATCAACATTAAGTCCCTGCTTAGCTCGGAGCAGGGGCTTTGTTGCGAGTAAGCATAAGATGGTGACAGGACTATCAGCGACAAGCCGTAAAAGAGGGTGAGGAAGCATCGACCTTTTATAAATAGGAGTTTGGAATCCTTGCCTCTGGGAGTTTTGCACAAATCGGAGGTGGCACAATTGGTGGGGCGGTGCAGCTTGGGCGATGTTGGGAAGTTGGCGTGAGTTGGGAGGCGAGTGTGCTAGGCTGGTGAGACCGGCTGCAATGTGGAAACTAATTTGTGCGTGCTTGCGGCGTGACAGGAAATTTCGTGTCTTGGTTGGTGGGAATGGCGCAATGTGGAAGGCTGTGCGTGCTTGCGGGCGTGACTTGGGAAATTGCGTGTCTTTGGCTGGTGGGGCGGGCGCAAAGTGTGGAAAGGCTGTGCGTGCTTGCGGGCGTGACCAGATGTAAACAAGGAGGAGTTTCTTAGATAGCAAAAGTTTCCTTATCTTGCTTTCCTTCGTGCGGCTTCAATTAGGGCATTATTCATGCTAAAATGGGAGCGTTATGTCCTCATTGCTTCCTTTCCCTTTTTGAGATTAGTATTTATACCCAAAATAATTGCATCGTCTCTCGTTTGAGAAAGGGTTCTTCTTGTCGAGTTTCTTTCTTTGTCATGTCGCACATAGATGAATCATCTCCTAACGGCCAAGTTCTCAAGTGAAGGCGCGAGGTCTAATTCTTGCAAAAGCACCCCAACTAGGGTCATTCGGGCTAAGAAGATCATACCCGGTATGTTTCGTATTCTTCTCTGCTCGCGTTATCCTCTTTTACATGTGCATAGATATGGTAGAACTGGGTCATCATTTTTATCTTTTGCGGTGTGTGATGGGACCCTCCGGGATGGTTGCGCCTTTAATTCTTCGGAGAAGATTTCGGACTTAGTGAAGATCGGTCTTCTTCTCTTGAGGAGGCATTGGTTGGGGACCCGAGTCTCCATTCCACGAAGCTAGTGAAATCATTAAGGACCTCCCTTCCATCTATCCCCACGAAGAAGCAGGTGCATATTGGACTTTCTTGGGCTCGGTGAGCATGGAGGAGTGCGCCATGACTCTTGACCACGATGTGGATGAATCAAAGAACTTTCTCAGAAGTGTCGCTGAAAACCTTTGAAGGATCATATGATGGCAGCGAAATAGCCTTTGAAGTTGATGCCAAAGGTGTTGTTGGCGATCTGGGAGGAGTTATGGTGGCGTATCTTTGGAATAGTCGTCGGGGAGGACATCTGCTGCTAGCTTCTTTGTGGCTGCTTCAGGGATGGGATGTTGAGGTTGTTGCTGCTAAAACCGTTGAATGGAACCTTTGTTGCCCGAAGGATTCTTTGGGGAAGTGTTTGAAGATAGCTTTGCCCGAGGGGACTTGTGCTCCATCCTTCGAGGGCTAGTTCCTCCCTTTTGTTATTTACATTTTTGCTTAGTTCCCTTGATGCCTCCCTTTTTTTTTATTGGTAAACTCATCTTTTCTTCTTCTTCATGTTAAACATTTTGCTTCATATATATTTTGGAAGAGATGGCTCTGCGGTGGTTTTAGGTTTATCGATGTATTTCTCGATATACGGAGAATTTGTTTGGAAAGAGATGTATATATTTTTATTTTTATTTTTTGGAAGGGAATCCAGGGAGAAATACAAGCGGTGTATTCATCTTGGGAGTACAACTACTAAGAGGAATCGTTAAAGGGAATCTTGAAAAGGAAAAGGGTAAATGGGAAGTACAACCCCCTTTTTTTTTTATGGATTGGATTCCTTGAGCCATCATGAGTGAATTATCACGCCTTCGGTGTGTTGCATTGATGAGCTTGCAATATCCTCCCAAAAGGGTATCGCAACCAGATCTGGCTCGTCTTCTCCTTCAGGCAAATCCATTTTTCTTGTCATCTTCCCAACTTGAAACGTGCTTCCTTTGAACACTACATCTCAATTGAAAAGCGGGTTCGGACGTCGTGCGACTGTTTGAGTCTTGTCTTCGTTGGCTTCAATAGAAGTTTCCAAGCTTCTTGCAAAGTGTTCAAATGGTCCAGCCTCCCATTAGCATTTCTTGGCGGCGTTCGTGCGATGTCCTTGCAGGAGTCCCCATGACGGAAAGGGGAAGGAAAGGCAGTTGCGAGAAAAGGTTGCTTGGTCAGACTTACTTGCATTTGAAAACCATGAGCTAGCATGACGAGTCATCTCTAGGATGTCGGGTTTCTTGAGTAGTTTGTTGATGCGATAACCGGTGGGATGATTTGTTGGAATTTCCTTCGGGCGTGGACGTTGGCGGAGGGCGCACATCCAATTTTGCTTTGTTGTCAAGCACCCATAAACGTCCCAATATCATGTCGTGATCTAGTTCTTTGACAATATGAAATTTGCTATGTTATAGCGTCTCCCATCTCGATTTCTAAGTTGATGTAGCCATGCGCGTTCAAAGCTTCTCCTCTCAAGTCCTTAATCACGGACGGGGAATAGGTAGCGTCTTGTTTTGTAAATCCTGCTGCCTTCAGTGTCTTGAAAGTAATGATGTTGTGGTAGGAGAGCCGTGTCGATGAGCGTGTCGTCAAATTCGTTACCTCTTAAGCGGGACGTGGTCGGCAGTCCCAGTTCTCCGCTTCGCTGTTTGGGAAGCTTGGGCCCTTGGCGTGGATTCGAGGAGAAAAAAGCCGTTTAGGATACAACACGATTGAGAGCTGCGAAAATATCTTGGCGTTGAACCTTGGAAAGATAGAGAATTTCGCATACATGTCGCATCATGGATTGTATGCGGTCTCGTGTCACGGAGTCCCAGAGGAACCCATGAGTTTCTTATTGGTAGTGGGTCTCGATGCACTCTTTAGTCTCCTAGTTGGAGTTCTCCTGCTTCTATCCTTTCTTTGAAAATATGCTTCCGATCTGTTGCAATCGCTAGTCGGGTGGTGAGCAGAACACTGTGGTAATGGCATTATTTGGGGTTCGCCATCTCGGCCTCGGTTGGTGGCCGTCGGGTGGTGGCAATACGATGACATCATCTTGAACCCAAGCTTCTAGGAGGTCAATCACCTCCTCGATGGGGAATAGGAAATCAAAGGGTATTTCCGGTCTCGATCTTTTTAGGAGTTTTAGTGACGATCTTCCGTTGCGAGGGTTCCGTTGTGCCGGCGCTTCACGTTTCGGCTGGTGGCTCGTAGTTGCGGCTTTCCTTTTTTCCCTTTCGTTTACTATGTTCACGGAGGATGAGCCGGCATTAAATTGTTTGTTGATGAGGCGTCTACTCCCGCATATGGTTTCGCTTAGTATAGCGCGTCTTCCAGTTGAGTTGGCCTAGTTCTTTCCCGATGTCTAGATGGTGCTGTTGTGACTGAGATCGTGCGACTTTGTGAAATGGGGTTCAAGCCCATCCACCAGAGGCTTCATGGAGTTCGAAAGAGCGTTTGCATCTCGCAAAGTTTTTCTAGCGAGGTGTGGCGCGGTAGATTGGAACCATACCATTGATGCATAGGCGTTCACAATTTGTTGCTCCGGTCACGTTTGGGTCGTGTGACTTGGTTATCGTTAGTGTCATTACCCATGAACCACAGACCTTTGCCGATTATTCAATTCAACATTATGCTATCGAAATCATTCGGATGTTCGTTATCCCAGGGCTGGTACATTCTTAGGAGTCCGAAAAGGTAACTTGTTGGACACGAAGAAGTATTTCTTGTAAAGCGCGGTGACCATGCTACTCCGCATTTGTTGGGAAGGTAGCTGCTCGGTGGGATCTTTGTTGTACCATGTATACGCCCTTCCATTGATGAAAGTGATTTGAGAATTCCCTTAAGCGAATATTTCATTGATTATATTCATGTTCACCTAGGGATTCGAGAAGCGAGAAACATGCTCACGTGCATTCGGTACCATCGTGCGAGGGTAAATTGAGAGAAGAGTACCCTCTTGGGAGAGGGATTCTCGTATTTCGGATGGGTAAGGGGTTGGTGATGATGCACGTCAATTCATCATTCTTGATTGGTTGCGAGAGGAGTTGTTCCAAATCTTCTCTAGTGACAAAGTTGGGTGGTGATTTCTTTCAATGGGATTCTAGTGCGAGTTTCCTCATCCATGGGCGTGCTCACTTGAGGAGTCTTTGGCGTCGGGGTTGTTGGAGACGTTCCTAAATGACTTCTGGAGGCGCGACTCACGTGGTAGTCGTTACGGTCGGGGTCTTGAAAAGATGAGTACCTCATACGTGTTGAAACCATATATGTACGGGCTCTGCGGCGAGCATCTCTTGTCGTTCCATCGGATCGCGATGGTGACGTGGGCGACTTCCTCTTGTCCCTCGGTTTCTCGTCCCGTTGGCGGGGTAGTTGGGATCTTGGTCGTGGACGGAGCGCCATGCTAGGCCCGAAGCATTTGGGGTCGTGGCGAGGGCTCACAGCCACAGTGGTGGCCCGGTGGCGCGACACCCGAAAAGATATTTTTCGTTGCCGTGATTAGAGGTTGTGCGAGAGATGCTAGAGGAGCGGCTCACAGCCACAGTGATTGGCGGTGTTACACTTGAGGGAGTGCATTCGATGTTCTTGTTGTCGGCCGGTGGCGTAACAACGTTATTGGGAGAGATGCTAACATCGGGAGTGCGTTAATGTCTTTGGTGTTCTCGGCGGCCGCTCCGGACTGAGTTCCACCATGTTGAGATTTGGCGTTCGGAAGCGAAATCGGGAGTCGGAGTTGGTATTATGTAGATAGATCAATCCTCATTTGTGGTCGCTAATTGTTTATGGGTGAAAATCGTTTCTGCTGGTTTCAGTAATTTTGGTGGGTGGTGGCTTGGTTCAAACCCTAAACAAATGTCTTTGCACGTGAGCACTTTATAGGTTCGAGATCAATTTGCCTACAAGTCAGCCTAAACCATGAAATGGCCGTTCGGACTTGCTTCGGTCACAAAGTGGAGGAGAAGGGTTGATTTGGGGAGGAAGCAAAGAAAGGTGTTGAGGGAGGTAGTATCTCGACTTGTATTAGAAAGTGAAAGCTTAGGAAGCTTGCAAGAGATGGAAACTTTTGAGAGAGCTTGCAAAGTTGCCTTTACGAAAGTGTAAGTGTAGTATATTTCTCTGAGGAGACTTGTTGTGCGGTGGAAATAAGGTAAGACCTATTTATACAAGTCGATATTAAAACCCTGGCCTCATGAAGGAAGAAAGTAAAGGGTGAAATAATGGGAGGAGGTGGTAACCACAAGGTGTTTATGGGTGAAAACGTTTTCACCATTATTTCCCCATTTATTTGGCACTTTATTCCTTTTCACGCTTTCTTAATGTGTGCGTAGTGTCTGTTGCATCTTGTGACCGCAAACCAAAACCCTAAAGAAGCATCCCCGGTTTGTATCGATGTCTCAGTGTTTGTTTGCATCTTGAGTGCAAGTGGCTGCTGCTAGTGTGGCATGTGCCAATGGCATGTGCGGAATGCCTTGGTGGTAAGTTGCACGGTTTGCAAGTTAGGTTACCGGCGTGTGTGTTTGGCATGTTGATGGCATGTGCGGAATGCCTTGGTGGTAGGTTGCACGGCTTGCAAGTTAGGCTACCAGCGTGTGTGTTTGGCATGTGCCAATGGCATGTGCGGAATGCCTTGGTGGTAGGTTGTACGGCTTGCAAGTTAGGCTACCAGCGTGTGTTTGGCATGTGCCAATGGCACGTCAGCCATGTTGACCCGATTTACAAGTCTTGCAAGCCTAAGGCGTATATTTGGCGTGTGCCAATGGCATAGCGGCTTGGAATATGGCTTGCGGCACGTGTTGGCATGTGCCAATGGCATGCATGACCATGTTGACCTAGTTGCAAGTTTTGCAAGCCTAGGGCGCTATATTTGGCGTGTGCCAATGGCATAGCGACTTGGAATATGGCTTGCGGCACGTATTGGCATGTGTCAATGGCATGTGCGGCCATGTTGACCTGGTTGCAAGTCTTGCAAGCCTAGGGCGCTATATTTGGCGTGTGCCAATGGCATAGCGACTTGGAATATGGCTTCGGCACGTATTGGCATGTGCCAATGGCATGTGCGGCCATGTTGACCTAGTTGCAAGTCTTGCAAGCCTAGGGCGCTATATTTGGCGTGTGCCAATGGCATAGCGACTTGGAATATGGCTTCACGCACGTATTGGCATGTGCCAATGGCATGTGCAGCCATGTTGACCCTAGTTGCAAGTCTTGCAAGCCTGGCGCTATATTTGGCGTGTGCCAATGGCATAGCGACTTGGAATATGGCTTGCGGCACGTATTGGCATGTGCCGATGGCATGTGCGGCCATGTTGACCCTAGTTGCAAGTCTTGCAAGCCTAGGGGCGCTATATTTGGCGTGTGCCAATGGCATAGCGACTTGAATATGGCTTGCAGCACGTATTGGCATGTGCCAATGGCATGTGCGGCCATGTTGACCTAGTTCAAGTCTTGCAAGCCTAGGGTAGCTATATTTAGCGTGTGCCAATGGCATAAGCGGCTTGGAGATTTGGCATTGTTGCCATGGTGTACGATATGCGGCTTGGTTTGGCATTCTTTGCCATGGTGCGCGAAGTGCGGCTTGGTTTGGTCTTCCATGGTCTTGGCTTGGTTTAGCATGGTTGCCATGGTGCGCGAGTGCGGCTTGGTTTGGCATGGTTGCCATGGTGCGCGAGTGCGGCTTGGTTCGGCATGGTTGCCATGGTGCGCGAGTGCGGCTTGGTTGGCATAGTTGCCATGGTGCGCGAGTGCGGCTTGGTTTGGCATGGTTGCCATGGTCGCGTGAGTGCGGACTTGGTTTAGCATGGTTGCCATGGTGCGTGAGGTGCGGCTTGGTTTGGCATTACTTGCCATGGTGTGCAAGTGCGGCTTAGTTTGGCATTTGCTTTGCCATGGTGCCTTGAGTCGGCTTGGTTTGGCATGGTTGCCATGGTGCGTGAGTGCGGCTTAGTTTTGGAATTAGGGTTACGTATTTGAAAACCCTAATGCAGTATTTTGAAAAAATACCCCTATTAATATTTACACACAGGTTAAATGCTCTTAGTTAATGTGTTGCGGGTAACACTAGGTCATGGGGTTTTACGATTTTACCCCTTGTTTAAAAACCACCATCAACAGAAGTATATATCTTTTTTCACTTAAAACTCTAAAAGGAAACTGCATCAATGGCCAACAAATATGACTTATGAAAACCTCAACTCAACAGTCTGTACCATCCATAGACGAGAAACACCCGGATCATTACCCGATTAACAACTGACAGAATACGCCTCGTCGAGGAGACTCGTACCAATTGACCTTGTATCACTCTCCAATTCCATCCCATGTTTTGATCAGACCAGAGTTAATCAAAACTCAATTTATAATAACTCATCAATATACCACAGTTAAAATATATTATTCATATTAAAACCATATCATAACATCAAGAGGAGTTAGTCTTAACGCGGAAAACATAGCAAAATTTGAGAAAGCCATTAGAGTAAAAGACACTTGTAATTCTTTGAGTTATCTGTCAAATAAAGCAATGTGCATTTACTAGTCACTCTACCAAGCCTTAACAATACTAATCTGTATAATGGGTGCCATTAACAAGAAATTAAAAAAATGGTTTTAAAAGAAGGTAACCATTTATGTTCCATTAGCGCATGAAATTGAACCGAAGCAGGGAGCTTGAGATCGGGTTAAACATCAAAAAAAAAAATCCTAAACTTTATAAACAAAGCTGGAAACATTGAAGACATGAAACCTTGTATTTATAGAGTTTTCTTTCTTACTCTGATACGGTACCCGATAAAAAAATCCTTGAGATAAAGGAAAACATAAGCGAGAACAAGTTAGTTAATTACGGATACGTACTCATAAGAGCTATTGAATGAAAAGAGAGAGGTTTTTACCTCGTAAGAGTCAAGGAACCATCAATTACTAATAAACATAGAAACATCAAAAACCTTTTGAGTATCGATGAGATTTAAAAACAATCGGTTAAAATGTTCAAGAAAAATTCTGAACAAGTCATTAAAGACTTGATAATAAAGAATAAATGGAAATTAAAGGGTTGAAGATCATTTACCTTCCAAATTATATAGATAAAACAAAACGGAAATAGGATTTGAAGGTAAACAAAAATTAGGGTTCGCTATACATGAGAGTTTGAACAATTATTGGTTGAGAAAGGTAATGAAATATGTAAAATTGTGTGTGTTTGAGTTATTGACGGCTAGGGTTTGGTAGTATTCGGTCATATAAACAAGAAAGGAAGAAAACTCAATGATTCTCTTGATTTTATACAGATTGAAAAATAAATTCAATGAAATAAAGAAACTAATTTTGGAGAATCGTAAAACTTGGCTCATAATAGAGGAGAGCGGAGAAGAAGATGAAGAAAAGAGAGGCCCTTGGTGAAGCGAGATCGAGATAAAATTGAGATGAGAAAAAACCAAATAGAACCATAGAAACTATTTTGTCTACTTGATTTTAATTATAAGCATACAGAAGTTCTTACTATTTACTAAACTACCCTATGATATTCGACTTCCCCAGGTTCCGATTACCCATTCTTCTAGTTTTTTTCTATAAAACGTCTACCATTGAAAGCTCATTTTATTAAGAAAACCTTAGGAAGTCATTTTTATAAAGCCTAATCGAGACTTAAAAAATCCATTTCCACGAGTGTAATTGTAGTCTTATTTCTCAAAACGTACGCTTTGAGATTCTTTAATTTTTTCAAATTAAGACTACCTTGATCAACCCATAAATTCTAACTCGGTGGAAGCGAGACGTTTCATTAATTTACAATCCCAAAAAAAAAAAAAAAAAAAAGATTTGGTTCAACTGAATCTTTAGCTGAAATAAAATATGATTGAAACAAAACAAACTGAAATTGAAGTAAACTTAAATTCACTAAATTCATTGTAAAAACCCCAACAAACTACAATTACTTAAGTTTTAAATCTGCGAAAAATTCACTAAACACGTGAATTTCATTTTACAATAACAAACTACAATCAGTTCCAAATCTGAAAAAATTTTACGAAACATACAAAAATCTAAAAAAGCAAATCACTATAGAAAAACTACCAAGGCAACATGAGTAGAAACTTCAAGTAACTATAATGCTTCTCCATAGTTCCAGTTCTTGTCACGTGGTGTCTTTGAAGAAGAGAATACGCAACACTTGAAATAGGAAGCTTAGCACTTGGTTTCATGTCGAAACTAATAGGTCAATTAGCTTTCTATTGTGGTTTCAGATCCTCGAAAGCATCAAGCGAGTCATAAACATCCAGTGAAGATTAACAAAGAGACAACTAGATGCAAACTAATAAAGATTTAACAAGGACTTGTAGTGACTAACAAAAGAAATAACTAAATGCAAATAAACTATTGTATTGACTACAAAATAGTGTGATTGTCTCCACCGAGCTTCAACTAATGTTGTGCACATAAGATAGTTCATTATCTCAGGCAAGCATCAACCCTTTTGAGATAATGATAACCAAGCTTTCATTCCCAAACAAGTGAGGCAGGAACCACATGCCACAACAACAAATAAAATTGAAATTCAAAATGATGACCGACATTTATTTAAAAGCGGCTTGATATCTTTAACAACAACATTACCTTTCAAAAGTCAGTGATGATTGACAGTGCGAAGAGCAAGAGAGCCATTCTGCGTAGAAAATAAGACGATCTATGAAAGTCGAATCCAGGAGGAAAAAATGTGTGGAGCATTGTATGGCAGAAAAGTAAGAGCGGCACAAGAGTAGAAAAAAGCGAGTTAGCTTAGAAAGAGTTATCTTACATTGGGGAACACTTAACTTAATGAATTAAATTATTAAAATAAAATGTAACCCCAACGAGAGATGCAATGAGTAATGATGTTATCACATAATGTCATTCAAATTACAGACACGCGTACAAAAACATTAGTTAAGATCCATAAACAGGAGTTACTACTGCAATCGCAATACCATGGCACTAGGGAAGCATATAGTTGTACCTTGGATGTATGTATATCAACGAACAAAATGCCAGGTTTGCTAGTTTTGCAAAGAGGGATCAGTTGAAAGCTGGGTATACCTTTCAGAGGGAATCTAAAGAAGCCAATGTAAAAGAAATCTAGAAACACGCAAACAAAAACAATTACTCAGTGTCTTAAAGAATCATAATGAACCTCTTACTATGCCTTTTCAAGCAAAAGGATCTGGAATGATTTTACCTCATTGCATGTAGAACAAGCACCTCCTTTGCCATAGTTAAATGTGAAATCAATTGCTGAGGCAAGCTGATTAATGCTTGGCAATGGAACATGATCCTACTTCCATTGTTCTACGGTGGGAAAAATCAGCTTGGGCATTAGAAGGTTAAGCTGCAAAGATAACAAGCGAAATTGTAGGTGAGACCATCGAGTTACCACAATTAGAAGTTTAAAACAAAACATTAGTCAACTTCGATAAAAAAACAAAGAACTATGTGGTTGTCCTTGGGCGTAACAAATTGATAGATGGCATGCTTCATATGTATAGTTAACTCAAAATACATACAAATGATA